>JAVKLA010000017.1:20043640-20096481 GCA_034782735.1 Sagittarius serpentarius
AATGTAAATTTCTTCAAACTTTATTATAAAACACATTCTAAAATTTTGAAGTAAGTCCTGGCCCACAAGCCTGGAATCCAGGGCAATCAGATGTTCTTCAATATTTTGGGTATTGACAGAACGGGAAAATGAGAGAGAGAGATAAAAAAGAGGCTTCATCAGATTGTAATACACAGAGAAAATGAAAATATATTCTCTGGAAATTCATTATGCTACATTAAAGCAGCCAGAAGAATGTCAGAGGTTAGGCTCTAAGACTAGCCATGCTTTAATACAGGGAAGCAAGGAAGCTCAAGGACTCTAACTTAATATTTACTTTTCTTTTTTTCCTGGCAGATTAAAGTTGTTTTGTGTTCTTCTGTTTTTGGACTGAGGTGAAGAAAGCTCAAGACACTTGCTGTGTTAAGGTGGAGAAGTATATGTGTCTTTATTTTTCAGGGTCAGGATGTGATATTTCAAATTTTTGCATGTTTTTTTTTCTCCTTTTCATTTCACTAGGACACTTTTTAATAGGACTTTTCTTTATATTTGTTTGCACACATAATATTTTGTTATGTTTATAGGTTTTATAGGTGATAGAACTGCATATTATTAAAATTACCTAATGCTTCCTATTATGAAACCTTGATTTTGTCTGCTTATAATAGTGCCAAACTGTAACTGTTTTGACTGAAGTTTTCCATGCCAAGTAGTTGTCCCGGACTGTACTTTTCTGGAAAGCTCCATCCAAAATAGTTCTGCCATTTCTAGGAATGATGCAAGGAAAAAATATGTATTTCTGCCCATGTCACTGAAGTTCTTGAAATCTGTGCTTTGAAATGTGCTAGTGCTTCTAAACCTAGGGAAAGAAAAATGAAAATTTTCAGGGGGTTGGTTTGGCAAGAAAAGGTATGCCTTTGGTGATTTTTTGCTACTTCAGTGAAGATGCAGATAAAACCCCATTACGGGTTTAATCCGTTTATGGATTAAAAACTCCAAAGCATCCTCAGGTATCTCAGTGTCCCTAGATCTTTCTCTACTCAGTAGGCACCATCCCTCACCAGGAAACTGAGCATGCCCTAGCTCACAATGGTAGAGACAAAGACGGACTTTCTGGCTCATACGGGCACTAAAATGAGACCAGGGAACTGGTCTTGCATTATACTCTTTATGACAATTACCTGTTTTCAGCTATAACCCTTCTTCTATCACAAAAAGATAAAGAAGGAACCACATGTTCAGATGCACTAGAAACAAAAGCTGAATTTGAGAAGGAAAAGGGCTGAACTGAAACAATATATCTAGAGAAACAAGGACTCAGGGATGTAGGAGAGAGCTAAAGGAAAACAGAAGAAACTATAGAGAGGAAATTGAGATTACCTGGGCAAAGAGTCAATAACAGGGAAAACTGGAATAGGAAATGAGACATTGTTAGGATTGAAAATTCAGGGCATCAAAGAGTAGGAAATTCTGCTTTAAATGTTTGCCTATGTATCATGGCACAACTTTTAGTTAGAGATCCATATGTTTTTACTTCTAGGATCTCTGTCCCGATGAGAGGATGGAGATTATCTCTCTGGATTTTGTATCACAGATAAGGTTTTCTTCATCACCCATTTGTTGCAGAAGTTGGAAGGAATGTAAAGCTGAAGCAAGAGATTTCAGTAAGAGAAAAGGAGAGCTTCATAATAAAGATGTGGATGCTGGTCTAGACAATTGAATTTTCTTCTCATCTCAGCTCTAGATATGTGCTACTGGGAAAGTAAGTTAAAACAAACTTTGCATAGATTGCTGCTAACAGAATGTGCTTCATTTTGTTGATATCCAGCCTCAGATTGTGGAAATAAATTTGAAGAAGTGCTGAAGACTCCCAGCTGCAACTTAGGTCAATGGGAGCTGTAAATCAAACCCAAGGTATTACAAACTGGATACCCAAAATTCATGGATATTATCAACTGTAATCTCCCTGCTTCAGTTCTGCATTTATAGGATGTGCATAAAGCCCATCATCTCACATGGATATTGTGGATATAATTAATATTTGTAAAGCTCTCAAAACTATACTGATGAGCATCATAAAAGAAAACTCATGGGGAACTTAATAAATGTCTTTAGAGAAGAGTTTGAATAATGTGCAACAAAGATGGCATGAGGCCATCCATTGAACAATGGGACCTTATATTGAACAATGAAGTAAATATTGAACAGCTGTTCATTAAATAAGTATCATCCAATCTGAGCACTGAAATGGCTAGGGTGCTATGGAAAAAGTTTGTGATCATGTAATTAAAGCCTATATCAAAATGTGTATGCCCAAGATAAATCAGTTGAGGTTGCATGGGCAAGCTTATTTCTGGCACGCTCTTACTTTTGTGTATGACTTTAAAATGTTTTTTTTTTTTATACATACATGTTCAATAAAATATATGCTCACCTGTTAATGAATACAATAAGCAATAGAGATAAAAAGATAGGGAAAATAGAAAAAACATGGAGGTTAGGCTGAAAAAGAGCATCTATGAATGGAGAAGAATGAAGTGGATGCAGAGAAGGGGAGAATATGGAAGGATGTTCTCATCAGTGCCTGGGAAGTCTGTAGGAGACCATAGAAAGACTTTCATTCTTGATCGTATAAATGCTTTGTATTTCCAGTTGAAAAGTGCACTTAAAGTAATGGGTTTCAAATCCACTTCTGAAAATGAGATGTGGAATTACCATTGATTTCATCAACTGTTGAACTTTTTAGGCAATGTTCAAAAAATCCTAGCCTTAGAGTTTTCCACATCCGTTAGAGATCAGCACGTGCTTCATTGACATCCAGCTGACTTCCTAAACAGCATGGCTTTTCCAGGAGCTTAGCAAAAAAGTGACTACATGTTCACAGTTATTCACTTATCCATGTGCTTCCATCTCGTTCAGCATCTTCCATCATGCTTGAATGACTTTCCTGTTACAAGTGTCTTAGATTTTATAGCTTATATTGCAAATATTTTTCCCTTGCCTTTTACTGTGGAACAAGAGAAGCTAAAGTAATAGCTAAGAAAAAAGTCTGAAAATACTTTTCACAAGACTTGACATTGGAAGGCAGTGAAATCATGTAGAATATATTACAAGGAGCTGTCAATGAGTTGTCCTTTGTAGTCAGAGAACTGTGTTCGTTTGTCCTCTTCAAATACACATTTGTATCTCTTTGGTTTTTTGTCACACAGTTTTGCATATCAGTTAGGAATGGTCACTAAGCAATTGCTGTCCATAATCCTCTCACTGTTATTTTATGTTCTCTGCCCTTTGGGCTCATTAACTTACCACCTCCTGTCTAAGATGAGTACTCTTTGGTACAGTTATTGTGGTTTTTAGAAGTTTTTATAATATACAGTTTGACAAAGTTGGAACTTCTAGATGCTCTAGCAATGGCATATAAAAAGGTTAATCCAGAGTGAATTTGTTTCAGTAATTTTTAGACTAAAACTAAACTAAATATTGCCTAAAAGTATTTTTAAAAGTAAAGAACCAGAAGCACAAGGAAGAGTGAAATAAAGTGAGAGATAGACTGGGTGCAGTTGCTATTCATAAATACTGACATTATATACACATATCCCCATGATATTGCTATGATTTGATCTTTCAAGAGTCCATTCTAAGTAAAAGTTATGCTGAAAATACTAAAATATGTTTCTTGACCTAAACATTTAATTTTAACAGAGGTAGCAATGATCATAATGATTTCGAGGGTCTCTAGGTCAGAACTAGAGGTTCTTTAATAAAAGCTTTTTACTTCACATAGCTTGACCTTTATACTGGGGTTTTATTATTTCTATGACATATCCTTTCCTTATAATTACTTGTGCTTCTATAAAATGCTAGTCTTGACTGTTTGGAATGATGAATTGTAACAATGATTTTTTATGGTACTGTTAGAAAAACAGGAAAAAAAAGCTTTTTAAAGAGTGCTCTGTATAGCACTCTGCAACACAGAGCACTGTATTAAATTCATCAAATTTCCCTTAAATACACATCATCGTTAAAATCCGTTTGAAGTTTTCCTTACTAACTTACATTATCTCAGTGGGCAATCATTCCCTGGAACATTTTGAAACAACTGGCAATTTCAGTTCTAACCAGCACACAGTCTTTCAGAAAAGACTCTTTGCCAATCATCATGCCATGTTCTGGCCTATAATTTTAATAATCTTATCAAGGTAAAGAAGAAAAATTCACAAATCTTGGGAATGCAGTATATTCTGATTATATAAATGAGCACTAGCAATATTATTTTCATAATATATAACCTGCAAAAAGAGAGAAACTACAGAATCAAATAAAAGAAGCTTAATGAACACATGTGAAATGGGCGAATATTAGGGTAAGTGCAGTACAAAACACCCAAACAGCTTCAGGAACTTTAATCAGACAATTATCCATGACATGTTTCTTAGGAATTTATTGAATTTTTACTTGTTTTGCAACTTAAGAAATTTGGAACTCTGAAATCAAAGCAGAGTCTGAAGTTAAATAAAAACAATATGAAGTAAAATAAAATTTTTTTTTTTAGTTTATATCAGATCTCTTAGTAAATCAAATTACTTAAAACAATAGGGCTCAATGGTCTATTTATTCTGATTCTATAGAATTCTAAAGTAACAATTTTTATATTAAAAGTGAACTTGCAAACTGGCCTCTTCCATCCAGATTTTTATTCAGTTTGTGAGCAGGGTTTTAATGTGCTTAGTATTTATGGGACTATCAATAATCCCATAAACAGCTCAATCAAAGGGAAGTCTCATGATTGAACACTAGAAATTTAAGCTACTTTATTCAGTTCAAATATACATTCTTACTATGTAAGACTTACAACCATGATTTTTTTTCTGGTAGACACAAAATCCCACAGTTACTCTAAGGTCTAGTTATTGGTATGTATAGCATAGTTATTTGGTATTAAGTATTCTTTTGCAGCTGCTCAGTAAAAGTTTAGTTACAGCCCTCTGGTCAATATGATTCTAGAATAAATTAATCTAAGAAATTACTTAAGAATAAAATCACCATGTTTCTAAAAACTCCATAGGTAGAATTATTTTTGAGTGGTTAAAGTAGAATACGCCTCAATTTCCCCGGGTAAACAAACCCGTATTTTGACTTTGTGATTAAAAATTCTTCTAAATTCAGCTTTTTAAATTTTGTTTTGCTTTGGTTTAACTCACTGGTAGGTATAACTGCCAGAAATTTACCCACATCTTAGTTTGGTGTAATTCTTCTTTTATTTCATTTTAAAGCAACTGGAAATGCATTAGTTTATAATTCATACCCTTCTTAATTCAAGATTCTTTTTTCTTTGACAAGCAGTCAGTTTCAGATGACTGTACAAGTGTGTGGAGGGGTTCTACCTTATATTTGTGAGATACAACTTTTGTCATGTGTCTTTGAATGCAAATACAATTTAGAGTTTAAAAAGTGTTATTTAGAATGTGTAAGTCTTTTCCTGCTCTCATTTTTCTCCAGTTGTTCAGCTTATTAAATTAACATGTTACCTATAAATTAATTATAAATTCATCTCTGAAGTTTCTGAAGAGCATCCGTTTTAAAAAAAGCATGTTAACTCTTCATAGAACAGAGGTACTCAAACTACCCAAGTCACTGGAGAGTCTCCTTCGTAATATTGTACTGCTTAGGGAACTCATCTCTTCTTGATGTTGAAGACATTTGAAACTGGTTGGCTGTGTCATTATGAATGCAAATGTCTTGAAAAAAAAAGAAAAAAGGCAAAAGCAACCTTCATCTTCATCTAGCTAGTAGAATATGAGTGGAACAGGGAACATAGATGATGTCTGATCTCTGGACCACTTCTATTTCTTTTATCTAGAGATGGCCTAATGCAATGTTTGTTCTGGGGAATTGGGTCTGGGAACCCATATGTGCCCCTCCCAATAGGATTTCTGGTCATCCCCTCCTCTGTCCTTCTGGTCTTGTGACTTTTGCATTCCTGCTTGTATATTGACTCAGCTCCAAGGTAGACATGGAAGATTTTGAGGAGAGTTCTCTTGAAACACAGAAGATGAGGCAATCAAGCCCCCTCAAGTTTAACATGAGGGTAAATTTTCTATACAGGAGGCAATTCTGTGCATGGCAAGCAGGGTGTAGCACAGGGGAGAACAATACAGCTACTACTGACCAATTGTGCAAAGAGTGCCTCACTTTTAACATCTTGAGTGGAGCCTGAACCAAGTGGAACTCAGGCAGTTATTCTAGGAACACTGGATCATTCTTCGAAGGCCAGGTATCGGGATGCAAGTGAGGGTCGGCTGCTCCATAAAGGGCTCAGTAGCTGGGACCCATGGCCAGCAGGACAGAGGCCTTGCCAGCCCCATCCCACTGCCTCCAAGCAAGAGAACAAGGCAGGCCTAGGGATGGCAGCTGCGATCAGCTGAAAGTCCAGATCACCATGCAAGTTTACGGTGACATGGCAGGCTGGGGTGAAGCCAGGAGCGTGAGTCAGGGTCAGGATCAGGTTTGGTAATGGTAACTAGATTCAGACAGGCTCATCTGATCAGACTAGGATCCACAGGCTGGTCCAAGATTAAGCCAGGAACTGAGTCCACAGGTCTGTGTCCAAATCAACAGGGCCCATGGCCAAACGTGGAGACAGGTATACCTATGACAGGGCTTATAGAGGAAGTGAAGGCACCAGCCTGAGCTGGGGCTCCTGGGCCCACAGGCAGGAGGTAAGGGTGATGGCCCCAAGTAAGGCCAGTCAGGGCCCTGACAGCAGATGTTTGAAACTGGGTCGCATGTGAACCTAGGATATATGCCCCAACAAAAGTATTGATCAACAATCTTTGCTTCATCCCAATTGTTTTCAGCATCCTGCCACCTGACCGCATTTCCTGACTTGGTCCAGAATGTTTTCCTGATTTGGTCCAGTGGTCTACTTGTCCCTTCCTTTAAAGAATCTGAAAGGAACTGATCAGAATAAAACATATGCTTTGCATTGAGTAGCACAAACCAAATGGATCTGTAGATGTCATAGTTCTGTCAAACAAAAAGATTTCCTTTATGTTCTCACAGCGGGAATTCAGGCCATCTAACTACAGGCACCAAGCTTTGTGACATTTTTTGTAACACACACGGTGTGCAGTGCAGTCATGTGTCTGGGCAAGCATGAGTCCCTGGAAGAGAGGAGGAATTAGAAATGCATGGTGAAGCAGTGATTAATCAGTGGATAGGTTGCACCCGGGGCTGTCACAACAGAGTAGGATTCTGGGAGTATCGGTAATATCTGTACTCAATGGTAGGAAAGAGCAGATGGTGACCAGTCAGAAATGAAGACCTGGGAAGAGCAGTTGGCAAGACATAGTGCAGGAATTTGTACCATTCCACTTCAAGTCTAATGAATATTTGAAGTTAAAAGCATTCCACAAGATGTTTAGGACCCTGTATGAAAAGACATGGGTGCTTACTCTCCTAGCTGTAGCAAGAGGAGAGATACATAGGACTAGGCATTACAAATCCATGCTCCTGCAAGTCCTTCTCTAGACTCCATTGAAGAATTCAGGGCACAAACCTCACTTAGATGCTTTTAATCATTCTTTGTGGTAGTCTCTCTTTCCTTCCTTTGACACTATAAGAAATCTGTAAGTTAGAAGATAGAAATACTGGTCACTTTGAAACTTTTCGTATCTGTAATTGTATGTTTGGGGGAATTGTAGTCTTGTGTACAAAATATTAATGAATTACATTATTGTATTCTAATTTACATCTACTCTATGTGTCTTTTTTCTGATTTTCTTGCTTTGCCATCCCGCTCTAAGTGCTTTGTGGAGCTTCTACTAGGTCTTTGTTTTTAGAGTAGTGTAAGTTTCTTAATATCCCCATGGGCCTTCTGAGGTTAAATTTTTTTTTGTCAGTAACTTTTATTTCTTCTTTAAAAAAATCCATTTTGAAGCTCTGTGGAATTTAGGGAGAGTCATTCCATGCTCTTTTGGTTGTATTTAATTGTTTTCCTCATAAATCACACACTTTGTTTTGATGCAAAACACTGTGACAGAAGAGAATCTGACATTTTATGTAACTGGCATGTCATTTATAAGATCTCCATTAGACAAAACGTTTGTTTAGATACTCTGTTATTCATTTATTTTCATGTCAACACCAAAACCAACTGCAGAAATGAACAGAGATGAATAATAAGACAAACTGGTTTAGTATCAATGTACTCTGCCTAAGGCAATATACTGTGCAACTGGTGAAGAATGCTTATTTCCTTCCCAAAACCTCTGCTGCGAACCAGCTCTTATAAACAATCTCTTACTCCTTTGTCTTAACAGACTATTTTCAACTACCTCCAAGACAAAATTTCAGTTGATATTTCACTTACTTAGAAGATTTTTATGGTAAACTGGTAAATAGTACCTATCAGTTATGGTTATCTTCTCTACTGTTGCATTATCTTTGTTGTGATTGCTCTTTGCCAATTACTCTTCTTGGGGTAGTAAATAAAAAAGACAGCATACAGGAAATAAACAATGGTCTCATTAGCAGACAGATCTGACAAGATATGGCTTCTGGGAGATATATGTAAACATGATAGATATTACAAACAAAAATAGATATTTCAACTGATCTACTGGAGCAGTAGCAATGTTCCTCTCATTAGAGCTGGGAGGATAAGGTCTTTCTGGAAGAAAGGTGGTAGCTAGGAAGTAGTTGAGATTGCCCTCAAAGCATGTATACCCGAAGTTGCCTTGGGAAGAAAAAGGCAACCAGGAGTAACCTGTCCAGCTGTTAATAGTAGAAGTAGCCCATTCTCAGACATCGCCTTTGACAGCCTACTAACAACTCCCAGAGACTTCTAGGTGGACTTATGTTGGGTAATGTACATGCAGTTAAGTGTGCCCGTTCCAAGACCAGCATGAATCCAGGACTCAGGTATGCGGAAATAATACATGTGCAGTTCAGATAATTCACAGATGTGCACCTATTCACCTATGCTGCTTCCTGGGAGCTCTGCACCTATACACATACAAAAATTGAACATGTGAACCAAGTCTTTTATGGTAAGGCATATGTGTCTTCAAATGTTGATGAAAGAAGATGTGACTTATCCAGCCAGAATTGTTAAACACCAGTGATCTAGTTTATTCCCTTGCAAAAATTAAATTATTCTCTGAAGAATAACTTTAAATAGATTAGGCTGCCCCATTTAAATATTCGGAGTCCTGAAGCTTTCTTTACTTTCTTTTGTATAGTGTTCAGTGGTTAAATAGGTCTCTCAGTTAATTTTGCCTGAATTCTCTCTTTCCTGCTGCCATCCTACTTCTCCACTTAAACTATGAATACCATCCTAAATACTTTTGTTACAACTTCAGTGTTTAGGACTTCAAAATATATGTATGTTGTTATTATGTTGTCTCTTTGCTTAGCACTTAACCTTCTGATGTTCATACATTCATTTTAAATCAACTGCTATAAAACCTTGGACAATTTACATACTTTCCTGTGAATTCCCTCCAATTTGTCAATAACTTCTAAGGACCCATGTGGGTAGGACCATGGAAAACTCTGGGAGATAAAAGGAAAGAACATTCTTTTTCCTGTAGTTCAGAGCTATATTTGCCTCTGGTACACCCATATAACTTTGTAAATTTGCATTGAATTTCCATTTGCCTCTTATACAAAAGTTTTTCCAGCATTACTGCTTGCTAGGTATCTTCTTCAATGTGAACTGAGTGTCTCTGCTCCGAGTTATTTGTTCTAAGAATTTTTTTCATGTTAAAAAAATACGTTTTTATCTGTTAGCTTGATTTTTATTTTCAACACCCTTGTGTTAATTATGTGCATTCAGAGGGTCTTGAAAAACTTATTAAATATACTGACTAGAAAGCTTCAGTAATAAATTTCTTGCCAAAGGCCTCAGATGGCCATTGAAAATAGGTATGTGGAGAATGGAAATCTGATGAACTATAAGTTGGGCCACAGGGAAGTTAAATTCTCTTTGACAAAGAAATAATTAGGAGGATCTATCTTAAAAGAAGAAAAATAGAAAAAAGACAAAACCTAATAGATGTAATAGTTTGGTGGTAGACAGTTCACTGAAGAGTCTTAGCTTTTGTTTTTTCTCTACTCAAAACTTACATTTACTTCATGACGACTAGACACCAAAATGGAGAATGTCTCACAGATAGTCATGATAGTCCATAAGGGGCAAAGGAAAAGGCTTACAAATAGAAAAACACATTTTTTATTCTGAAGACTGTTAGTTGCATGCTTGGGTAGGGATAATGTGTCTTGAGTGTTTGGGACTAGGAGTTACACCCAGATGGTATTCCTCTGCCTGTAGATGTTGCAGTTACTACTTCTGTGAAACACTGATAAACACACTGCTATTTCCTTCCCTTATTTTATTGTCTTAGAAACTAATTAAATTAACAAATTCTTCCCATGAAAAATCTTTTGCGGCCATCTGGTGCCCTAATGAGTAAAAGAAAGAAAACTCTTGCTGCCAGTTTTTCATATGGACAGGATAGCCACCCACGCTTGGAAGTGTAGTTTTCCTCTGAGTTTCCTTATGATAGCAGAAGGTTGAGCAATCTCTTTAGTAAGGGCAGAGAATTTAACTTCCAGATTTGGGTCAGGTAAGAAATAGTCGAAGAGTAGCTCACTGACTTTTTTACCGGTTTAGCCTGAAATGTTAAGTTGGTTTATGCTGGCTGGTTTACAAATCAGGGTGGAGACCGCGGAGGAGAAATTACCAAGCTATTCCAACTTTCACAAGTTCATAGAAGAGTGTGAGGTTCCTGCTTTGTCATAAAATAATTGCTAAATTTCATATATGTTGCAAGCCTGAAAAAGGTGATCAAAACTGAAGCTGAACACTTAGAGACCCGCAGTGAAGGACACTCCCCAGAAGAATTCAATGACTTGAGTAATTAAGTTAAAGCATCCTCAGTATTTCTGACACAACTTTGTTCAGCATTAACTATTATCTCTGATATGTGTCCAATCTATACTCAGTTTTTGGGTTGCTACTTAATGCAGATTTCTTTTTCTATATGTTTATTGTTGAGGAGTTTGTAAGAATTGTGACTGTTAAAGCCACTGTTTGTGGCTGACAAGAGTGGATTTCTATATTGATGGGGATTCCTCCTAAAATCAGTTGGGACCAATGGGATGCAGAAATCATTCCACCCACGCAAGCTGAAGTTTTTCCTTTTGATGTATTGATTAAAAATGGTAAAATGGAGAGAAAATTCCATTAATAACTTATTTGCATTTAATCGTGAATCTGTGTTGATCATCCCAACTAAACAATAAATGTAACATTTCAGGTATTTCCCAACATATCCGTACAATGCAATTCAGAAAGGTGCTTTTCAAATAATAAGAAGTACGCAACTGTCAGGAAAAATGCCTTCTCTTGTTAAATAAACTGCTCTGTGTGTTTTTTTACACATGTACATATGCCCATACTTTATTCTGTTCAGTACAGAATAGGCAATAATGGATGTAGGCTTTGCCAACTGGAGGAATTTTTTAAGTAGATGTGCAATAGAGAGGAAATTGCTAGATTTCCACATGCTTCTGGTAGATCAGATGGTGGCTATGTTCTTCTGTCAGATTGGTTTTTTTTCCTTATATTTGAAGACTGGTGCATAAGTGTTCTCAATGGAATCTAGTATTTGGAACACAATTCTTAATTGTGCTTAAAAATAACATGGAAAATTCTTCAATACCTGTAAGTAATACTTGTAATAATTCAGATTAGAATATGATAGCTTCTTTGTATCGTTGTAAGTCTTTCAGTCAAGACAATGTCTTTCTAAGGATGATAAGTTCAAGTAGTTAAGACTATGATGTACTAGTTATTAGTCGAGCCCTTTGGCCTGTATATTTTGACAGTTCAGACCAGTGGCTTTTCTTCGCTTTCTAGACCTACACAAAGTATTGGTACAGGACAAAATTGGTGGGTTTTTCAACAAGAAATTACTTAGAATGTTATCTTTGATATGGACTAATTAGATAGGGAGTAAAAATCATAAATGCAGCGGCAATAATGACATCTTTTTAAAGAAAATTAGTTTTCTAAATACTGTCTTTAAGTTAGAAGTGGTAAATTTTCCCATTCCTAGTGCCATGTTTGGACATAATTGGGTATGACAGAGTTACTGCTCTCTTTCACTCACCATAGAACTTCTGTTTATGAATTTTCCTCTATACTATTTTCCTCTTTCCTCATATCAGCTGTTTTCCATGTACCCATGAAAAGGGTTGAAATTGCCTCAGCTGTAATTTTGGCATGGTGGTAACTTATGCTGTGGTTGCACCTGTATGAAGTGATGGCTTCGTTGAAGGATTTTTCCCCCTTTGCCAATAAAATGCCAAATTATTTCCTACTTTCTTGATTTGTTTTGCAAAAAAACCAGATTAATGTGTGGTTACACTTGCTTTCCAGAATGTGACTGCTTTTTTATAGTGTGCTGGCTGTACTGCTGATATGTTCTTTCATGGTTTGAACCTACTCCCGTTGAAATCAGTGGATAAGTTGCCACTTCTTTATTGAAAGTAGTGTTGTAGTCTCGCTTACTAATATGGTGAGTTTTACCTGTTTATTACAGTCCCAGTGCCAAACCTGTGTAGCTCCACTGAAGTCACCAGAGGCATGTGGATTCACTACCAGCTGAGCAGCTCTGTGCCTTGCAGTCATATCTTGCTTTTCTCCACTGCGCTCTCACAAATACTGTTTTCTTTGAGAATATGGTTTCCAGCACTAGGCTCTGTCTTTAATCGGCTATTCACTCTGTAAAAATAGAAGGAAGGAATTTTTTTAATGACTGTACTTAGTGTTTGATATGGTGTCAAACTGATACTGGGAAGAAGTCTACAGTTTAGCTCACCTGCTGTCCCAGCTGGGCTTGCTGTCTGCCTGCCAGGTTTTTTTCCTTTTCTTTTTTTTAATAAATGGAGACCAAGAAATGGAAATAAAAAATCACAGTTATCAGAACAATAAGAAACAAAAATTCAATGCATGCATATATTAAATCCTGTTGTACCTAGAAGGTAACTCCTCGGACGAAAAAAGCAAACTGGTAAAAGACTGAACTTGACCCAACAGATTGTATACACCTTATCTGGCAATATTAACATACACTTGAAAGTTATTAGTGCCCCAAACCTTTCAATACCAAAGTGTGCCCTAAATGTTATTTGATACTACATGTTACATAAATCTGTATTTTCATTACTAAGCAACTTTAGGATATGTAGTGTGTGTTTGAAAAAAGGCATGGTAATAACTCACTAATAATGGGTGCCATGTGAGGGGAAAAAGGCAATATTACCTACCTAAGAAATATAAAACATGGTTTATATTTTCAACAGTTTGAGAATGAAATGAAAACAGAATATTTGGTGCACCTGTAAAAACATATTTGATCATAATGGCAAGTACAGCATTCTTAGTGTGGGATTCATATTTCATAACTCATGTTCAAACAAGAAAAATGATTATAATGTTAAGTATTTCCTGAGTTTATTTTGATGGATGGCAGAATAAGTATCTTTTACTCATTAAAATACAGATTGGTATAATTTAATAAATGAATTTAATACACAGATGTTCAAGGCTGTTTGAGCAGAGTGCATATTAATCAACTTCTCCATAAATGATCCTCTTTTATATTTTTTAAAAGAAATTTGCAGGAGCCAAAAGTTTATTAGATCTGTATGATCTTGGTCTGGTATCAGATATCCAGTATGTTGTTTGAGTCATGTCAGGTGATCAAAGTGTTTCTTTTTGATTGATGAACCTGTAAACACCAAACCGTTTGAGTGGTCATTGCTTTTGCATCTGTTTGAGACACTGACACATCCTTTGAAAAAATGGCCAAGATTTTTAAGAGTGACTTGCAATACTGGGAACTTCACTTTTGGGTGCCCTACAGAAGACTGATTTTTAGACAATATTAAGTTCTCTGGTTTGAAAAGCTGTTTCAAGTTAGATACTTCCAAAATAGGGCCCCAGAATCATTTGTCACATACAAGAATTGCACATACCAAGAAATGCAGAGCCTGATTTTTCCTGTTGTTTATATACGGTTTTGCTTCACTGGTTTCAGTGGAGTTGCACTGGATTTACATGCACATAAATGAGCAAAGAAATAGGACTGTCATTTTTTAACACGTATTATGGAAATACATGTAGCTGCAAAGTATCCAACTGAGCTTATAGGAAGTATTTGCAGAAAAGAACTTGGATAAGCCGTGGCCCAAGATCTGCAGAACAACATCACTGTCCTGCTACCCTTAATGCACCTGAAGGAGCCTAACCTCTTGAATGGGCTCCATAGCCTTGAGAAGGTGCCGGAGCACCCTGCAGAGAGATGCTCTGGAGTGAGGGCCTCTATATGCAGCACTGTGAGCTGCCTTTGCTTGCCAAATGCTGAACACCTGAACTGACTTAAAAAAATCAGGTGCTGGGCAATTCTACAATGGGGACAATAGAATTTATGCCACTTTGCATACAGGACCTCACGCTTTCTTGTGCTAAGAGAGACCATGAGTGAGTGTGATTACCTACAGTCCTGTATGGGTGAGTGAGGATACCCATTCTCCAAAGATCATCTCCCTCACCCTGATTTAGAGTTTTTAACACTGAGCAATTGAGTAAAACCAAAGGAGTTCTTCCTCTTTGTTTCAAGAAATGTTTTGGTCTGCAGCATTCGTTCTGGGTTCCTGTCTTGTAGGTGAGCTCTGAGCTTACATCTCAGCTTGTAAATGTAACAGTGCAGGGGCTGGCACAGACTGGCCATGTCCTCCTATTGAACAGTATGGTCAGATGCAAATGGTCTGTGGGGAATGTCTTGGCTTTTGCTAACTTCCTGACTGTGCCCAGAAATTTAGGAGAGTGCTAGTTGGCCTGGGCTATAGGTATGCGAGGGAGTACCCTAATAAATTCTCAGAGTAGCTTATTGGATGCCATTACATATGCCAGTGTGCTCGTGCTGCTTAAGGTACTAGTATAGATGCAGCCACATGGTTCCTTCTGGATTGAACACTGCAGGTAAGGGAGGTATTTAGCTTATGAAACCCATTTGAGCCGAGATGTGAGAGACTCAGGTATACGCTTGCCCCTCAGGGCAAGCACCTGAATGCTTGGCAAACTGGAAAGGAGCACCACTGAGTGTTGCCAGGGTTGTCCTAGTTTTGGCTGGGATAGAGTTAATTTTCTTCGTAGTAGCTGGTACAGTGTGTGTTTTGAATTTAGTATGGGAATAATATTGATAACACACTGATGTTTTCAGTTGTTGCTAAGTAGTGCTTATACTACTACCAGAACGCTGGAGGGGCACAAGAAAGTTGGGAGGTGACACAGCCAGGACAGCTGACCCAAACTGGCCAAAGGGGTATTCCATACCATGGGATGTCATGCGTAGTATATAAACTGGGGGGAAAGCTGGCCTGGGACCGCTGCTTGGAAACTAATGGGGCATCAGTTGGCGAGTGGTGAGCAATTGCATTGTGCATCACTTTTTTTGTATATTTTAATTCTATTATTATTAACCATTATTATTAACCATTATTATTTATTACCTTTTTTTTTTTCCTTTTCTGTCCTATTAAACTGTCCTTATCTCAACCCACGAGTTTTACTTTTTTTTTTTTCAATTCTCTCCCCCATCCCACTGGGTGTGGGGGGGAGTGAGTGAGCGGCTGCGTGGTGCTTAGTTGACAGCTGGGGTTAAACCACGACACGCACGATACAGGGTTAAAGAGCAGCTAAGAAGGCTCCAGTGTTCAGGGCAAGTGTGGTAGGAATGTATGTGCATTGGTGATGTTTGGTCATAAAGGACAAACTAACCTTTTACTCCAGGCTTTATCTTTAAGGGGGAATACCAGATTAGAGGTAGAATGGAAGTGAAAACAAAGAGGCATAAAGCTTTCAAATTATTAGAGTTCACTGTTCTGCCTAGTGACAGCATGCTCCTCTAGGTGCATTCCCTGTGGTCAGGTAAAGCATCTGGGAAGAGGACACTAAGCAAAAGTTTTAGGTGATCACAGAAGTTTCCTTTCAGGTGTGGGTAAGCCTCTTAGTGCTCAAAAGAAAGACTTTCTCACCTTCATAACAGCAGTTTCAGTCACCCTGACGTCAAAATTGGTACCCAGGTAGGCCACTGAGAACTGACTTGTGTGTTTGTCCCGGACTCTGCTCCTGTGTATTTGCCAGAACATCTGGAGGGAGACAGTAGTACTGCAGTGACTCTGACAGAGTTCATTTGGGGGCTGCCGGTGAGCAGGATGGCTTGACTGATTTGTACACAGATTCCTGAATCTTTCTGAATGTCGTGTTCTTGCTCCTTCATTGCCCAACACCTTGCAACCATTTGCACCTGCACAGAGCAAGTGTAAAAAACCTGCCAGTCCAGATGGCAACACTTCTCACCTACTTTGCCCAGGTTTTAAAGCCTACACAAGCTGCAGGGCAGCAGAAAATCATGCTGAGGGACTTTTTCCATTTCTGCTGTGACTCATTCCAAGGTACGTGGTCCCACTTCCCCAAAAAGGGAGGGAGGCAGAAGGAGTAAGTGGAAGAATTCTTTGTGGCAACCTTTTCATCTCTAATAGTCAACAGGAAAAGTACAGCTTTACTTTGTTTTTCAGATAACTTAGCTATGATATCATAATGATACAAAGTTTGCCTTAATGTCCACTTCTGTAGTGTATCAGCCAGATAATCAATTTCTGCTCCAAGAATTTTAACGAGAGGTTTGTGGTCTGCAATCAGAACAGCTTCTTCCAATGTAAAGACTCATGGAATGTCCTCATACCAAAATATAATAGTCAGAGGGTGAGTCTTGTTTCATATGTTTCATGAAAGTGGAAGCAATTAGCCTCTTTGTTCCTTTATTATTTTAGGTGAGAAGCATCTATACCTACAGCTGAAGTGTTGTCAGCTGAGAGGGAAGAAGGGGAAATATAAGGGTTTTTTCGTATCTTAACTACTTGATTTCATTAAATAACTTTTATAGTTTTCAGTCCCAAACTGTCCAAGTAACATCTTTGTCATTGGATTTACTAATGTAGATAAGTCAGAGAGAAACTAGCTATAATAATTAACTGTATGTAAAGAGGATCTGTGACAATGTATTCTTTGGCACAGTCCTTTTTTGTCATAAGCTTGCTTTCTCTAGAAGTAGTTAAAAGCCTTACACATCATTTTCATAACCCAGTCAGTTGTTTGTGAATAGAAAAAGCCATATTTGTCCTTTTTCTTACCTTTTCCAAATTGCGTTAGACATTACAGCACAGATTCCAGTCTTCTCAAGCGTGTTTTCTCACTTGCATTTGAATAATAATCTCTCTCCACTTATATCCTCCATACTTGTTCTATTATAAATTGAGATGTTACTAGTACACCAGCTATGTGCTGCTATTCCAGAAAAGAACCTTATTCATGCTAATGATGATGTATATCAAGACCCTGGTTCCAACTCCATCTGCTGGTAAGCCTGAGACAAACCTACCTTTGTAAACTCTTCCCCATTTAGTAATGGAAACATTCTTTGGCGACTTTTGCGTAGGACCTGGGAATAATAGTTACATATGCCACAAGTCACATCGTTTTGAGATTTTACTTGACTGCAGAATGTGACCTTCTGTGCTTCAGAAGGAGACATTACTTGGGGTGATCTTAAAAGATCCAACCTCTGGTTTTAAGGACAGGGGTTTTTCACAACACTAACCTTTTACTCTTTTCTCCAAACTTGATGTTCCAATTGTATCTATATTAACTGCGACCAATTACGACACTATGAGTCATATATAAAATAGTTCACTAATGTGCATTTATTCAAAAGCACAGCACACAGATTTAAAGTCAAAGGTTCTTTCTTTACATCTGGATTAATTATTGCCGAGTCTCAAACTGTACAGTTAATGTTCCTGTTCTAAAGAGAAAACAGCAACTAAGCTGTTGCTGATCATCACATTGCCTTCCCTTTCCTTCTTCTTTTAGCGTTAACGTAATTTGGAGAAGCTACACGCATGCTTGACAGAATTGACCTACATATAGTATGTTTACATAAACACTGCTGTTCTGATGTTCAAAGAGAAACAGGCTTTAATGGAGGTTTTTTAATAAGAATTTTTCAGAGTCCTGCTGGCATCAATGAGTTATGAACCAACCCCATGGTGATGTCTTCCTTTGGAGAACAGTGTTGTGTTATCGCAAAAAGGTTAGTATCAAGTTTTGGAGACCTTCTGCAGTTCTGAGTTGTAAAATGGGACTCAGAGATCTGGGTACTCTTGGCAACTTGTAAAATCTCAACTAATAAGCAACCCACTGAGAAATGTCTTTGTGTGTACTGTTTTTTTGGTGAAATAACTTGAAGAATTTTTTTCAAGAATAATAAAACCAAGGCAAGTTGAATGGTAAGCCCCAAGGATTAGGGGTTTTTATAACTTCCCCATCTTTTGTGCCTTTGGCATTCCATCTGTTGCAACAACAGATATCAGGTACCTCACTTAAGAACTGCTTATTAAAGCAATAATCACTGATCTTCACAGTGGGAACTGCGGTACTGAGCCAAAGTCACAGGTGCCAAAGCCACCATATTTGGCTGCAAATCTTTATACATCATCTACTGTCCTGCTGCTTTTTTGGCTGTTAGTCTAGGAATTCCAGGCAATTGACAGGCTTGTTGGAGAAGCCCAATAGCTCCAGTGAAGCTGCCCTGTGCTCAGATATCCTGAGCAAATGGTCACTACAGATGGACTAATTGACTTCACATTTGTCTAATGGATTAGATGTGGAGATCAGTTGCATTAGTGCTGCAAGGCTGCAGTGAGTTGAATTCCACGGCTATGCCCATGGTATTAAATCAGTCAGTGCCAAGGGACATTTCTGAGAGCTGGACCCTGGTTGCGTACCAGCAAAGTGTTGAAAGGCCTCTGCCGTTGTCTTGCCTTGGGCCAACTGGAAGCAGCCTTTTCAAAACACTCTAGTGCTACAGCTGAGCTAAAGTATGTTACGGAGAGGGAGACCTTAGCAGCTTGAACAGGGAGAAGCACTGATACAGCCCAACTGCTTTTGAGAATGGGCTTGTATGTCCAACATGAAGCATTTTGGATTGGCATTAACTGCTGTGTCTCTGCAGTAGACACTACAGAGAAAAAGGGTGCTCTTTCTAAAATCAGGATCAAAGCCTATAGGAAGAGGAAGCTCAGACACAAGAACTGAAGTTGTCTTATACAGGGCATGTATAAAGGCATTGGAACAATGTCCGGAGGCACCTAAACTAGCACTGACACCATCTGATATATAAGCATTGTACAGCCTAGACCCATGAGAAGTGAGGTCAGTTGCATTAGAGCTGTGTGTATCTCTGCTGCTGAGAAGCAGGGCTTATCTTCTTGCCCATTGCACTGCCCTGACACTGCTACGCTGATGCTGATTCTGGATTTAAAAGTCTAGGGGATTTCTGCCTTGCAGTCCACTGCACAAGGAAGATACGTCCTATGGTTAGCAGGGATCCCAAAGTCAGTGGTAAGCAGATCCTAAAAATTCAGCTGTTACATGAACTATTTATCATCATCGGCTGTATGTGTGCACACCATACATATTCTGCCTCATACGTCAGAATGAAAATTGATCAGACACACAAATGTCAGAAACTGGAAAGAAGTAGTTCCACTGTTTAAAGTTCTTCATAGTTTTGCCAGGTTAAAGCAAGCCGCTTTAGGCAGGAGATTTAAACATTGCTAAACTTATAAATAACTTCTATATCCAGTGAAGAAAAAGAAAAGATAATTTAAGTTATTAAAAATAATCTTTTCTTTTTCAGCTACCCTGATTATTACAAGCTTTATTGCAGTTATAGCAGTATTATTGGAGTGATGAGTGAGTAATGACCTCATTACAAGGGAGAGGGAGCAGGGCTAAGCATGGCTCCCCAGGTGTCTGGAAATTTGCTCTTTGCTTTTGCTACAGCAATGTGATTTCATTTAAATTCTGATCAAATCATAGAAAGTTTGTAAGTGCTCTCTTTTTTAGCATTTCTATCAATAATTCTAGCAAGCTCTTGAGAAAAAGTTCTTTTCCAAGTTATGCTTCCCAAAATTAATGTACATTATCTAGAACAGATTATTGGTTAACCTTTACCTCATTTTTTTTCCTGTACAGACTAAGTTTGACTTTCCACCTGCTTTTCCTGACTGACATCCAACAAAAAGCTAGATCGATTTATGCATATTTTACTACATTGCAGTGAAAAGAATAAATTTTGTTTTAGCTTGGCAGTTCAGAAAACATGGAAGGGAAATAATTGTCAGTCAAGGCAGTTTAATAAATTATTTTGCTTTTTATTCAGACAGAAAAAATCAGAAATATTTTGAGTCAAAAAATGCTTTATTTCACTTGAAATGAATTATTTTGATTCCTAAGGCATTTCACTTTTTGACATTTGAAAAAATACATTTGAAATACATTTCAAAGCTAAAAGTCACTTCAAATGGGAAACCAGAAATCTTTCAACTTCTAGGGTGTTTTCCAGTTCTTTTCTGTTAATGAACAATTCGTTGGAATTGATTAGAAGTCATAAAATCTCTGGTCTCTCTGGACCCACATTTTCCACAGAAAAAGAGAAAATGCCATGAGCTATTAATTTGTCTACCCAGAGGAAAAAAAGCAAATAAAGAAAACCAAAACCCAAAACAAAGTGGAGGCCATGTAAGCAGCTCTCGTGGACTTTCTTGCCCTCAGTTTCACATTTTTCTTCCCCTGCTGACAGACCCCTCTCACCCGCTAATTGTATAGAGAGGGAAGGAAGTGGTATACGTTCCTTTCCAAATTGGCCGTCAACTAGTTGGTCACATATTTGCTACTTGGTAAGATTTTGCAGAGAACCAGTAATTTTTTTTTTTTTCCAAAATGTGTATTTCAGCTCCAGAATTTCTGATGTTTTGTGTTCTGCCATATTTTGTTACATCTTTTCAGACATGGCAGCATGAAATAACACAGTGTGACTGCTGGTAGCCAGTCATAACTTGAAAAGTTGTACAGCTGGGTGGAAGAGACTTCCACATTTCCTTCTGAAGATTGTTTCATAGCAAAAAGTAAAGTTAGCATGACACAAAATTACAAATCCAGTAATCTTATTACACAATGACTTTGAACAAATTGATATTGCTGAATACTTCTCTAAAGAAACGTAGAATATATACTATATCAAAGCAGAATAAATGAGAGATCTGTTCACCTTTATGTTTAGCTACAGTGACAAATGTGACTGTTTAGCTGATCTCAGCAGAATCCTATCCAAAATCAGTTTTATGTTTATAAAGTAGGAGGTTTCAGAATTACACAGATGATCCCGACAGGTACTGTCATTTTCATTGACATATTTAACTAAACAATGACATCCTTCAATGTGGAAATATGGCAATTTATTAGTTTGTTTCCCAAATTGTATCCTACACCTCATATTTTTCATATTATTAAAAGAGGTTAGATTCATAAGCTAAATAAATAGTTTTTAAGAGATGGTTGCTAATGGGTTACAATCTAGGTGGGGGTTTTTTTCCCCTATAAGCTTGGGGAAAATCTGAGTACAGTAAAAGGCCATGTCACCTGCAATGGGAGCCACAGTGAATTAGTGATGCGTATGCAGTCCATTCATTTAAATCAGTTACAGCATCTGGCTTTGAGATCCCGGCCATGTCTTCACGGCAGCTTGGAGATGCAATGCCAGCTCACAGGGACATGCCTGACCTGCTGGAGGGGGACACTGGGCACCCACAGCGGCTCTGGCTACTCTGGCTTCTTGCACTTCACCCGTGGGACTGCAGCCACATCAGCACGGGTACCTTGCTAGCTGCTGTTAAAATAACCTTAAGCAGGTCTCTGGAGGCCAGCCACACCTTCTGATCACCACACCGACGTAACCTGGTGTAGTGATGGAAAGACGATGGAGCTGTCCTTGTAGCACATCTGGCTGCCTTTGTCTGAGATAGCCACAAGTGGATTCAGCTCAGTTACCTGATTTACGCTCCTCAAAGCAAGAGTGTTCAGAATTGAAGTCTGACTTCTAGTCAGTAGGCAATTGCTTTTCTGGCATTTTGTTTGCATGAAAGCTGCATCATGTCATGTTTTTAAGACCAAACTCTGAAGTTTCACATTTCAATACTTACTAGTTAACGTTTCAATACTTACTAGTTAACGTTTTAATACTTGCTGGTTAACAATTCAATACTTCCTAGGAAATTAGGTGTTTCATAGTATAGTACAATGTAGTTATAGAATGCATATGATTTCAGTATAGAACACACACCCCTACACGTGAATTGTATAATTGTATCTGCACAAGCTCTCTTCGTGAGCAGATAAACATACACTTGATAAATAGATCACTCTACGTACAAAAGCATATGAATTTCCTGAGTCAAGACAATGTTTCTTATGCACCTACGCAGATTTCATAGAATAAAGCTCTGCTGGAATTTGCCTGAAAATAACAGGGGGCAAATTAAATTTTCAAGTGGAATTCAGAACAATAGTAATATTTCCTGAAAGGCTACTAATTCTAATGAAGCTATTTCAAAGGCCACATTCTTTGCAGGTCGCTATGGAAGGCTAGCTCATGTTATAAAATGATAGCACCCTTTTGTGGTCTGAGCTCTCTGTTACACCTGCTGTGTCCACTTTTTTCCCCCCTCATTTTCAGTTCTGCTTGGTCTAGCACAGACTGGTGCTGAATGAATAGAAAGCAGCAATATAAAGAAATCTGCCCCATATCTTAGGGGGTTTTTTTTTCCTTTTTGACAGTGTCTAAGATGCAATTAACTTCTCATAAGACATAAAATAACAACATTCAAAGCCAAAATTACTAGCCGGTATTATTCCATGTGTTAAATTACCAGAACACTGAAGCTAAAGATGGGAAACACCCTATAAAATAACTCATTATGAACAATGCTGGTTTTCTCTTCTTGTTATTTTGGGTTTCCATATCCCTTTGATAAATTTATTTAAGAGGGACAATGTACTCACTCTAGTGCTGAGGGCTACAAGAAAAAAGCCTGTTCCAATCATAAAATATTTTCAGATGAACCAGTAGGGAGTAGGCTCTAGAGCTATTTTATATTTATTTGGGTTTCTCTGAAGATGCCAGTACATGCCAATCACACTTTTAAATAAGCTCGTTCAGACCCCGAAGAGAGTGTATCCTGTGGCTGCGTGAAGCTCTGCCTGCTTTTGCAAAAGCTGTTCATAACCTGTAAATACTCAGAGGGTGAACTGAAGCTAATCTCCCTCTTCTGTAGCTAAGCTGGTGTCAGAAGAGTTTTAGTTACAGCAGTAGACCTGCTCATTTTTAATAGCTTTCTCCAGTATTTTTCCGCAGAAGCTTCCTCATTCTCAGTGAATCAAAAGCTTGTTGCTTTTTACCTCCAGTGAGACTTGCCTGGTTTCTCAAGTCCTACTTCACCCATCTAAAAGACTGCCATACCCCGACTGATGTATCTTCATGCCTCATAATCCACGGTGAGCGTATTCCTACAGCTACAGAAGGGAAGAAGGGAAATAATTGAGGACGAACATAGTTCAGACATGAGAGTCTTCTCATTAGAAGAAATGAAAGGAACAAGCAAATCAGAAACTAATGTTTTCAGGGCACCAGAGATACAATCTTAAGTACCAATGATATAAAATCAACCAAAAAGACATGGGGAAAAATAAAACAGAAAGTGCCTGAGGCAGATAGGGATGCCTGTGAATAAGCAGTGCCAAAAGATACAGAAAATTAGGTTTGGGCTCAAAAAAAGAGAAAAGTAGCAATCTTCCTTGTACAGCTCTGCGCTTTCTCCTTTGTGCTGCCCAGTTCTGAAAACAGCATCATCAGGAAAATGCTGACAACCCACAGAAAAATAGTGCAAGCAGTTCTGGGAAGAACTAATAGAGAATTCAAGTTTCCTGCAGATGAGTCGTGTGCCTCTTCTTCTCATCACCCATCCACTGCAATTATCTCAGATTCTTCCTTTTGTCTGTGATCGCCTCCCCCCTCAGTGTCTTTGGAGCATGTCCAATTCTCTACCTCACATCTGCCGGAGTCTTTCCCAAGCTAGCAAGAAAACATCATGTCTGTTCTCATGCTGAAGACTTTCCCACAGTGGGCAGAGTAGCTACATCTCTCTCCTTTAGTCAGCCCCTGGTTTCTCCAAAACTCCCAAACAGCGCAGCGTAACCTCTGTAAATACTGAATGTGGCCAATGGGTTCCGATATTTTTAAGGGAGGACTGAGAGATAAACAGACAAATCCTGCAATCGTGTAACTTTCATTTGTGTAGGAAACCAGGCTGAAAAATAGTCAGAAGCCTCAAAGGATTGATTTATGAGGAAAGATGATCACTGTGGTATTTGTTATTATGAGGTAGATCTTTCTCCCTCTCTCTCTGTGGTCTTGACCAAAAATTCCATTCTGGACCCAAGAAAATTTTCCCAACAAAAGTTTGTTAAAACTGCATGTTCCCATGAAACATGTCAGTTTCTAGGATTGGCATTTTTCTGATAAAAAAATATTTTCTTGAAACACTTGACCAGCTCTAGTGACCACATGAGCTATAATAATTTGTATTTACAGACTGAGCAGACTGGAAGAGCAGAAAATGTTAAACCAAGCAGCATCCACCCAAACTACAATAACTAAGGGATTCTCAATCCTTACGTCACAGGATACTGCTTTCTGTCAGCTGGGAACAGGAAAGCTTGCATCCACTAACAGAACTTTATAGTTTCACGTTCCTATCTGATAAATGAACTTATTTTGCATTACTTTGGGATAGAAAGACCTGAAAAGTCCACATTTACTTTGAGGAAAAGTCTTACGGTGATGGAATTTTTCCATCACTTTTCTTGGATGAAACCTCTTTAAACTGTGAGATGCCTGTTTTCTTCGGTAGCACCTCGTTGCCCATAAGAACTGTGTTTGTCAGCGTAAGCAATGGCATCAGAATCTGTCCCTGAATGGGGACTCTTATCAGTGACTCCACAGCCTGGAATGTTCGCTGGGGAAGGGAGGTCAGCTTTTGCTAGTATGAGGTGATGGGCTATAATTTAACAAAGGAAATCCTTTCCATTTGTGTGCTGTTTGTTTGTTTGTTTTTCCTAGATAAAATTGTTAAGAGTTTAGCTAAAACCCTGTGCTTAGCTTGTCCAGATCGTTTGCTTCACTAAAAGGTTGCAGTCCAACCCCTGCAAAGCAGTAATTAGAGCGCTTTGCTTTTTATTTTTGCATGTAAGTGTTCCTGGAGCAGTGGCTGCTCTGCCGGAGCAGAGGGAGCAGATGATGTATGTTTTGCTTCTTTTTAGTCTGTCATCCAGCATGACTACTATTCCAACAGTGGGCCTCCAGACTTTGTTCATTGTTTTTAAATTAACTGAAGAAATATTGCTTTTGAAAGGTGAAAGCATAAAGAATTACAAGCA
This sequence comes from Sagittarius serpentarius, assembly GCA_034782735.1. NCBI lineage: Eukaryota > Metazoa > Chordata > Aves > Accipitriformes > Sagittariidae > Sagittarius > Sagittarius serpentarius. The sequence goes on from JAVKLA010000017.1 coordinate 20,069,088, forward strand.
GCCCGATCAGTTTTGCTACATCCTTTAAGGTACTACTGCTCGCAAGTAGTCCTAAATCATTAGCTGGGAGAGACTAGCCATTTTTGAGTACTTGTGCATCGTGCACTGCCTACACTAAGAAAACCTGGAGGGTTTTCTTTCGTCTCTTTCCATTTGGCTCCTTTGCAAGTGGAGCCTCTACTGACATCCACTGGTAGCCACAGGACAGCTGCAGTCCTGCAAACTGCTTGTAACCCACCCGTGCTAATCCCGTCTCCTGTGCCAGGTCACTGATTTAGTACTATGCTAGATGTCAGCTCAAATGTAAGGTCAAAATAATGTAATCCTTCCAGTTTCTCCCTCCTTCCCAGAGGAATGGCCCCCTTCGCCTTCCACGGTGGTAAATAAATTCAAGAGATGAAAACCTACTAGGAATTTCTTTGGCTGCGCTAGCCAATTAGTAATACAGAAAATCAAACCACAGTTTCCTAGGTGTAGTGGGAATTTATAGGGAATGAGAGCTACCAGGAACATGAGCTTGGATGTTACCCATTATAAATTTTTTGTTTAAACTGCAGTAAATTAAGACTTAATGATCAAGGGTGCAGGAATGAGTATCAGAGACCAGATGGGAAGAGCAGAGGGCTCTTTGCTGTACACACTGTGCCACTGACTCTTTCTAGTCATTAATGCCAGAGCCTGTCCTGTCCCTAAGTACTGCAAGTACTGCAGTATGAGATGAGTGTGACAATAATTAAGAATATGCGTATCAGCGTTAGCTTCTTCTGGCTCTGTATGACTCTGTCCAGATCATGTGGGCATGTCTGCAACATAATAAAATTCCTGGAGGTGTGGAACTTTGGGTTGGGTCCCTGTGAATTTGCATGGCTTTGCACAAAGGAAATGGAGAAAAAACTGTGTTGTAGATGTTGTGAGACTTAGTGGGTAAATCAGGAGACAGAACGGGGTGCTCATTAAAGTTTGGCCAAGTATGTTATTTTGTATATACTTTTAGCCAGTTCTTTGCACGCAGACTTAGGTACCTCTTAGTTAACCTGTTTGGTAGTTCTATTCAGTGAAGAAATATCAACTCTTACACTTACTTGTAATCTCTGTTCATTTCTTGTGTGTATTTTGGGAATTTTTTTAACCATTTTATGGTCACCTTAGTCACACGCTATTGTTTCTTATTCCTGATTTGATAAATGCAATTAGTAAGGAGGGCTGGTAAAGAACAGGAGGCCACAGATCAAGCCAATCACTTTTTACTTTCAAAAGAGGAGTAGCAGCCATTTTAAGAATTAGAAAAGTATGGCAGAAATCATTAAGGTCTTTCCTTTTTTTGGGTCACGACATCAATGCCAACCTGCATCACTGTAACTGGAGGACAGAACTGAATGTGCTTTATAGAGGCTCATCAAAACATTTTGCTGATCCCAAATTTAGAGGTCTTCCTTATTGTCCCACCAAACCCAAGGACTCCCAGCACCAAAGACAGCATTCTTGTCCCTCACACTGCATTCAGATTTGTAGAATGGAATTGACTTAGTATTCTCGGGAGAAAAGCACCAGCTTTCTGGTCACTGCCGGTGTTGCTTCTAAGCCACAGTATTTCTAGAACCGCATAAAATTCTCAATGGTGGTAGCTGAGAATCAGCTGAGTCGCAGCAGATTTGATGAGCACATGTGAATCTGAGGTCCCGTGTACCTTCACATAATAACACTGCAGTCATGCAGTCAGTTTCGATGTATGCTGTGTCTGCTGTCTGGTTTTGCTGGTGAGGAGCCTTACAAGGTGCCAGGAGAGGCAGAGTTGCTGCTGCCGTGGTGACACTGGGCACCCACCTACCTGTGGCTACTGATGGAGAGAGATGTTTATGAGAAAGTATTTGTTACGACCACAATCCCCAAGCTCCCTGATCTTTGCCCCACAGCCCAGCTAGCTCCCAGCCTGCTTGTAGGAGGGTCACTCCAGCCCTTCATCCTCGGCTGCCACAATGTCAGAATTGTGCCTGTTTCGCTAAGGAGCTTCAAATGAATCCTGCAGCAAATGGACAGTAGGTTTTTGTCCGCTGAGGTATGGAAAAGCCTTCTGTTCCTCAATTTCTGTAGGTATTTAAGATTTACACATTTTTAAAACCACAAACGATTAATCTGCAAGAAAGTGAACCTGAACAGATGAGTGCTGGGGTTCCCAGGGACATGAAAGGAGTTGTCCAAGCAGGCTGTTAGTGGAGCCTAACTTATTTGGCAGGGGTCTTTAAGCTCCTCTGTCCCCCAAGCTATTTGATGCTATTTTGTACTGTGCATATGCATCTGTTAATGTAATTTAGAAATTAATAGTTTAAAAACACTCCAGAAAATTACTTAGTATGTTTCAGCTACTTTTAAACTAAAATCTGTAAATTCTCTACGAATGAAACTTGGGGGAGAAAACGGAGCATACCTACTTCATTACCCAGGCTTTGGTGTGCTGACTGGACCATGCACATCATCTTTATAAAGGCATCCACTGCCTAACATCATAAGGATAAGCATTAGTGTTTTCTCCTGGACCTGAAGCAGTATTTAAATTGGAAGCTGGAATGTCAAAGCCGAGAGACTGAGTGTGCCTTTTCCTTATGGAAAGTTCAATGCTTGGGAGTTCTTAATCAAGATTGTCAGACATTTCCTGCTCATTTTCAGCCACCAACGGCAGGCATAGGTGACTCCCTCCTTGCTGTCGAGGGGCGGACAGAGCAGTACTGTGTGATCTGTTGCCCACTGAGCCACCTGCAAGTCGTTTCGCTCCAGCTGTGGTAGACCTCATGCAGAAACACAGCCTCGAAAGAGCTGGCTCCTGGCCAACAACACTGTTAGGGGTTTTTAGCTTAATTCTTTCACTGACCTCCTCCTGAGGTGCATAATTCATTAAGTACAGTATCATAAAGGCCATGGCGATTAGAAACAGAAAACCCTGCCACCAGTGTAGCCCATAAAGGAGGGATCGACAATACAGTGTGTATATATATGTATAAAGTTCATGTTAGTTTATTCTGGTGTTAGGAGCTGAGAAGGAAACGTCTCCAGCTTTGCTTGCTTGGGATCTCTAGGTATAAGTTTAAATGGATAATATTTAGTCTGTGCTACTGTAAATCCCAGTGTGGGGCACAGCAGGCTGCCCAAAATGATCATGCTCCTAAGCAAGGATGTGTGGCAAGGATAAGGGTCACAAGTCAGAGCACTCCACGGAGTCCTCTGCTGTGAATGGAAGTGCAAGATCTCACATCACCTCACAGCATCAATACTTAAAGGGGAAAATAAAAGAAGAAAGGGTAGGATACGCAGGGTTAAGCATGCTTAAAGTCCATTTTGTACATTTTCACACGATTATCCAGAAAAAGAGTTATGTATAAGTGCAAGTATCATTCTGTTATCCTGCAGATGAAATTTTGGGTAACGCAGGGTTATGACTGCCAGGCAGAGTCTTGTTGATGGAGATAGTTTCGAGACATTCTGAAGCTGTAAGACACTGGATAACCTTTTTTGATCAACCAGTCTCATTGTAAGTAGGACTATCATTAAGCTATCATTAGGCTATACCCATATTTGGTTTTGGATTGCAGCCAAAAGAAGAAATTTTGTTCATCTTCAGAGTCTATGATGTAATGAGAGTCTATGTGTAATGATTATTAGCAATAGCAGACTTAGAGGGCTTGCCATGCAAAAGCTGAAGGAATTTGAAGTTTTAGTTATGTACTCATTGTTGCTTTTCCTTGTCTGATGGTTAAAAAAAAAGAAAACGAAGACCAGTATTACTGATGAGGGTCATACCCATTGTATGACCACTATATGCTTTTTCAAAACCATCCTGCTTCCTCTTCTTCAGTCTTTGGTTTCTCTGTTCAATTTTTTTTTTTTTTTTGAGGAATCTATCACTTCTTATTGGAGCTTCTTGTTCTTCTTCAACCTGCCTGTGAGTGCAATTCAGATTTCATGTCTGACATAAAGCTTGGGGACTCATAAATACTGATGGTAAGGTACAGCTGATTTTAATTATATAAACACTGAATTGCTTTATTTGCACAAAGTTCACACCTTCAAATATAAATAATAGTGGAAGACTGTGAGAAACGGAATTAACTAAAGAGTTACCAGGAAGTCTGCAATAGAAGCTATAATGTATAATTATTCCAACCTAAGGCATCTTATTTCAGTTCCTTTGACTATTTTGATTAGTTTTATTCTGAGTTGGGGTTTTAATGGGTCTTTTCAAATTTATGGGAGATATAACTCCTAGGGGAGAATGAGAACCTTAGGTTTGTTGTAACAACTACTCCAGTAAACACCACAGCATCAATTTACCTCTCTTTCTTCTGTTTCAACACACTGTTATTCTTCATATAAATGATACAGGTTACTTCCATTGGTGAGTACTTGAAGATCAGACCATTTTTTATCTGGAATGACAATATTTTTTTTAATGTACAACATAAAACATTCAAAATTTAATACACATCCAGCCTTTCTGCATGTGGTTTCCTCACTAAGTAGCCATATACACATTCATCTGAAAACTCTTTCAAACACAGGACTTGCTTATTTTATTTGCAGCAGCATAAAATTACACAGGTATCAATCACCTATAGGACTTGAAACATGCAATCTCTCTTCATTACTGAAACACAGCACAGTACAGCACACTGAGGGCTAGATCATGCCTTGTACATTGTTAAGAATGAAGTGTTGAGGGAAACTCTGTAACCATGAACTCCTAGGGCTTTCCCAGTCAGTGCACCCTGTCTTCAGTGATATGTCATCCTTGAAGAAAAGGAATTGTGCACTTTTCCTTTCCTGAGTAGTTCCCTTTGGAGGTTTCAATGAGTGTAGGAACATGGGCCTGCTTTCTACCTGATCAATTCAATTAGCTCCTATTCATGGGAACGGAATGTCATGAGAAAGGAGTAAGTCAGTTGTCCCGACTGGGCTTCTGGTCAAGCCATGCCATTTGGTAATAAATTGTCCTTACTTGATTTCTTGCTGTTGGATACTCAGGGCCAGATCCAGAAAGGGAAGGAGTCATTATAGTGCTCAGTCTTACGATATTTCAAAGTTATACATAGGAGCGGCATTCAAAATATTGGGGTGTGTGCCGAAGTTGCTGAAATATGTAAAGATGAATGGTAGACAGCTCAGAGTGAGATTCAGAAAAGGCATCTCTTTAAGTGAGAAAATAAAAAACACTGAAAAAAGGATCTTCCCTGAGATTTCTCTTGGCACTTTCAGGACTGCAGTTAGATGATGCTGTGAAATGGATTCCATGCCTGAAATCCCTCCTGGTTTTCTGTCCCAGTTCTGGAAGATGACAGCTGCCAGATGTATTAGATCTAATTATAGACTATGTTTTCATTGTTCGTCAGTGGTGTTCTTATATTCCTTATTTAAATCCCTTAAGTTGGGACAGCAATCAGTGTAGGCTTCTCCAATGAGGGATTAGACAGTTTCAGGGAACAGTTCAGCAAGCATGCCATCTGAATTGCCCTGTTAGGGCTATGTATACTAGTAAATTAAATGCCCTCTATGGCCTTTAGGCAATCTTTGGTAATATCCGTATTACTAAATTGTCTTATTCTCCAAAACAGGATGGCTGTGCTGAAACTGCCCATGGCAAAAGGTCGTTGACCTGTGGTAATTCTCAAGTTGGGAGAGTAGAAGTTGATCTGGGTTAGCATACTCCATGGACTAGCAACTTAATAATTTGCATGGTCAAGCTGTAGTGCATGTGTTCATGCCCTGGCTCCATGTATAGAAGTAGCCTAGAGGCACTTCTTTCTCTCCACTGACTTTAGAGTGATCCCAGGATGACTGGCATCCTTATTTAGGAAGTTATTCAGGTGCACAAAGTCAATGGGATATACATGGGTCCGAGCTGTTTCCAAAAGTATCTGTTGGACTGGGTGCTCTACATTATTCAAATTATAATGATCACCACTTTGATCACCGTATGAAAGAATTATCATGTCTTCACACTGATGTGACTCCTTGTCTGGAGTGATTTAAGGTTTTCTAACACCAGTTTAAGCACATCTGGAAGTCCTATTAGTATACAGGCCATGTTATTGTGAAAAGAATGATATAGCTTTCATGCAGGAGACACACCTATGCCATCTTTGTGCTCTGTTTTGTTGTCCATTCCACTCTTGTTACTGACAATAGATGGAAGTCTGGAAAGCAAAGAAAATTGTTTGAAAAATAGTGATCTCTTATTCCTCTCTTTAGGTAATTTCTCTCTCTTTCTCTTCTCATACCATACATTTATTTAGCAGCTGTGTTTTGGGTTTTTGGGGGGGCTTTTTGCTGAGTGAAGGTTAACATTGTTTAAGAGTTGTTCTATAAAAAAGCAGGTGGATAGTAGAAAGTTTCACAAAGGTTATAATATCTGCTGTGGAAGGGCACCTTAAAGCCAGAGGCAATCTGTCATGACATTTCTAGTTCTAGGGTGTTGGTTATTTTTATTGGTGGTTCTACCATATTCTTCATCACTTATAACATACATAATTATTCTGGGTGTTGCACTATTTTCTCCCACAAATACAAAAGCAAATCCAAATACAGGATCAGAAACCTGGTCAGGAGTTTATATGAGGAAGATCTGCACGAACTCACTTGTGTGGAGCACACAAGAAAGAAAACATTCCCTCTTTCTTCCACTGTTCTGTTGTCATCTGGACCTGAATATTACAGGCATTGCAACAGGTCTGGGGTCCAAGTAAGATGAAATGTGCGTGCATTGAAATTAACCACGTTTTGCCTTTGCTTTTGCTAGAATTTTCAATCTTTTATTCAAGGTGTTCCACTCTTAACAGGGTTGAATCACTGCCCAGAGATTCCTCTAACTTGCCGTTCACTCTAGAGGGAGCCTAGGGTGTAGGTGACACAGCAAAGCACTTAACTTTAAGCAGCAGAATTTACGGTTATGTGTACAACACGTTCTTGGATCAGTCTGATGTTTTGCTCAGTTGCTTGCCTGAATGCTTAAGTGAGCAATAGCAGCTTCCTTACTGCTTGGGGAAGAGCAGCCCTTTGGGGAAGCCTATTAGTTTCATCCCAGGAGAGAAAGAAGGGTTAACCCTTCAGTGTTCACTAGGACCACTTAAGAAGTCATTTCCTATGGTAACAATGCAAAGCATATGCTGCTTGTTAATACAGATGGGCAGTGAACTAGCAAGGCATTTTTAAAGTCTTTCAGTGCTGTATGGTGCAGTGAGAATATGCACCCTTGAGCCACTCTGAAGTATGTTTGTCCACAATTTCATTACTGCATGTGTCTGAGTTAGTGTCTTCATTAAAATGATAAGTTTCTCTAAAAGCTGCAAATGACAAGTGACCTTATAATGTAACATGGTCCCGCTTAGTCTGCAGGAAAGTATTAAATGTCAGGACTTATAATTGTAAGGATTTGATATTTATGAAGGTCAGTTCAAGTGTGAGTAATATAACATAATATTACATTTAAACTAAGATCTGTGTTCATAGGAACCTTTTAAAAACACCCAGCTGCCACTGCTGAAATAGTGCAATGATAGATGATGATTTTTTTAGACTTAACACATATTGTGAATTTGCAACTCATGTAGAGTTTGTATTAAAAGCTGACACGATATTTTAATTTAAACAGAGCTTAGATTATTAAAGCTGGCAAACAGCCAGAAGAATATCAATGTTAAAAAATGTCCATTTACTTGACTTTTGCTCTCCTTTGTTTTTATCAGTAAAATACATTTAAAAATTCACCTGAATTGTTACTCATAATTAATATTTTTCATTCAAAAAATGGCAGATTTTGCCTTTATTTGAGGCTTGACATTGCAAACCAGAATATAATAAAACTTTTTCAATGATAAAGGGAAAAGAAACCCCATTCCACAGATTGGTTATCTCATTAACATTAAATTTATTCAGGTCAATTCACTGTTCAAAATGATGGAAATGAAAGACTTGAAGTAGTATTTGTATTGTGTGGTTTTTGGAAAGACAATTTCTTGGGGAGATTCTGTTCCCCTGGAACCTGATGGCCATGCACTCACCAGTTATACTGGTACAGCTCAAGACATTTCATATCAAGTTAGTCTTGATGGATGCAAAATGTCCATAGTTATCATTAGCTATAAAACCTCACTGGATGCCCAACACCTTTCAGCACCTGGCAGGATTATGCTCTGTGTTTTCATCTTTCCTCTTTCCGTCATCAGGGCATCTCATATCTAATGAGTCAAGTATGGAAAATGCCTGTGGAAGACATAAAGGATCAGAACACAGTTTGATACTTTTTCTGTTTTCCACAGTCTGTTTGAGCTTTTGTGCTGAGTTACTGGAGAAGGAACATGCCTAATCATTAATTAATTGTTTGGTCTAATCATTTAGGTGACCACTGCATCCATTTGGACCACTAAGCTATGCAAAACAGAGGGCTTTACTATCAAGGAGCCTGCCTCACAGCAAATGCCATAAAAGAAACAAGAAAGGTAGGATCTCGGGTGATTCATGACACAAGTATATTACAAGGATAGAAAAGTGTTTTAGTTATAGAGAAGTTATAAGACTGAGGGAAAGTTTGGAGCTGAGCCCTTTATGGCTGCAGATTTATTGGTAGAGCAGCAGTATGTTATTTGAGGAGGATCAAGTGATGTGATTCTGGCTTTTTAAATTCCACAAGCCTCCTGACAAAGGATGTAGATACCTCGGACAGCATCCATATAACCAAATGTAGGTAGCGATAATGCAGGCAAGTCTGAGCAAATCATCAAAATTACTCATATAGTAAGTGGAGAAGAAGAGAGACTTTTATGATGCAATTACCAAAACAGACCTCTGAGTTAAGTCAATCATTCTCTGAAAAAGTGTATTTCTCTTGTCAACAGGACAATTTAAAATTAATATTTCAAATATAAATATTATAATCTATATTGTCTGTCTATACAAGACAGTGAAACAGGCAGGGTCAGAAGTAATGTGGGTATCTTAGGTAAGTGGAATTAATGGTTCTTCATGGATGAATGTTATGCTAGGGTCCAGCTTCATCTTGTCTAATTACAGGCATTTTACTGATGTGCTTAATTTAGAAATCCAGTTACCAAAAGGTGCCCTACAGTTTTCAGTTGCCCTACAGTTTCTGTTATACACAATAGAAACAGACAGGGATATTCAAAGGAGGACTTGGGGCTTAGGTGGATGAAATAGCTGCCTGTAAATGCTGAATTCTGGAGTGTCTGCTGCTGCCTGTGAGGTGTCATGTGCTACGTGTGTTAGAGAATGCTTACGACACCTTCATCTCTCTCTCTCCTACAAAGAGGTACCTGGGTCCAGAGGTTTATAAATCCTGATTCAGAACCACAAAAATAGTCAGGATTAGAAATTTTGATATCAGAGTTGTCTAAAGACAACTCTAAAAACATAAAAGACGTGCTTCAGCCCCCAGTGAATCCAAATCTTTGTGTGAAACAGTTTTGATCATATAATCTCCTAACTTACATGTCTGTTAGCAATCCCAAGTATATTCAGGCTGCTCCTTCTACCCATCCTTCCTTCAGCTATAGCATCTTCCTCTCCCACACCTTTAGGTGGATCAGGTAACCATTCCTTTCTCTCGGGAATAACCATAAGCAAAATCAGTGGGATGAAGAAAGAAGTATAGTTTTCCCATGCATCACAGCAGGAAGAGAGGTGGCTGTCGGGCTTCTAGAGACTTTCCTTCCTCTTTCTCTCTACCTTAACTACCCTTGAAACAGCATCATCTTCCCAGGAGACAGAAGACTGCAGCACCTCTAAGTAACTCTTGCTGGGAGAGGTCAAGTGGATAGAGCAGCCCATCAGTGAAGATTTCCCGTCCTCCCTCTTCATCAGGATTAACCTATGAGAGCTGGTTGGTATTTTGGAATCAGTATTAGTGTTGGTAGACCACTGCAGCCTACGTAACTGTCTGTATACACTAAAAAAGAAACGGCTCATAGGAGCTCAGACATAAGGTGAAAAATAGACACTATGTGGGAAAGTTACCAATGCACATGTCCTATCTGAGAACAAGACTGAAAGGAAGGGGAAAGTATCTGATTTGACTAACAAATCTATCTAGCACAAATGGGCTCAGTTTGCAGCAGGACCTGACGTGTCTTCACACCTTCTGCTAACTGAATCATTGAAAAGATAATTATAGTAGCTGTATAGAGGAAGACGCAAAGAGAAAAGAGGAGCCTGAACAGCACTGAGGCAGGTGGCTGAGGAAAAAGTATTGACTAAGTAGTAAGAGTTGGGAAGGAGAAATTAGCAGGGACCTTGCACGTGGAAAGGGAAAATTTTCAAGTGATGCAGTGCAGAAGGTAAATAGGAAAATACAAGTGGCAGAAAAAAGTTTCTTGGTGCTCCTTGGCAGTGCAAAGAGGAACAACTCATAAAGAGAAACAGAAATTCCCGTACTAAAACCAACTTACAATAAAGGGTGATCAAGTGCATTCCACATCAGTGCAATCACATGTTAGTTAGGCAATTACTAGCATAACTGCACACAGAAAGAGTAGACAGAGAGGGTGATTACATGGATGACAATTAAAAGCACGTCCTTTCTTCATAGGAGGGTCGTAGCTTAAACTAACTTTCACAGTGCAAACAAAAAAATTAGCATTGCTTGTAAAAAATGATGGAGCTGCATGTATTTCAGAGATGGTGACACCTCAGCACATCTTTAGTATTGGAAGTGTATTTTATCCGTTGTAAACCTATGGATGAAGTAACATTTGTGCAGATATCAGGTACATGGGAGGTTGTGTTGGAATGGATAAACTGTAGTAGCATGGTAGATCACAAAGTACATCCATGCTGTCATGTGAGGTTCTGAAGAGGTGGTGGTGAGTGTTTTGAATGCTATTATCTCCTTGAAAAGTAATTTCACTGAGTTTCAGTGATTACAGTGTTAGGAAAGATAATTTAGCAATTTTAAGTGTAGTCTGAATTAGGCCACGTATATAAGTATCTGTGTAATGCCAGTTTAGATTGAACCAGCTATTTTATTCTAACAGACCGGGGTTACAAGCACAGTTGCTTTTTAGATGTTTGCTTTTGGTGTTCTCTAGGATTAAAATCGGTTATGAAAACATTGTTCAGCCCAGGCCTCCAGCTCCAGCACCATTCACTTTGACTGCAGATGAACATAATGATGAGGTGAAGGACTAGCTCTGATGTATGGGAAAGAAATGAAGCATTTCCTTCTGCAAGGACCATGTGTTGTCTTTCATAGGAAAGTGTACACGCTTTTTTTCCTTTTGATCTTTATACAGTATTTTCTCTGTACTGTTGAACTACACCAAATGTCTCTTTGAGAGTTAGGCAAACAAATGTCAACCTTTTGCCAACTGGTGTGAAATTAAAAAAAAGGATTTTTTAAAATCTATTTCAACTGCTTTTCTGTCAGACAATGATTGTATAATTGAAAGACATCCAGTTGATAAAAAAGAACATATTTTTTATTGGCAGCACAGTAACATGAGTTCAAAGACTGTATTTGCCAAGAGTGCATAACTCTGTAATGGCCGGCATACTTTTACAAGTGTTCAGTGGTATTACTGACAGAAAGATCGCTTTGGTCCAAGACAGATGTAAAATACTTCATTTAACAAATATTTACTCCACAATTATCTGAAAATGTAGAAAGTACAACCTGACATGTTTGAATATCTAAAGAACCTGTTTATGGGTTATGCTATTATTGTTCCTACATAATAATCCAAAAAATATAGTTGCAGGGGAGGCTGGATGATTTAGGATATTGGTAATAGGATACAAAGCCATTCACTTCTTGGTTAGCGGTTCAAATCTGGCTTAGGTTGGTAGTAACTCAAAATGATTGCTGCACTATGTCACTAGGGTTAATCATAGGTTGGTGCGGTCTAGCTTTCAGAGTCCACCACCATCATGACTAAATTGGCACGATGACCGCAGGATGTTGTCACTTTTGCAGGGATGAGTGTCACCAAGGAGAAGACCATGAAGGTGGCTGCAAAGGTATAGGACCCCAGCACCTCCTGCGTAGAACCATACAATTGCCTGCCTTTTGCAGTCTCCAGGATCCTGTCAGGAGTTTTCTCCTAACTCAGCAGTGATGGAGACAGGACAAAATTTTGCAGGTTGAACATCACTGAATGTCAGCATGGAAGTGTTAGGAAATATGCATGTCATCATGAACTGTCATAGCAATAGCAACACTGATGGAGAACTGTGTGGCATAATTATTAACAGGTAATCAGAAGACTAGCTGAAGCATGAGAGTATATCTCAGTTTTTATTTGATGTTTTGAGTTTAGAAAGCAACAGAACACTGAGTTTTTGGTGAGAAGTGTAGACTTTAGACTTGGAAGTGAACATAGTTGTATATTTCAGATGTATAGAGGGTTGCATCTGCTCAAGTCCTATGCCTGTCCCTGGTCCTTTGTGGCCATGCCTTTAACTGGGAAAGCAAACGTGGCTGGCACCCATTTCCTATCACCAAGACCAACCAGCATGGCCTAGGCCACATCCACACTCTTCAACTCTCTCGCTGTCCAGAGCAGGACATCATAATCAAACTACTTACAGGCAATATTCCCTGACCCATGCTAATGCCCAAAGTGTGCTTGGGAACAGTTTTGGAGGAGGATTAACTGGCCCAGACCAAAACTATACCAGGGACCATCTGACAGGGTGGTGGTGCAAACTATCATGTTCTGGTGCTAGGCACATGCCCAGGCACTCTTTAATTCAGTAGTGTAAGGAAAGCTGTGTGACCTCAGCTAAGAGGTTTTGTTTTCCTTGTTTCAGTTAAATATCTCTGTAGTGGAAATAGCAGCATTTTTGCTTCTTGTGCATTTAGAGTTTTTAGAATAAGATTTGTTAATTGCTTGAGCCATGCTTCATAAAAGGCAACACATTTGATCCATATCACTAGGCCTGGTATGCAAATAATTGTATGTGAATTGAGGTTTAACATTCGTAAAGTGTTGTTCCTCTAGCTGATGTCATTTTTCTGCTTCCATCTCTCATATGCTGATGTGTAAATGCTGTACCTTACGAATTTCAAAATTTCAAGGAATTTGCTTGGTGTTAGTAGACAGAATGTTACTGATTTCCTCATACAGACAGGTACTGGGCATTTTAAAAGTTGTTCCTTCCTGTCTTTGCTGCGAAGTACCTAACAGTTATGGAACAGAAGGAAGAGAATGAAGAACCAGTTGTGAAATGGAAATTATTTTGTTTCCAGCTTCCACCGTGTGTTTGCCATGGGCCAGAGAAAGAGCACGCAGGCTCCTGGGTCAGATGGAGGTGAGCATCACAGAGTGTTTTGTTTGGAGGAGAGAAGGAATAAGGGAGCACACACACAAAGGGCATCGGGGAAGAGAGGGGAAACCCAGGTACGTGGAGAGGAAGAAAGGCAACATGGACAAGGAAAGTTAAAGGATGACAAGCGCACACAGTTCCTCACAGCAGGGGAGAGAGATCCCTGAATAAGGGCAGGTATAACAATGGGGAGTATGTTCAGGAATTTTAATCTAATAGATAAGGGTTTTGTTAATTATTAAGCTAACAAAAGTTTTGCATCCTCTAAAACAACACAGGTTTTACAGAACCACAGTTTACATCTGCAGTTTTCGTCGTTCAGGTATATTTAACACCTTTCCTTTTCTTGATTTTGGCAAACTGGGGAAGGCTGTTTGCAGGGGCATCTTGATGACTAGAGTTTTCTCAGAGAGGGAACAGATTCCAGCACTGCTGCTTTTTTTTTTTTGTAGAAAAAGGTTTTATGTTGTTTATACTTACTCCTTGATTTCAAGTTCAGATACTTAACAACAGAAGGTGGTATCCTGACACCATTGCTTATAGGAATTGCCCAGATTGATCCAGTGTGCTTCTACCATTTCAGTCCTACTTTTCTTCCAGGTAAAAGTGACAGAAGTCTTTATTTTAAATTATATACTTTCTCTCTGCCAAATGGTGCGCTCTCTAGCAATGACTGATGACTTTGTGCTTTAAGAAGTTGTTTAAAAATATACATACCATTACAGGTGCTTACTGAAAGTACATAAGTTTAAAGAAAGATACTTAAACACAGAGGCTTGGATTCAGGTAACCAAATTAAGGTGCCTGAGTTAGCATCAAAGCCACATTTTTTTCTTTTTCTAATTATTGGAGAAATAGGCACCACCAGGAGTAATTCAGTCTCCTTCAGCATCTGAATTGCTCTGTAAGACCTGAACTGCTTTCTGCAGATACCTGTGTGTACTGACCGATGGGAGTAGGCAAAACCAATCCCGTTCATTACAGTGCTGCCCCAGTATGGCATGAACCCAGGCCACACCCAAGACTTCTAGATAGCTAGTTACATTTTGAGTGCACATTTTTGACGTCTTAGAGGAGCTGACTTTCTTGGCTTTCGGCTGCTTTGAGAGTATCTCAGATTGGGCCTTGTGGAAAATTTGGCTTACACTTTTACTTTAAACACTTTCTGATTCCTAAGCCCATTTAAACAGAGTCAACAGTTGTCGACAGCTTCCTGGTAAAATGCAGAGTAATCTTCTTTTCCATCATGGAGGCAGGCAACAAGGTTGCTAACCAGACCCACGTCCTGGATTTTTCTATTTGTTTGTTTTGTTGCTTGGCTCTACCACATGACAGTAGTCAATACTGCTTCTTAGTCTGCAAGAAAAGAAAGCAAAGTACCGCAGCAGGCGCAGAAAGCGCTGCACCCTGACGGGCTGTCAAGGGGCAAGCAGGACTATTTGTTCCCTGATTCACAGTGGTTGCTTCCTGTGGCATTCTTTACTACCTGTAGTAGCTCCAAAGTGTTTCTTGTTTATTTTATGAAAGTTTTCTATCCTGAAACACAAATCCACTCTGGTAGCCATATGGGACTCTGCACCCTTTATCCTGCATTGGGTCAGGCCAATACAGGGCAGCAGCCCATCTCTGTGCCACAAAATGGAGGATCGGGGTCTGTTTTCCCTTGGTACATGTTCTGTCTTCGTTTGCAATGTGCAGACCTGTGCTAGCCGACAGGCAAAATCCTCCCTGTCTTATACCTGCGTAGCCATGTCGATTTGACTGTGGTTGTTCAGTTGCAAACGATAATGAAATTAGATCCAAAGATACTGCGTGGATGGAACTGAGAATGATATTTTGCTATTGTGCACGTACTTGTAAACGAAAGAGAAAAAATAGATTATATCCTTTAAAAATGAAAAACAGACTTGAAAAAGTTGGTCTATAGATTTTTTTAAAGTGTAGTTCCACTGACAAAGCTTATAAAAACATTCCAAAGTAATGTAGTGTGATGACCCTTGCTCATAATCACAGAAAACCTCTCCAAGTTTTTGATTTTTTAATAAGCCTATCATTAATCTTCAATGAAAATAATACAGATTTTATGAAGAAAGCTCACCAAAGTTCTTGGAAAACTTACAAGACATTTAACAGCTGAACAGTGTATCTCACAAATGGTCTTTAAAGGTGCTCTTTCAAACTGAAGCCTTTATTTGATCTGGTTTTATAGTTAGCAATTGCTTTGGTCTGAAACCTCACCCATCCTTTCCAACTAATAACCAAAAGAATCCTGAAATATAGCACTTGTTGGAGGTACAGCATGACAGCCCCTGAACCAATTAGTATTACTCTTAAACTCTTGAGGTTGGATTTACTATTTGTTCTAAGACATCCTACTTTACCAGAACTGTATATGTGCATATTCTGAACAAAATAAACTACAGGATTAACAGTATTTATATATATATAAAATAAACATGTAGCTGAAGTTACGGATTTTTTAAAATTTTCTTTTGTGCTTGGTTTTTTTTGTGGGTTGTTGAGGGTTTTTTTTGTAACATTGAGCATTACTCAAATGTTTTATCCAATAACTTTAATCTGGATTTCCTTTCTGATAAAACTCTGGTTGTTTGCAGATCCACCCGTCAGTTTTATGAGGGTATCTTTGAGACATCACAATTATAAAACAAACTGGAAGGAAGAGCAGCTGTACTTACAAACAAACATCACAGGCACAATTAATCTGCTTAAAGGGTTTATGAGGGGAAGCATAAAATATCAAATAAAGGGTAATGGGAAATATTTAAAAAATGCTGAAGCTGGTAACAATCCACAGAGCAGAGCAGCCAGTGCACGTTCAGGAAACAGAATGTAGCTAGTAACTCATCTGGTTGGAAGCCACCAGCTCTCTACCTCCCAACCTGAACTGTAGGGCTGTTTCATGTTTCTAAAAC
Source organism: Sagittarius serpentarius (assembly GCA_034782735.1). NCBI lineage: Eukaryota > Metazoa > Chordata > Aves > Accipitriformes > Sagittariidae > Sagittarius > Sagittarius serpentarius. Next base: position 20,085,341 of record JAVKLA010000017.1, read on the forward strand.
AGATACAGTTCTATATATATACTCCATTTACTTTGTAGATTACAGTTTAAAGGATATTCTTTTTTTAAAAGTGAAGATGCTAATAAAATCTTACGAGGCCAGTTTTGTTTTGTGTTGTTCAACTTAAACCTAGTATGATCCCATTCTTGTGGCTGAAATTTATGTCCCCGCTTAGATAAGAGAAAAACATATACATACACATGCTCTTTCACATTCTCTCTTGCTTTCGCTCACGCACACATACACACCCCCATGCCAACAAGCATACTGGAAACAGGCATTGAATCAAGCAGGTGTATGACTGGTTTGGATACTTTTTAAAAATCTCACAATATACTTTAAGATAAAAAAAAAAGGAAGATTCTTCTATACCTGACAACAAACATTATCTTCAACTCCAAAACCCCTTTTTAGAATCTGAATTAGCTGGATAATGCATTTGTGATTTTCTTATGTTAACCTTAACAGAAAGTTTCAGCACGTACCAAACTGAAATAGTTTGGTATATAAAATATACTAGAGGTTTAATATATGAGACTGCATATCCTCGTGTCACATGTAAGGCATTTTTATCTCTCTCTCTCGCTGTTCGTAGCATCATATAAGCACCAAAGAGACTTTGATGGTCTGATCTGCTGGTTGTTGTATTTCTGCCATATCTACCGTATATTTTCAAAATCACTCTTTTTAATTTGATAGAATGTGTGTTAGTGGATAGATGTCAGTGTTCATATGATATAAATTCCCATTTGCCCAAGAGAAGAAGTTTTGTTCAAGATACACAACAAATATAATCAGAATGGTTCTTTAAAGAAAAAACCTCTCGCATGCTCTCATGGGTACACAGGGCAAGAATGTTCCTTTTTTATCAGAAAGTTCACTTGGCTTTGGTTATACGTAAGCTTTTTATCAACAGACTATCAACTTGGGACACTTCCTACAGGTTGGTAGAGTGTCATGTACTGTCTCAAAGGAAGCTGTGCATTAGATCTTTCTTGTTTGAGCTATATAAGCATGGAGGGTTTTGTCACAGGGACAGTTCCAATTTAAACTTTGGTTTCAAAGGGTGGTTTAATTAGTGGTTTTGAAAGAACCTGTCTGTGGTTGATTCTGATCTCACTTTAATTGATGCGGTTGTGTAAATGCAGTATGAGATCCTGTCTTTTTTTAAAGTGGTTCCTTGCTGCTTATTTTGAGAAAAATCAAAATGTATTTTTAAAAAAAAGTTTAGCACAGAAAACAAATCAACTTTAAAAAAAATAAAATAAAAATCCATGCAAAAGAGCAACAGTCCAATGAATTTTCCAAGAAGATGAAGGCATAGTGCCTTTGGATTTCTGCCTGTTTGTGCACATGAGGAATGTTGGTATCTTGGGATAAGCACACTCCTTGTCATGTATTATGCTTTATATGGACTCAGAACTGTCATCGCAATGCACATAAACATTTTTTATTTTCTTCACCTGCTCATGTGGCGCACACCTGGGGCTTGCTGGCAGCATGCTTGGCTTCGGCAAGCGAAGCAGAGACATTGCCAGGTTGGAAAGCTAGCCCTGTTCCCTTCATGTAAGTTAAGCCGAGTCGATCCCCCACTGTTTTTGTGGAGTGGTTAAGGACAGGGCTGAAAAACTTTAACTTCTACTGAAAATTCAAAAATGCAGGGGAAAGTGAACTTCTAGAGTCTCAAACAGAACCGTCAGTGCTTTGGTTAGACCTTTACAGCAGAAGTCCCTCTCCTTTGCCTGTCAGCTCCAAAGTTTACCCCGGTGACTCCTGAGTTTTCTGTCTTTGCAACATAAGCAGCATCAGTGCAAACTGCCTTGCCAGGTGTGGCAGTGAGCGGACCTTTAGAAGTCAGCTAGGTGGCACAGTGCTGTGCTATTAACTTAATAGTTTGGACTGAAACCTTTGTTAGTGCTTAGTGCTTCCTGGAGTAAAGGAACTGTCAGTTGTACATTGCTCCGAGCTGGCTGAAACGTTTATAGAGGAACTGAAATTTTCATTGATTTGAGTTCATGGGCAATACATAAAAATGCAAGGCTTCCTGCTAGTTTTTTTGCATTAGTAAACATTTTGTTGAAATGCTTTCCAGTATCTGATTGTCACTCTCATAGGCCTGAAAGCTGCAGGAGAATGGAAACAGTGAGAGAGGAAGCTGTTGGAAGGTGCCTTTTGGTGAGGAAAGAATAGAAACCTCAATGCTAAGGCATCTTCTGGACCATGAACAAATGCCATCCCTACAGACATACACACCAACACACACAGACACGTGCATATGTGGCAATTAGGGGACAGAAAGCTTACTCCTGCTCAGAGGGAAGAGGTGTTAACTCTTTCTGTGTGAAAAAATGGACTTTCACATGCTCTCGTTGATCCTGTGGCCAATGTGTTTGGGCCATCTGGGGTAAGGGGAGTCAGAGACCTGTCCCTGCCCGTGCCTGCCTACTCCTTACTTACGTGAACAGATATTCCCTCCCTTTGCCATAGTGGAGCTGCTTTCTCAGGGAAAAATGGCTTTCTTAGGCCCCTTTATTGCTGCAGGTGCAAAACATTGTGGTCATAACCGAGTTTGAAATAAGAGAATTTTGTTGGTTTATTCTGAGAAGACAATTCGTGCTTGGAGGTAAGGCTGATATTCATTACTGGCAGGGCTGAACAAATTGAACACACTTGGATTTGATTTATGGGTGTGATCTTTGAAAGTGAAACTCTGTGGTGATGGTTACAATGTAAATAACAGCACCAGAAACACCAGTTTGGAAGAATCTATGCTACGTACCCCAGTTATCCAGAGGATGGATGCCTACATGTATTTTTAATCAAACTAATCCACAACTATACAAGCGATCAGAGTATTTTCAGGTGCAGTTCTTTAGGAACTGCATTCATATTTCAGTAATCCCTGCAAGGCTGACTTGGACAAGTCTTCCCCTACACAGTGTGTGGCATTCTGCTGCAAAAAGCCAAGGGTGTTTCCAGTTAAAATTTGGCCTTCACATCAAGTCCATCCTTTGGCAGAAGAGTTTATATTATGTCATGAAGAAGTCCAATAATCCTATGAATGCACATCCTTGAGGTATGGAGCTTTTTTTAAAAACAGGAATATTTACCATGTTATCAACGTTTATCCAGCTGGTCAGAAAATGAAAAGACAGAGAGTGAGAGAGTATGCAAGTATGTATATGTCTAACAGATTATTGAAACAAGCAGCAGAACAATTCAACTCTCTGGGGCCAATTCCACAATGTTTTAAAAGCAATGTTTAGTACAAAGCATGGAGTTCAAGCTGTGGAATTCATCTCTTTGCTTCCTGCCTCTTTGCACTCACATCCACTGGCACACACCTAATTCAGTGCCTTCAGACAGAGTTTGCAACGGTGGGAGGAGATTGACTTGACCTGGTTTAGGGATAGAAACTCTTTGAATAATTTAGGACCTGACTGAGGATTTGGATTTCAAAGTTCATAGCTGTTTAGATCCCTGCTTTTGATTTTCACCCATTCCTGTTTATTAACATTTTTGCTACTGGCCACTGTCAGAGAAAAGATTTTGGACTAGATGGACCTTTGATCTGACCCAGTACATCTGTTCTTATGGTAAGTGGTGCATTGCGCAGGAAGTAGGTGACGCAACTTCACAGCTTGCTGGTTAAGTCCAGACTGGAGTTAGATGCTCTCTTTTTCCCCCCTGTAAAGCTGAAGATGTTTTGCACTTTGGCCGCCACATAGATGTCTCTTCTTCCTTCAGGGACGCTCCAGCTAGCTGTTCTCTGATGAAAGATAAGAGCTATTACTAATACAGTCTTTGCCTTACTGAAACACATTTTTCTGCTTCGGCCAATAAAGTACTGATTTGTAGATCTTTGGAACATTCTGTCTGGTTCATTTATTGATTTATTTATTTACTCTTCCTGGCAGAAGGACAGAAGTTGCTTATTTGTGGGACATAGATTTTGATTTTTACTTTAAGGTCTTCATGACTTAGAGTAATTAAACTCTGTTACTAAGTGTTTCTGGATTTAAACACCTGGGAAAGGTAGGGGAAAAGATTCTTCAGACACTCCACAGGATTCTTTGGCTACATTAACTGACCAAACAGATCCAGGACATTGGCTCAAGCAGTGGCATGCAATCACCCATATTGTTAAGTTGTTCGCACAGTTCTGGACTAGATAGCATTTTCCTGGACAGTACCTGGGTACGGTTTGGGGTTTCTGTGGGCCACTAGCCATTCACAAATGGAAGTCTGATGAGGCCACCAAAAGCGGTGGGAATTGAATATTTAGCTGTTAGGATACATGCTGAGTTGTGATATTCCAGGTCATCTCAGGACCAAGAAAGTTTCTTCCTTACCGTTCTAATCCTATTATTTCTAATGGTTTTTTTTCCCCCCACTGTCTTCAGAAAGCACTGGATCTAGTCTTTATTGTCCCATTTATTTTGCTGTGCTAAGGGATGAACCTTCGCTCTTATTAGGCTGGAGACTTCTAGACCATTTAATCACAACACTCTGTTCTTGCAGATGACCGTCTTAAATAATAACTTTTCCAAATACATCCCACATCATAACTTCCTAAATGAGTATTTCTCATCCATTATTTATATCTTTCAAATATTTTTTACCCTACTATCATGTTCTTTCTTCACCCGACTTTAATAGTCAATGCTTTCCTAGAAGTCAATTTCCTATCATTTCTTTGTTCTTCTCTGCACAGCCTTGATGAAAAGGAAAAGACAGAATGTCTGTTAGCGTAGTGATTATTCCCCTCTATCTGGCATTTGTGTCACCACATCCAGCATACTGCATCCAGTTCTGGGCTCTGCAGTACAAGAAAGACATGGACATACTGGAGCAAGTCCAGTGAAGGGGAACCAGGGTCTTTCTGCTGCCTATAGCTACCTTATGCGTTGGTATAGAGAAGGCAGGGTGAGACTCTTCTCGGAGATGCTTAGTGATTAAGTTCTGAGGCAAAAACCACAGGAAATTCCAACTACATATTAGGAAACAGTTTTTCACCATGAAGGTGGTCAAGCACTGGAACAAGCTGTCCAGAGCATCTCTGGAACCTCCATCCGGGAGATACTCAAAGCTTGACTGGACAAGAGCCTGAGCAGCCTGATCAAAGTTGACCCTACTTCAAGTAAGGGGTTAGATTAGAGATCTCCAGAGGTTCTTTCCAACCTAAATTATTCTATGAGCCTGAGATTATAACTCGGAGATAAATATAACGGAAACTTGTCTTATTCTCCCTCACAGGTTATTAGTACTTGAGGATTCTAAGTGCAGAAAGGCATATATTTTATTACTTATTTGGACTTTTTCCCCTTTATTTACACCAGATATATCTACATTTATTTAATTCCAGTATTTTTATATAAAATACTAATGATTCATACTAAGAAGAGACAATTCCAATGAGTTATTATTTTGAGTTTGTGCTCTGTTCTTCTTTGCAAAGTATTAGTACCAAGGTCCATGGTGCTCATTTCTAAAACATTTTAGACATGACTACTAATTTTTGGTGCCTCAGATTCATTTAATTTAAATTAATTTAATCTAATTAATGTAATTTTAAAAAAATAAGAGCTTGTTGTTGTGACCTCAGTCAGCTGTAACTCAATTGCAGTTAACAAAAGCAGCAAATACATCAGCATGTCCACAAAACAGAAAATGAGGTTTCAAATTGGATATGCAAAATGAGACCCTTTCAAAATCTGAGATTATTTCTGAAAATCTGATGAGCACAAGTAAGTGAAATCTAGTGATCGAAATAAGTGCAGAATACTGCTCAACTTGTAATCAATTTAAATGAATGCTAATAAAATTGTTGTCAGATATTTAGACTGTTAGATGAATAGCATCCTTCCTATTCAGATATTCAGTATAGTAGAGATAGATACTTGAACTACAAGGTTAACCATAGAAATACTGTGATGAAAAATAGTAAAGGATGTGATTTATAATGTTAATCCACTGAGCCTGTCTGGTGTGAACTAGATGTTCCCTGAAACTTAAGCACAATCATTCTTATTTGACTATTTATGAAGTCAATAAAATGAAGGAACTGTGTCTTCTTTCCAGCCAGCTGACCTCATGAGTGTATGTTACATCCCAGAAAGGGCAGTGATGACCATAAAAGTAGTGTTTTGCAGAAGAAAGAGGAGAAATTTAGAATCATGTTTGGTTTTCAGACTTGAAAAAATTCAGTAAAGGAGAACTCCTCTCTGGATTATAGCTCTGAATATGTTCTCTCTTTCCTCAACCTCTTTTACTTTTCCCAAGTAAATATAAAAACAGAAGGAAGAAAGGAATTAACTGAAATTCTTTTTTTTTAATTGGGATATTCATAGCTATTGCATGACAGATAATTCTACATGCTCTTTAACAACTGGATGCAACGTGCTTTTGTGTTTGCCCAGCTCTGTGTGTGTGTGTGTTTGTACATGCACTTGTATTTTGGTGAGTGGCAGGGAGGCTTCCAAGGAAAACACAAAAGGCTGCAATCCAACAAAATCGGAAGAAGAACACTAACTCTGAAATGGCTTGATCTGATGTTATGAAAATGCTAGAATGTAAATACAAACTATTTTCATGCCAACATCCTGGCCCTTGTGAAAAGTGGTGTTCATTTCCCAGACCTTTCTCCAGAGTAATCTGCAGTAATTTATAGCCACTGTGAATAGCCACATCTCCTTTGTGCGGCACACATTTGTTTGAAATATTAATCAGTTCCATGAAAGGAATTGCATTTTTTAACATTTCCCACTGATAGATGACAGAATATACAGTCATTACTCTTTTCTGTGGTTTTCCTAAAGGGCTGTTTTCCCCATATTTTTACATTAGGAGGATGGAAGGCTTTTTCAACACCTGCTACAGTAGCTCTGAAATGAGAAGTCAGAAGACCATCTGCTTGCTGGCCCTTCCTCTTGTTACCATGTTTACATCAACTTCTCTTAAACACCACCCACTCTTTCCTTAGTAGAAGTATTTTTCACTTCTGGAGAAGGAGTTAACTAAGAAGAGAAACATGATTTTGTTTGATGAAGCCATTAATGGAATTATATATGTCAAACCTTGCTAAGCCAATTCCATTATATATTACATAGGAGACACCAGTTAAGAAAGCTGCAGTCACGAAGAACCACTGGGATATTTACTTTTCACTCTAAACAGTCACCACAGATCAAGCAAACTGAAACTTCAGCACTAATTGTTTTCTTCTAGCACTGACCTGTCGAATGTATATTGAAGGACTGTCAAAGTCCAGTATGTTCTGACCAGGTTCTTTCAGATATTCTACAGGTGTAGTGTTTAATGTTTAATACCAGTTTTACTTATCCGAAGATTTCTGATGTTACATGGGATTTTGATTTAGCAGAGTGATACAGCAATGTACTAAAATGCATACACTAAAAAAAGAGAGATCAAAATAATTTCATGGAATGATCCCAGAGACAGTGTTAATGTTTGTTAGTGTTTTTCTAAGAACAATTCACCTTTCCTGGAAGCTAGGGAAGCAGTGGTCTCTACACTGGATATTGTTATCAAGCGTCATTGAAAATAATCTGCATATTGTTATGTGTGATTAAATTAACTGCTATGTAAATGAGATGGAATCATTTAAGTCATATTTTGAGGATATTCATCAGAGCTGTTATATGTATGCTGTAGGCTGGATTAATTTCTCCTAATTTTGGCCACTTCTATAAGGTCAACTATATTAATATCTCAAGGATATTTTATAATATCTGTTTAACAATGCTTAGAAACCTACCCATCACTGCACGCATTCACATCAATGGGAACATCACTTCAGAAAGAGTGAGGTTAGGAAAATGTGTTTCCAACTATAAGCCCTAGAATTATGTATGAGATAACATCTAGAGCTTTGTTGTCAAATGTGAAAAACAAAAAAAGATTATTTTTTTTATCTCAGTACTAGTCAGATTCTGGCAAAACATTAGAAAGTAAACAACGATTTGCATTCTGGATATGTAATGAATGAGCAACTACCATCTGTAAATACTTGGTGCTTTATCACTGTCAGGATTCTTGCACTAGCTGACATATAGTCATTCCAATGGATGTAGAAAAGGTTTATTAAAAAATGCATATTACTATTATGGTCTCAGAAGTCACAATCCTGAGTGCAGTGATACTTCATTTTACACAGTCAGTGTTAAGGCAAGTGCATGTCACTTAGAGCAACACAGAAAACTGCTGTAAAAAGCACCCCCAAGACAGCTTGTGATGCACATAGCCTAGACAAAAGTTCTCGTCTTAAATTTTCCCAAATTTCAAACGATCTGTTATTGGCCATTTCTCTTCTTTGAAGTTATTCTTGAAAAAATCCAAATTTCTTTCCTTGGCTGAAGTGTCTTTGAGAGGCTTCCCCCATTTGACTCCCTGATGCTGTATTCCAGAATTGCCAATCACTTAACACATATGGACCCCAGAATATTAGCTTTGGCAAGATCCCCAGGCTCTTTGCAAAATAAGAATTCACACTTCGCAAGCCAAGTGTAAGTGGAAGGTTCCCACAACGCTGGTGAATACAGAAAGATTCTCGTAGGCCATTCACGTCCAGACAACTGAAGAGCTTAAAGCTGTTGACTGGCAATACCACTTATGGTCCATGCTTGTGGTAAGAAGCAAGTTATTAAATTTTCCTTTTGAAGGCACACTGCTTGAAGGTGCCAGAAAATTAGGACTTTTCTTAGCCAGTGTTAATAACATGCAGTTTAAGCTGGAGAACTTCAGTCTCTTCAATTTCATTTTATTTTGCATGGAAGAAAACCTACTTCTTAGCAACAACTTAAGTATAGTAAAAATAAAGGTTCTGTGGCATTTTTTTGTCTGTGACTTCCCTACCTGCTTATCCAGTAAAAACATGCATTCGTCAGTCCATCTCAATACTTGGAGCTCAAATCAGTGGGGAGAAGATCACAAGTAGAGGAAAATTATACTCCCATACTGACTTTAAATTGGCTTTAGCAAACCAACCTTTTTCAGCTATATTGGTATCTTGCCTACTAACCCTTGTACTTAGAGGCAAGTACTAGAAGTACTTCTGTCACTCGGTTTTACAACTTAGCAAACACATGGTGTATGATTAAAAAACTCTGATAATTAATTCATGTTTATCCAAGAAGGCAAAACTGCATTGAGGTGCTGCAACCTGAGAGTTACAACTGCAGAGGAAGAGAGGAGCTTCTCCCTGGGGTTTCACAGACACGTGGTGTACCCTTGCACGCCGTTCTGTGGGAGGTTGATTTTATCTCCAGGAGGTTCATACTGGGGTTCATTCAGGGGAGATGAAGGTTGCTCAGTGGTTTCTCCTTTACTGGTAATAAAAAGACTCCTGCGTGGCTTTTTCATAGGATGCTGGGATTTATGTACATATTCCATCTTACAGATTTTGTTTGTATGTATAATACAGACATATATCCATACAGCTGTCTTCATAAGTTCGGAAACCCCTTCTGTTGATGCTGACACCAAACCATGGTACGTGCTGGTGCTGTATCAGACAGGGATCTAGGGCTTGATTTACTTTTGTACTGAAATAGGCTGAATCCCCATCAGTTTTCCAAAATATATTCTTCCTTTTCATAGGGAATAGTATGCTGGTTCTCAACAGTGTATTGCAGAAAAAATGGGAAACTATGGGAAAAGTTTACCACTGAGTTGTACTTTTTCTTCAACTCATTTTCCACAGGCCAGGCAGTAAGAACTAATTAAAAAATGCAGCTGAATATAATGACTTTTAGACAGTTTTGAAACTAAAGTAAGCATAGGAGCAGGAGAGGTAAAATATTCCTCCTCCAATAGAAAGATTCTTGCAGGATTTATTTTTAGTTAAAACATATTCGGGTGCATACCTAGCTCTTTATTACTCCATCGATAGTTCAGCTACAGCTTCTCTTTTATTATAATGACATTTTACAACTGCAGTAAAAAAGTGACAGTGCAGATTTACTCCATCTTCTTTTAATCTGACTGATTCAAGTATCGATAATAGTCTACAAATGGCAACATACACTTGAGCGTGGGCTGTGTGACTATGCTTCTTTTCACTGTTCCCTTAATTAGATTGATGGGAAAAATTAGCTTTAAATGTAAAATGTAGTTAAGTGCTTCTCCTTAATCAGGATCCTGTGCATAATGAGATTGATAACAAACATCAAGAAACCACAAACAGCTAAGAAGACTACTGATGGTATTGGAAAACATTAAACCTTTATTAGTAGCTATATATTTACACACATAAGCAGGAAACAGATTAAAAAGTAGTAATAGATTCTACAGCATTGTTCTGATTTCTGTACAAACAGCACTGCTAAAAGATTCTTTCCTTTCCTATGTGTGAATGCGTTTGTTATCTCTCAGCCAAACAGTTTGCAAAAATGTGAAGCAATAGAACTAGCCCAATCCCTAAAGAGAAACAAGAGCTTATCTGAAAATTATGTCTGCTGGAAAAAAACCAGCACACACAGGTCACTTGCAAATTATAACCTAAGGCCATTACCATCTCATAGCCCTTCAATTGCTTGTGTGAAATGCATTGATGGTTTCAGTCCAATTCCTAGCAGACAGGTGTCCGCATCACTGGAATCACCAGGTGGAGATGACTGCATTTTTTCCCATTAAAAAGGTGATTATAGCTAACACAGTGTAAAACATTAATATAAAGTACTTATAGTTCCCATAGCAGATGTTACAGAAACTTGGAATCTTGCTTACCAGAGAAAATTGTGCCCAGATGCTTGTACTTAAACTTTATGGTCCGAACTCTGCCCTCAGATGTACACATAACTCCCAGAGATTTCAGGGGGAGTAATGTTCCTGTATGTCAGGGCCATGTCTAACTCCTTTCACAGAGTCCATATTGATGTTCAGGCATATTGTGGGACATGCGGTCAAAAACCTCAACCATGGTTGAAGATGGTAAGGATGATAATACTACAGTAGCTCATAGGAGCCCCATCCAACATCAGGGCCAAAAGGTACCAAGCATTGCTCAAACAAATCAAAAGCCAGACATATAGATAAATGTACACAAAGAAGAAAGAAAAGAAAAGAAAAGAAAAGAAAAGAAAAGAAAAGAAAAGAAAAGAAAAGAAAAGAAAAGAAAAGAA
>JAVKLA010000017.1:20096581-20133991 GCA_034782735.1 Sagittarius serpentarius
AAAAGAAAAGAAAAGAAAAGAAAAAAGAAAAGAAAAGAAAAGAAAAGAAAAGAAAAGAAAAGAAAAGAAAAGAAAAGGTTGGAAACAGATCCAGAGAGTGAAATAAGTTGCACAAGATCACAGAGTAGTTCAGTGACAAAACCATGATTGATACTACCCTCTGATTTAGATCACTGAGAAGGATATCCATTTTTGTAGCTATTCAAATATCCTTCAAGACAAGGATGGAGCACACTTGGAATAGTCAGTTATTCCATGCTTTTGTAATGTGGTGCTCTCTTTCTAGAAAACAAGCAGAAATGTGTTATCCAACAAGAGTTTAATCAAAATAATTGTTTTTTATTGACTTTATGAATTTCTGATCAGTCCTTTAAGGGGAAGGCCACTCTACAACACAGTTGCTATCCTCACTCTATCAACGTATGGAGAGAAGCACTTTGGAGACACAGGTAATAGCAAATGTGGAGCAAGAAATAAGGCCTAAGGCACCACTGGGAGATGAAAAAAAGGCAGAGGATATCAGGTGCAGATATTTAGATCTAGACATATAGCTTGTTATTCTGCATCCAGTTCCTATCTTTGCATCATGTACAGTACTAACCCGTCCTTCTGAGAAGATGAGGAGCAAGCTAGTATTTATCGACGGAGGAGCATTGTGTTATGAACAGCTTGACAGTGGAAATGTAGGTACAAATTCTACTCGTACAAGAGAGGCTGCTGAGAGTGTCCCACGGGATCTCAGGTGCAGTGCGGCCCTGCCCAAGTTTCACAACTTTTGCATGCTAGTGTTGGTGCTACCAACAGTTGCTTGCTCAGACTTTATTCTGCATGTGAACATTTTGCTCTGCTAGGAGGGCAGCCCATTTGCTTTGCTCAGGTTGCTGCAGTGTGTGTCAGGTAAAATGTTCCTGAGGGAGAGTGAAGTTACACTTCCCTGGAGGTCAGCTGGGATGCTTGCTGGGGGAATGTTCTGCCGTACAAAATGGGGCAGACAAGCCTATATGTTTAGGGCACAGTGGTGACTACAGAGAGGAGCAGGGAACAAATACACAGGCAAGTTTAAGAGAGAAGGAGCCTTTCCCAAAGAAGGGGGTAGGGTTTATTCAAACTAGGAAAATGCTGAACAGTTAGAGAGTGAGGTGGGAGAAAAGAACTTGCCACGTTAGGGTACAATGGGTTTAGGGTAAGATTTATTTTGAACTTTTTTATTATTTAACATCTTTTCCCAGTTTAATGTTTTGTGTTCTGATAAAGCTCAGCTTCAGAAACTGAGAGCCTTCAGACAGTTTTGCTTTCAAGAAAGGTATGGTAGTTCCCTGAGGAGATATTAGCTGACTGACTGTCCCCCTCTCTATTACTACTGATGGTAACAAATTCTACTTATGTATCGGCAGCTCCCAGAAGCTCTAGTTATGGTTCAAGACATGAATGTATGCACTGACCCAACCAACACAGGTCTGTTTGAGATCATATACTGTGCCCCTCATCATTGCATTTGCATGCTTATAAATAATAGCTTGATCTTTGACACAGTTAATGAGAACATTAATTTTAACCACTATGCGAGCTGCTATGCAATCATAGTGGTAAATATAGCCTGGTTTATTATTTGTTTTTTTAAACACTAGAGCATCAGAAGAGCCCAGATGAAAACTGTGTTCAAACAGAAGATTAAGGCATGCTAACTATTCTTTTCTTCATAACATTGGAGATGTGATATGATGTGCCATAAATTTAGCTAACACACTGCTTGATTAATCTGTCAGCATAATCAGTAGATAATGTCCTAAGGGCTGTTGTAAATCAATCACTTAACAAAAGCAGAGGCTAGATATAATTTTTTTAATGGTCATTAATAATGGTATATAGAAAAAGGGAATTCTCACTTTAATGTGGGATTTTGAAAAGTTAACTTCAGCTGTCTAAATGCTGAGTGTCTGACATGTACAGCTACATGCTCCCTGTAGGGAAACAGACACATCAGAAAGTTGTTTAATTCCATCCTGAAATGAGTGGAATGAAACCTCCCTGGAGATGCCTTCGTCTTTTTCCGATGACTATTGAATGATCCCAAGACAGCACATTTAAATGAATCTACTTTTTCACTTGGCCCCTCACCAAGAAGATCATGCTGCAAATGTATGTTTAACATGGCTACATTTGCCTCTGAGCAAACTAACATCTATGAAAATATGGTCCTTTAAATAACATCTATAAAGATATGGTCCTTTAAATAAACATTTTATTTCAAAATCACAGTGGGGTAAAAGCACGTCTGACACATGTGATTCCTCTGATGAGCAATCATGTTCCTCAATTCCCCGTCTCAGCTACGCAAAATGAAAAGATTTCTGTTTTGGGAGAACCACTACTAGTTATACTGCGGAGACTAATCAAGGATTGAAAAGTATTTTGACAATTATGCATTAAAGAGGTTGTGATATATTTTGGATAATTTATTATTTATTATTATCATTATTCATCATTACTCATGATTATTTATTATTCAAGAAAGAAGAACCGATAACCAAGAAACTGAATGAGACACATAAGAAATTAGCTTTGTCAAATTGAAAGCATCAGGATCAGGCAGTGTTCTCCATAGCTCCACGAAAAGGGCTTGTGTGCTCATGGACTGAGCACAAGCAGGAAGAGAGTCTGGAAGAGACATCGCTGAAGGTGCTCCCTGGTTGTCACGTCTCAGTGCAGGCAATGCGGAAAATACACTGCTCTTGCGTGGGATGGAGAGTTGAATATCTTGTTTTGACCAACCCGCTTCCAATCTTTGCAAGGCTCTTGCATTTTAATGAAGCATTTCATTACTTTTGGTGGAGAAAGAAGGATGTCTGTCAGACACACATCACTGTGGAAGGAGAACTTGTGAGGTTCTTGGGAACTTTGCAGTGAACCCAGTTAGGATGCACTGTGCTGACAGGAGAAGGGAAGGCGGGAAGGCTAGAAATGCTGACACACCTGCCCCCAGACCTGAACTGAGAATGATGCAATTTTTTGCATCAGAAACACTAAGATCAGAGTTTTACGTAAAATCTGAAACACAAGAACTGGTAAGAAAATGAGGATCAGTACGGTACAGATAAGGCATGAATTCATACATGGCACTAACATGAAGTGTATAAAATACATGATCATATCAATAGCAAAGGAAACTGAACACAGATAAGAAGAGAGATTAAATGTTTAAATGTGATACATTTTTCCTTGAAAGTTCTTAGCGGATGGCCAACCTGTTAAGAAAGAAATCTGGTCCACCCAACCTAAAGTCAGAGTCTACGAGTGGGATTCCATTGCCTAAATATGGCCACCCCGGGGCATTTGAGGTGCCTCAAAGTATGCAAGATATCTGAGTGGAGTTGGGAGACAGGTCTCAGGACTTCAGGAAACTCTGCTGCCTTCTGCAGAGTCAGGTGAAGGCCAGGTAGGACACAACTCAGTGCCTAAAGTGACACTGAATCCTTCTGTTTAGGCAACGCAATCTCACCCTGGGTGTCAAAGCAGATTGTGGGTAACTGCTGAGGTACCCTTATGTATGGCCATAGAAACAATGCTATAATAAACAGCAGCAATGAGCCCAACCCTTCTCTTACAAGTTCATCAAAGATAAAAACTTTTATTCCACTATATATAGGAAAATCAGATACCACTAATGCTAAATTACCCCCTATCTGTATAAGACAGATGTATTTCTTTCTAATATGAAATTATTTTATCTGACACCACAGAGTGTATACCTTTTGGTCAGGTTTGATCACATTGGCTTTTTGATCTCTGCCCATGGAAATCACCTGCTTATTTTAACTTCTGAATCTCTGCCTCTTCAATATTTAGTATTAATGTGATTATAATTCAATAATGGAAGTATCTGTAACGTGCATTTATATTTTGCTATGCTGCTATGCATATTATGATCTTAATTTATTTCTAAATTATTGTCAGTAATGGTCACTACAACCAAAGCGAATAAGCAGCAGCGATCTTCAGTGCCTAGGGAAGGATGAAGGTTTTCTTTTGGGGAACTTCAGGAGGCTGACAAATGCGGGCTGGCGGCTGCATGCTGCCAGTACTGAACGTCCCGAGAATTTCAAAATATTGTGCATGTTGAATGTTTAAGTCAGAAAGTGTTGCATACAACTCAGGACAACTCTCTGTTAGACAACAAGTTAGTAGAAGAATTTCTCAGTACTTGTGGTTCAGCTCAAGTGTTTGTGACTTGGTTATAGTTGCTTTGTATAAACATAATAAAATCCTAACCATCTGTGTACGGCTGTACAATACGCATACAGCCACGCACCCGCACGCACTCCTGGACACTCACACACACACACACGCCTATATTAACGTCTGCGGCATTTGTGTGTGTGTGTGTGTGCGTGTGCGCATGTGCATACTCCTTGTACTTTAAAAAGATCAGTGTCACAATGCTGAAAACAATTACGAATCAAATCATCTGGGAGGAAAAATTTAATCAGAAAAATGTGAATGGTAATTAAAAACTGTTTACTTCAAACCCTCAACAGTGTAATCCCACAACTGAAAATCTTGTTTAAAAGAACCAAGATGAACAAATGAAAGCAGCAGTAACAATACCCATATCTATAACAGGTACAGCAAGAAAACAATTTATAATGTGGATTTGGTTGAATTTTTTGTGTTGGAAGCTGTAGAAAACTGACACTGTGAAGAGGAAATCCAGCTGTAAGTATTAAGGCCAATATGAAGAAAGCACTTTTTGGGGAACAAAAAGAAAATGAACAGGGTTATTGATCCATTTTTAGAACAGTAAATGCATAATGCATAAAATGCAGTAAAATGCATAAAGACATCTGTGTTTAATAAATATTTTTGTTCTGAATTGAAAGAAAAAAGTAGATAATACATTTACATTATATAAAAATTTTATTATCTAGTAATAATCAAAGTTCTTAAATAAAAATCAGCATTATCCAGATTTTTTCCATTTGAGAGTTTTAAAATAGCTGCCCAAGGAAGATTTTAGAATCAATAGTGTTCTCTTTCAGTGAGTATTTCAAGACTTTGGAAAAGCCGGACAGCTGGAAGAAAGATAGTGCCGAGCCTACATGTAAAAGGAATAAATATGGTGATGCTGGTGATTACAGGATTGTCAGGGGAATGCTGATTTCAGACAAAAGCATGGAATATATCTATTAGTCAACCTGCTTCATAATAGATTTGAAGAATTTAATTAAAGACAACTGGCATTTGCTTATGAAAATAGATGTCAAAATACTTGGATGTAGCAATAACATTACAGCAACATATTACACTGATGATAAGAGAAAAAGGTCAGTGTTATATATTTTAATTTTTGTTGAGGTTCTTTCATTGAGATGGAAAGGACATAGAATCAACATAACATATTAAATAGATGTAATCTGCTTAAGCAGTAGATCCCAATAAACAATTTTAAGCAGAGAATCATTATCAAGCAGGTGAAAAAGAAGGTCATATCTTTAAAAAGGATGACTCCTCATGTGGACTAATGGATACAACGTTGAATATGATATTTGAATGTATAAAAGGGAAGCATTCAGTCAACAACAGCTCCTCAAATCTGGTGCAAACCACTCTGGAGCCTTATTTTGATGTCCACAGTGCAAAGATCTATGAAGAACAATGAGATGGAGTCAAAGAAGAGCACCAAGGAGTAAATCACTTTCTGAAGAACTCATCTGAAACTAAGTCCTTTTTTCAGAAGGAAGATAAAGAGCTGGGATTTAACCATTTGTAAATACTTGCATGCATAAATCAATGCTTTGGGATACTTTAAAATCAAAGGATCCTAGATTTCTTCACATATTTTATGCAGACATTAATTCCACTGCCTCTGAAATATCAAAAGATAAGCTTGAAATATATTTCCAGAATAATTCTGTCTAAAATAATTGTAGCTTGATTTACTTATATACTCAGTAATTCAATATTTAGCATAATTATTTTATTCCATACATTTATCTAAAGGGCTAAAACCATCTGTTTGTGTCGCAGATACTGAGCCCAAAGACCACATAAGACTGGAAGTAAAGAGCAGAAGGAGTGATAATGACTGAAGTTGGCATCTAAGTATTTTTTATGGATTTTCATGGGTTGAAATATCTGTTGGGGATATAACATCAGGGTCACTGTTTGGGTCATAATGTTTTATCCATGAGTTCCTGAAAGAAAGAGGCTGCTCTTTCCAGAAGGAGAGGGGAGATGATGTCGTACATATCAGTAAAAACTTCTGTGAGGCTTTTATAAAGTGATCTACACAACAGTGAATCAGATGTGCATATTGGGCTCTTACAGCTAAGAAAGCACGAAACGAAATGGACTGTAACAATTATTCTAGCATAATAGTTCAGGGGAACCCCTCCCTCCTTGCTGAAACTTTTGTTATTAAGAAATGCCTGGTCCCCAGCGCTGTGGCAGCAATAGAGGTCTGTTGTTTTGTTATCCAAGGTCACTCTTGTAGATCATCTCCTTGTGACGGAGTCGTACATATTTCCTGGGACTTGCAGAAAGCTAGCAAAGGATCCTGGTAAGATGAAAGCTTCTTGTATTCCCAGTAATGTGCTTCTCTTGCAGTTGTGAGGACACCTGCAGACGTGGCTGGGAAGGGCCTACTTTTTCATACAGTCGTGTATGCCTCAAACCACAGAGATATCAGAAATTTGAGATAAACATCTACTACTACTACAATGGAAGAATCAGAGCCTGTAGAATTATTTTCAAGACACCTAAGAAAATGTGAAATGTAAAAAAAAAAATTAACTTTGACACTCTGTTGCCATTTGCAGCCTGTTAATTTTGTGAAATGCCAGCTTGTATGCACATGGTGCAAAATGGGAAAGAATATTGTTTCCAACAAGTTGCGCTTTTTATATATTGCACAGTACAACAAAATACCGTGTAGAAGAAACATCCTGGGCCTAAAAAGACATAATAAAATGATTTTTTTTCCTCATGTTCCAAAATTACATAATCAGAGGAAATATTTTGTCAATTTAGTTACACTGAAATGCTGAAGTACTACCTTCCATACATTGACGATGCATAAAGTGGTGTATTTTCTGCAAAGGAAAAGGTCCTAGGCTGGTTTCAAGCTGTTAGAAGTTACCTTTGTGTATTAATTGGTTATTAAACTAACAATGTATAAGTCAGGAAAGATGAAAATAAAGGTAATGGAGAGATACTTTTGATGACAAGGAACTGCTTGTATTTCTTTCAAAATTTACAACAAATTTGTATGTTTAAAGTTTAGGAATTGGAGTACCCTGAACTTGTAATGTGTTGATATTTGTAACATAATGCTTAGAATGAAATCTAGATTACAACAGAAGTTTTAATGTACTTTTCTGATCATAAGTGTAACTCACCAAAAAAGACATCACAGCAAAGCAAAAATAATGGAAAGACCTTTCATTCAGCAGTATATGTTATCTACTATCTGACTTTGATAGTATCTTAAATTTGATTTCAGCAAACAGTCAGTTTGTTGCAATTCAGCTACTTCCTTTGGGAAACAAATGTTTACCTTTCAGGAAATCGTAAGAATTCCAGAAGGACTGAAAACCATAACAAAAGGCTCCATGTACATTGTTTGGATAAGAAATGCTGTACACAGACATTCAGCAGAACATGCGTCCTTCAGAAATCTTTTAGTATGAAACGGTCTAATACTCTGTCTTCAAATCCTCATTTTCAGTCTTCTGAAACTCATAAAATATATAATGCCAATTTCTAACTCTAACATTGTAGAAATGGGAATTTTCTTACACAAATAGAATTGTACAGATTATAGAAACCTACTGCATCGTATTTCTCCTAACGCTGTGCTTTGTGGTGCTTTTAGTTCTATATGTTGAGTTTTGCGAGCTTAAAAGGAAAAAAAAATGCAAATTTATCAAGTTGACTTTTTAGAAATTTAAACTGTATTTCTGAGAGCACTTAAGAGATAAATACATGATACACAAAGGAAAGTGGGATTTCTGCTTTGTTTCCCTTAAAACAAAGCGTTGTCTCTTATTTACTCCAAGCAGACAGGCTTGTTGGGGGACAAAGTATGTGTGCGTTGGTGAAAAAACAATACCAGTCAACTGGACGTGATAATTCTACCAGAAAGCTTTTTCCCAGAAAATCTGGGACATTTCTTCGAGGTCTTGTATTCAGAAAAAGTATTTCACCATAAGTGAGAAACAATGTAAGCATCCAGCTCCCTCAGAAGCCCCTGAGCAAGCAACCGATAAACAAAACCAAAATGCAAATAATTTCCATGAAAACCTGACCTGAATAAGCCTTGCTTTGGGGGGACTCTTTCTAAATGGCTTCTCTGGTGTCTAGTAATGTCACCGTGCAGACGCCGCAGCTTTTCTGACAGCATGCTAACCTGTGGTATTTTCTTAATCCAGTAGTCTATTTCCCAAATCTTTTAGGAGCTTAATATGTATGAATTGTCTGTTCTGCTGACAAATGTGGTTGAATTTGGTGAACAAGGTTAAATTTATTGGCTAGCTGGGATATATGACAAAATAGCATGACTGGGAGCCAAATAAAACCGTTCCCTGCACTCATATCCCCTATCTCAAGCAGGATCTTCATCCCTTAAAGTAAGAAATGCCAGAAATTCCTTGAAATTTACCATAATGCTGCAGTTTTCAAGTCCAGGGCAGAAGCAACTGTGACACTGATGGTGGCAATTCCACCAACAGACATCTTCTTGTCTGCTCACCCAAATTCCAGGCCATTTCTGGAGCTGCTGCTTGGAGGGACAGGGAGCATGTGGAGGACCGCTTCCTTCAGCTTCTTTCCTTTACCTCCCGCCCCCACACCTTAAACCCACCCTGGCTGCTACTGCCAGGCTGCAATCAGACTGTGCACGGTTTCTCCAGGTTCTCTTGGCTACGTTGATACGATACTGAGATCATCTTTGACTGCAGCATGGAAGTGGCCTGTGAGTAGCATCAGCGGGCTGGGAGGTTGCAGCTGACAAAATACTGCCTGCAGGTTCCTTTGTCTGCAATTGCAGAATTGGGGTCTCACCATCTCGTGGCTCACTTGGTAATTAGAGAGATTAGGGACAGCCTGTCCTCCCAGCCCCTTCCCAGCTGCAGCTGGGTTCTGCAGCCCCTCGCCGGCTCTCCGTCGGCAGGTACTAGCTGAGTCGTCTGCAGATCACAGAGCAGAGTCAGCCATCTGACATTTGCAGCTGTTACAGGGAAAGATGAACTAGAATCTCATCCCGTGTAGGCTTTTACCACTGAACAAAACTTCTTGTTGATTTCCAAATGCATTTGTGATTTGTTAGTGGTCAGTTATCCCAACAGCGTTGTGAATAGACTGGAAGTACTAGTCATTTGTGGATCCTGTATGTTCACTGTACTGATGAAGTTTAAAAGTGCAGTCATTTCAGATCCCAACCGAATCACTGCCATCAGTTACAATAGTCCTTACAATGCATATCTGCACTTAACCAATAAGCAGGAAAAGACTTAGTGGAGGATGACATCTCACTTTTTTTAACTCAGGAAGTAGCATGGACCCCTATGTTTTTGTTTGTGTTTTTTCCCCAAGGTCAGTGTAATTTTTTCACTCTTAAAATCAGTTCTGTCTCTCAGGCTAAAACTGATGCTGCCAGTGTTTCGAATCAGCTCTGCTACTTATATCTCCACAATGGGTTTCTTCTACAGTGGAGACCAAAAAGTACAGGTGAATATGCATGAATCAGGGGCTTACTTTGACAAAAGCCTTGAACCACATCTTGTTCCTCGGTACCAACAAATTAGTAGTTCATTCCCAGCTTTCCTATAAAAAAATCTATGAATAAAGCAGAATCAACAAGTTGAGAGCAACCTGTATTCATGACTGCACGTTGCTTTTTTCTTGTCTTATATTACCGCATTTTGTCCCATCAGGATTTCTGGTAGTTTATCATGACTAAAGTAAACTCACAAATACTTTGCTTAAGGTTTCATTAATTCTTTTTTACTCTAACCTACAAATTACATCAAAATGGTCTCAATATGTTTTAATGTGGCAACTTTAAACAATGTTGGCTTTTTAAAAGCATGGTAAAAGCAGTCTATTGTAAAGATTTTAAAATCAAATCAACTTTGGAATTTTGATTCTTTGTGAAAAAAGTTTTCATTTTTATCAGTCACTAATATTCATACCCTGAATAGCTCTTTTAATAACTAGAACAGACTGAAATAGTCTAAAATTTTAAAAATGGAAAGAGATCATAATTATATTTATTGGTGTGCTGAGTTCTAGATGTTAATGGAAATTAGTCTGAACATTTTCCTCAAGGGATATGAAAATAGAATAAAAATAGACTCCTCCATTTGTTACAAAATATCAGGATTGATACTGTAATTACAATCTTGCGTAACCTTGTGTGCCAGTTATCTTACTGAACTAAAGAAGTCAAGCAAACATTTTGCAAAACAAATCAAAGATCTTCTCAGATGAGCCATGGCAATGATTAAAGTCCTGTCCTTTGGGAGAGTGGGAGCTAGTTACAAGCATTCACTGTAGAAGTTTTTGAGTAATTTCCTTTTAGACTTCCATAAATCACACAGTACTTTAATTGCGAATGCATTACCAGCAGACCATGGCCTAAGCAGGATTACGGATTTTCATTTGTTCATAAGATTAGCCCATGTTTTTGTAGTTTACTTAAGATCCTTTCAAATGCTTTTCTTTTATCTGTAAGCTATTGTAATGATTGCATTTCAGGCTGCTTAATTATTAATCTTTATTTAACAAATGTAGTAATTAGATATTATTTGATATAAAACATACTTTTGTTGAACACTGAGTTCATTGTCTGGCTAAATGAAATGAGAAGTGGGAGAGGAAAAGACAAATATTGGACTTTTCTCACTTAGGCCTCATTTTTTCCAAGTTCACAAAGTAGTTGTAAAAACGGATTAATTTTGCAAACTTCTGACATTTTACAATGACATTTTCATCCAAAATACAATCTGTCTGCAAATGCTGGAAATGTTTTTTGCAGCCTAGTTTGAAATAAGATGATTGGTTCAGATTGATCAAGTAAGTCACATGGTATTAATTCTGTTAGTTAAGTCATTCCAGATATGGTGAATCTAGCCCATATAGTCAGGAGGCTTCAAAAACAAGTGTTTGGTTTTTTAGGAGTCTTTAAATTATAGGAATGTGGGATAACCTGCTCTTCACAGCCATGATGCATAGAACAAGAAGTAAACAGTTTAACTTGCAGCAAGGGACAATTTTATTATATATTAGGAAAAAAAGCCAAAGCCAAGGAATGGAATAAATTATCTGGAGAGGCTGTAGAGTCCTCGTCACTGGAGGATTTAAAACCAGATATGCACGTCTGTCATGGTGAATATATGGACCTTGTCTGGGCACATAGATATATTAAATGCTCTATTTATATAATTTCTGACTCTTTTTTATGTTATCCTCTGATTTTCTGTCCTTTTCCTGAGCCACTCTCAGATAAGCAGTAGGGTACTTAGTGGTGCAGTACGGAAAGGAGTATGTACTGCTTCCAAAGCAGTAAGGAAAAGAAGAATAATAAATGAGAATGAGCAGGAATTCACAGTCTATGTAACAGATATTGCTTGTATCACTTAACATACCACTGGTAGATGTTTAGAATTTAGTCATGGAAAGGGTATAAAAACTAGACCAGAAAAACTCACCCAGGCCAGCATAGTAAGGAAAGGAGACCTTCTTGTCTGTTCCTTCAAAGATATTGGAAAAGACAACCCATCTGCAAAAGCCAGTCCAGAGAAAGGTAGGCAGTAGGCCCTTTTCCAGCATAAGACTCACCAAATGGTCATGAGGAAATAAAATTTTCTGTTTCAAGGCAGGATATGTGATAACACAGTTGGACGGAGGTGTCCTTGATAGGGGTGGTCTGCATGGCACCGGGAACAGGATTTGGTATAGTCCTTGGCGGACTCCAGCAGCCAACCGTCATGAGATAATATTTAGAATTTAGGGATGATTAAGCTAGCTGAAAGCTTGCCTTTGCTCAGCTTGTTTTGCTGTTGTTTATATTTGCTGTGCTTGTATATTTTATGACTTGGATAAGTAAACAATAAAATCTGCCTTAACTCTATTTTATAACTTTTAGTCATAAATAATATTTTGGACATATTTTGGGATCCTGCTGGGTTACAAATTAGCCTGCCTTCTGCTCTTCTATATCAGCGTTAATGCCATCTACTTTCCATCGAGCAGTGCCAGAGGTACTTGGAGGTCATCCACTCTGATGCTAACTAGTTTTGGTTCCTGTCTCATGTTGAAAACTGGTGAAGATGTTATATTTCAAGACAGGAGTATGCCTTGGAGAAGATAATGCTGGCAACATCATCTACAAGCTAATCAGCAAAGATCAAGTGTCTGCTGCTAAATTTGCAGGGTCTGCATGATTTTTTCGCTCAATATCCTGGCCCAGAGTTTTAATGTAACTGCTTGTTAGTCAAAACAATGAGAGGAGCTTTAAGGGACTAGACGCAATGCACCAAGGGCTCTGTGAGAACACTGACAGTTAAGTAAAGCCATGTGAAAGAGGAACATTTAAAAGACTGTACACAGCCGCAAGACCAAAATAAAATTGTCATGGAGATGGGTGTCTACATATACATATACATGTTTATCAAAGGACACTGTAGAGGCTGAACTTGCTCTAAGATTTACGTTTGGCTAAGGGAAAGGTTGTCTTGCAGAGCAGTGAGGATGGAAGGAAAAGATCTCTCCTTCAGTGAGGGGCTTTGCTGAAAAGAGCGGACTAGAAAACAAAAGCAAAGCAATACAGCAACTGAGCTCAGATCACGCACAAACGGGAGAGAAGAACACCATCAGCACAGAAACTGTATGTGTAAAATAAACTATCCCACCGTGACAGAAGGAGCATTGAAAAATAGAAAGAGATGTTTCTTGGGCTCATTCAAATTAGGATTACAAATCCTAATGGCTTCACTGGAGCCTTATGTTTTATCCAGTTTTTTGTAAAGACATTGTATCACCTGATTACATATTCAGTCTGGCCTGAAAATGCCAGCTTTTCTGATAAATGCATGCAGCCAGAGAACATCTTTTACCAAAGCAAAGTTTTGTTTCCTTTTTTTTTTTCTCTCCTCCTTTCTTTTTCATAAACTGATGAAGAAACTGTGTGCACATAAAAGACCACCTGAAAATTGAGTATCCTCCAGAAAAAGGTAAAAGTGGGCTCACTGGATAAGATGTGTGCCACAGAAGAGAAGGGTCCTGTACTTTTAAGCTGAGGTAGCACCAATTGAAAACTATGTACAGAAGAAGTAATTAACTGGCCAAGTCTTCCTGGAGAAAATGTTCAGCTCCAGAAAGAGTATTATAAAAAAATCAGAGGATATCATGTTATTTTATGTACATCTGTAATGTATTACATGCATAAATACAGTGCTTGTGTGCATGTGTTTATGTGAATATGTATATTATATAATAAATAAATGCAGTGCATGATTTTTTTATATACAGTACACAGCTGTCATTGAGATAGATGGTTATAGAGCTGTACTTGTCTGCTAGTAGGATCACAGAGGAGCTGAGGAGGTCCCACTGGAGGTAGGCACCAGTTCCCAGGAGGTGCTTTATTGCTCTGTAAGGCAGCAGAAGGTTATCTCCTCCCACAGGCCAGAGCTTTTGGTATTTCTTCACATAAGGACTAAGAATAGATCCTTGTATTCATAAGCAACATAGTTTTGAATAGAAATTTCAAATGATGATAAGTGTTGTAAAGCTTCAAAGCAATTGGTCACCAATAAAAGTTCAGGTGATAAGTGCGTGTGAAACATCCAGGATGGGAAGAGCTGTTACAGTATGGGTTGTTTAAGAAGCCTCATGCTAATGTTCCGTGCTTACAGTCTCTGCTAAGCAGAGTTACATGGCATCTACAGGCAGGATTTCAGGAGGACATGAAAACCCACTTGTTTGATCCATTTATCCAGCCACTTCTCTTCTGGTGAAGTCTTCATGCAAAACACTTTGTGAGTTTCCGTATTTTTCTCTCTTCCACTAGACTCACCGCAATATCCTAAAGGCTGAAATGACCAAAGAAGCGTGATGCAGCTGTTTCCTTACTGCATACTGAACGTTTTTTGCAAGTATCGACCTTGTGCAAAGCTGAGAAATGTGTTTAGTGCAGGTTCCTCAATTTGGAGCAACTGTTTAGGAGGCCATCGCTCCTGAAGATACCTCCAGGTCCCAGGAACGTGACTTACCCAGGGGACCTCGGCGGACACCAGCAGTCTCTGCTGTTCGACTTGCTGAGTGAAAATGAGCGAATGGAGGTAGTGGAATCCAGGTCAGTGCCTCACATGTCATTTGGTGGTCTTTCAGTTGTTGATTGCTTTCTCCATCGTAAGGTCTTTGATTTTAATCGGATCATTGTGTGCACATATGGATATTCCTGGTGGCCTAACCAGTGAACATAATTAAAAGAAATGATTGCCTTTCACTTTAAGCAAACATCTGGTTTTACTTGAAACAAGATGACTTAGCTGTTTCAGAAACATTCTTGTAACCCTGGATTCACATTTTCATCTTAAAATATATATTTTCTCTGTTCAAGCAGCATGTTAATGTAAACACTATATATAACTGACAACCAAAATTTTCAGAAGTATTTGGTGCTCTGAGCATTAGTGAAACCACAAGAATTATTACATTTTTGATTTGATCTCTGTAAATCTGTTTCAACAGTCACTCTGATTTAAACAATTATTCTGATTTATACTCCAAGAACTATAATTTGCAGAAAATGTAACCATGTGAAAACATGTTTTTGTATAGTATATCTTGGCAACCTTGTTTTGTTGTGATGTCATTGCCTTAGGTTTCATGGAAATACTGAGGGAATAAAAGGAAAACAAGACCCTCTCTTTGAAGCTTATTCTCATATCCCCTCTCTCCACCCCTAAAAGGGTTTTAATGTCTTTTTTCCATAATGACACTGAGTTTTCTGTTATTGCTTGACTGGCATTATGGTCAGAAATGTACTAAAGACTCTCATGAAAGGAATTTAATTGAGAGGGAAGGATTTGTCACCTTTCACTTCTCCCTATCAGGTAGGAATCATCATTTGTATAACGAGCTATTTTGAGATCCTAGGGTTCTTTGCTTTCATGTCGCTACAGTGCCAGATTCTAAACAGTTAAACACAAGCATGTATGCAAGATACACAAAGCAGAGAAAATGAAATTTCAGACCATTTATCAACAGCAGAAGTAACATTGGAGCTTTCTCCATTAGAGCTCTATCTAATCTGGTTTATTGTAACATCTGAGGGAAGATGACTGTGCTTTATTAAACCAATAGCTCTCATTCACTTCATCACATCTGCTCTTTCTAAAAAAAAAATAAAATAAAATAAATACAAGGTTATTAAGAGTAGCCCTTCATTATAAAAAGCATACGTTACAGATACGTACAATAGAATGAAAAATGGCAAAAGAAAATGCCTTCATATGGAAGCAATCCATCTGGATACACCTAGATATGCTATATGGGGATTTCCAGTACTATTAAAAAGGTTATCCCTAGTACAAGATATTAAAAATATGCCTTGTATGATTTAGGGATTTTAAACATCTCCAGTGTTTTTACTGAAAGAAAGGAAAAAGAAAGAAAGGGGAAAAAAGGAGATCATCACATTCAGAAACATTCTTAACTGGCTTCACATTTTTCTTCTTTCCAGCACCGACAAGGAAACACATCAGAGACAAGCTCATGCCTGTCAGATGTGATCATATGCTAAAACAAATGATACCACTTGCTAATTTCATTTCCCCAGCACGTGCATTGGTGCGTGTGTCTGGCTGTCGTGTGTCTGAGATGTTTGAAAACAGCAGCTTTTTCTTACCTGCATAGTTGCACAATGAACTACAAGAAATTTTCCTGTTGGGGCTGATTCTGCACTCAGTCACTTTACTGTCCATCCTGAGCAATTTAATTGATTTCAATGTATTTCTTACCTGATTAAGAGAATAGCCAGAGAACTGAGCTATCGTTACTGACCCTGTAAATACCATCAGCCACAGTGCTTAACTACTGTGAGTAGTCCCTTTTGGCACTCTCTACCAGGCAAGGGACTAGTCAAGTAATACGTCCTTTGACTAGTACTGAGTCTTCATAAGACCAGACCATTAATAGATTTTTTTTTCTTTTTTAAGGATAAAAAAATCACAATTAGTTTTCATTGTTTCTGAGTTTATGATTGCTATTAAGCAACAGGTTTTATTTTAGTCTATTTTCACAAATCTACTTTTCAATATGTTATTATCAAAAAAAGCCCTTCATTTTGTGAATTGGCAACAATTTCAACTCCACCTGCAAAAGTAAATGAGCAAAATGAACATTGGACATGACCTCAGCACTAGTCATATATCATGTTCTAACTATTGAAGGCAATGTTTTATAAATCTCTACAGCTATATCCACAGATTTGAGTAATTTACCATATTTCCTTCAAAATGCCAATCATGGACTATGTCTCTAGTAAATTTGGTTCTTGGTACAATAAATAAAATTAATGTTCATGTATTAAGAAGAGTTACTGTAAATTATTGCTCCCTCTTTCGGGACTATTGCTTTAGCAGTTGGGGTAGGAAATGAAGTCGTTTTGGGGAGTAGGAAACAGCAAGAGTTGTAGAGTACATTTGAAACTCAGGTTTAAGCTGATCTCAGCCTGCCTCCACGTTAGTCATTTCAAGGTCTGCTGCAGGTGGTCTTCACACAGAAGCTCAAAAGAGGCCATTTGTGCCAAAACGCGGAGCTGGGAGGGGTAAGTGATGGAGCATTCACAGGGAACAATAAAGCTTTCATGCTACGGAGAGAGCGAAGAACCAAGCTGAGCAACTTGGAAAAGTCTTAGTGAGTAGAAGGTAAAAATAGCTAAATAGGTACAAAAAACATGTAAGGAAAGGAAAAGGAAGAACAGGCTTTGTCTTTGGACAAACATAGAGAGAGTTTTCAGAAAAGACACTGCTAAATTGCTTTTGTTCTGCTAAATTATTCTTCATAAAATAAGTAGAATCAAAGCCCAGCTGAAAAAGCACTGTCAGCATTGACAGTTTTTCCCAGTTCTACCTCAGTTGAAATTCATTATTCATTTTAATTGTTATTGCACCCCCAACTTTCTAATTTCTCCTTTTTCCCCAGTCCGATCACTTTCTCCAAAGTTGGCTTTCTATCCTGCTGGAACTTAAAACTGAGGGTGAAATCTTGGCGCTGCTGAAGTTAATATAAGTTTGGCCTCTGCAGTGAGGTCTGGATTTTACATAGATGTTTAAGAAGTTCTGTGGGAGAATTCATGCCTTCACTCAGGCATTTGGCAGTTAGGTATTAAAGTCTTTCAACTGACCTAGAAGGAGCCCAGCTTATTATTTGGGATTAGGTGCTTACCTTGGATTGCAAAGTGTCATTATTATTATTTTATTCTGAATTTCAGTAGTTAAGTGCCTAAGGAGGAGCTGTGAACCAAATATAGTTGTGTCCTCCAAGCTTTGTGAGAAACTGGGCTAGAGGAGATAGCAGTCCCTCCAGACGTGACAAACACGGGGTGAAGGCAGAGAAGTAGTGCAGAAAAAGAGTAAATAATGTTGTGGTGGCAAACATCAAAAAATTTTCATGACTTGCGAGAGCTAAGGTCACTGAAAATGATGGGTATCCTCCTGGGGGATATCTTTGACTATTGTCTTTGCTATGTTTCCCCAAAGAGCCTATCTAGTTGTCCTGGACCATAGGTTTGCATGAGAATGTTAGAAGCAAATGGAGTCAGGACATCCCATTTTGCATAGGAGAAAAGTGAACTCAGAAAGTTGTCCACTTTCAAACAAATGGTGTTTGAAGAGAAGAGTTGGGGCTTTGGCAACATCTTCAGATGAGCAGTTTGCTGTTCCTCTGCTTGTGGTTAAGCTAGGAGTCATACTGTAACTCAGAGCAGAATAAGGGACCAGATCTTATAACTCATCTTCTATGGGTAAAAATTACTTACTACATCCCCTTAGTGCAGTGTTCCATAGATACTGCTTCAACAAAGCAAAGCAAATTCAGCAAACAATTCATCATGACTTTAGTCATGTTACTCTTGCAGTGGAAGAGGACTGTGTGCTTAGATTTTTTGCTGAATTAGGGTCTAATTCTGCTGTTGTCTTCTCAGCATGTATTTAAAACAAATTTGGAATTAACTAGTGGAAAAAGAGCCTGAACATGGCATCGTTGATATTCCATGTGACAAACAATGAATTTTCCTGTAGAAGTTGTCTGTGGCTGACTTTGCTTTTGAGCAATGTCACTGATATAAGTAGCATGTGTAGTGTCATTTCCAGGTGACAGATTAACAGTACAAGGAGTTTGCTAAGAGCATCAGAACAAGTATATGAAAGAAAGACAAACAGTTTCATTCAGCTGTTGCTAATGAAGGTTTATTGCTGCTTTAATAGAGGGACTGTCTTCACAAAACTTGAAGTTCAATAATGAGAAAAATCCCACAGTATTTGTAAGTCTCAGAAACACTGCTTTTGGCATCTTCAAGTGCTATTATTGCTACGGTACAGTATAGTCAAGTGATCAGAAAGTGATTGTATGTTGTCAACACGTTGTAGTGTACATAACCAAGTTTTTCACAGGGCAAAAGGAATCTAGCTGAGATACTTGGAGTACCTCAACACAAGCTGAGCTTCAGATTTGGTGTTTTACTGTTTCCACACAAGAAATTGGTGAGTGGAGTCACACAAGGGAACTGACTGCAGTACTGAGGTTGTGGGTCTGAAAATTTTCATAAGCTATTCTGTATGTAAGACAAAATTCACTCCTTCACTGTCTAGGTTTTTTAGGGCTTCTGAAGTTTAGAAGAGCCGAACTCCGCTTCTATTAAATAGATTAGTGAATCAGTGATTAACACTAGAACTAAGCCAGCATGGGATTACAGTGCATGCAAACTGTAGCTGCTGCAATGATATGTGTGGTTAAAATGGGTATGGAGTATTTGTAGGGCTGATGGAAGCATTTCTACCATTTGTTCCGTATTTAACAGCACTGGTGAAGGTAGAAGTAGAGGGCGAAAGCAGCATCATGCTCCGCAACATGACGTAAGAGGGGCTGTGACATTCTGCTACTACAATGAACAAGTTTCAGTTATTGAATGCTACTCTGGCTGGAAAAATCGACACCCTCACCAGCCATATCATGGCTGATCTACACTGTCTCCTCTTCTCATTAAAGCCATACATACAGTAGACATATGCTTATACTGACTTATTGCCCTGTCATGCAGGAAGGGGAGTGTGGAAGAGTGGTTTGAGACACTCGTACGCCTGTGTGCGTGCCAGGCTATACGTATAAAATTCCTTGCAGTATGAGAATTACACCCTGCATTCTTCACAAAAGAACCTATTAATGTAGAATGTCAATGAGCCATTTAATGCTACGAGGCAAGCAGAGGCTGAAGACATCACAACTGTTAAGAAGTACCAGGGCATCAGTGGAGAGCTGGTGGGAAAGCGAGGAGAATAATTGGGTTTGGCCCCTAGCAGGCAAGGCACAATTCCCCCCGCCTCCCTCTGTTTGCGTTAATGGGCACCGATTCCGTTCACAGGTCTGCACACCAAATGCGCCTTCTGGGACGGGAACGTTAATTTATTTGACAGCACTGTGTGGAAGCGGTGTGGTGGTTTCACTTTCCCCTTCCACAACCAGCCTTTTCCGTTTGTAGGGGAAACAAACCACTTCTGTGAAAAATCCTCAAATCTCTCGGTGAGTCGGGTCCAAGCTGGAGTACATTAGCATACCTCCATTAGTGTTAATTGGAATTTAGACAAGCTTAAGGTTAAATGAAGCAAACTGTGATCTTAAACCCCCAGAACAAAGAAAGAGAAACAAGAGGGCAGGTGTGTTGTCTGAAATACTGCCAAGTTATTTAATAAACTAACCTGAATTTAAATTGGTATCCTTTAAAATTTGGCAGCTTTGCTCGATAGTGTGCAGATCTAAGAATTTTGTAACAGTGCATTGGGTGAATGAGTTCCATTTTTTTCTGATAATGTTTTAAACTGTTTCACCATGTGAGTGGACAGGTCTGACACAGCGGCCCTGTATCCAAGTATCCTGAAAGATGTTGCATATATCATTCTGTTTTGCTCCTTCAAGACCTGAAGAGACTACTGTGACCACATTGTATGACATGCTACAAAGAACACTATACAAAAATCACTCAAGTCAGCCCTGGATCGGTTGTGTTACCTACGTGTGAGCTAAGGCATGCTGCTGAGAAGACCTTCAGTCCTGAATCAAAGGATGGAGGGTCTGTCCTACAAAAGCTGTTTCAAACATAAGTTGCTCTGCCTGTGTGAAATGTTTGTCTCACTCCCACTCTGAATACTGGCAGATATTTTTCAGGTTGGAAGTGCATTTGCACTGTGAATATTTATTTCTCAGGTGAAATTGAGCATTTCTAAAATAGACATATAGTGTTGTGTCCTCTCCGTCATCCCTGAGGTGTGCCAGTTAGATACAGTCCTTCATACCCTTGTGCTAATGTGTCAGCTGACAGCACGCACAGAGTGTTGCAGAAACAATTGCAGCACTTAGCCTGATTTATGTTATCTGTTTAAACTTATTTTCAACAATGAATCAATGAGGATAACAATGAAATAAAGCTGTTCCTGGCTTCCAGGACTATTCTACTCGGTCCTATTTCCTGTAACTAAGCAATTGCATTACCTGTGCCTAATACACATGTATCTATACAGTAGACATATTTCCGTATGTGTGAATTCCCTTATACATATAGTTCCGTATATATAATAAAGTATATTTAACATAAAAAGGGCCTGGCTGATTCACATCCTTTCAGTCTGGCAGAGGAACATCATCTTTTGGACTAAATCGTGGGAAACTTTTCATGTTCACCTGCTTTTTTGGCCTTTCTGCAGATACTGTTATTACATGTGTGTTGAGAGCTGCAGGTTCCTCTTTGTGCTCAGGTTTTGGATTTGGTGACTATAGTAGACAAGAAGTTAAAACACCTTGGCCTTTCTGAATCTTGTTCTTCTGTTTTAAGGGAATTCCTTTCTTTTCAGTGTGTCACAGCCTGCTCCAGTTTTACTGTCATCATTACCAGTCCACTAGGCCAAAGGAATAAAACAACTAAGATATTTCACAAAACTCAACAAACATCTCTCAGCTTTCACCCTTTTCACCCCCTTTGGCACCTACTAGTGTGACCCTAAACTTATGATTTATAAGAATCCAGTCCCAAGAATCTGTTCAACTCTTAATTAATGAACTATACCTTTAGTGTCATCTGTCTGAATTGGATAAATACAAATGAACTCAGAGGTAATAAACCTGATCAAAGAAAGCATTTTACAAGCACTGTAGCAAAGTGAAGCCTCTTTGCATAGCACTATTAGAGAGAAACTTATACTGATGAAAAATTAAAACACAATGCAAAACTGAACTTTTTGAGATATATTAAACAGCTGCATATTTTATATATTAAACCACAGAATATTCCATAAAACAATGGTGCCCTCTTTAATGAAACTGTATTAAAGAAACAGACCTGTCAAGGGAAACACATTTTTATATCCAGTTAGGTTTTGTATTTAACAGATTCCCACTTTGTATATTTTTCTGTGGTGGCTGCTAAGTAAAATATATATACTCTTGAATATTTGCTTACTTCTGGAATGGGAAATTTCCACACAATTTAGTGATTTAAGAACTGATTCTAATCTAATAAAAAAAACCCCTTTGGGAATACTTAATGTCACTCAACCTGTGGAACAACAGCCCTTGTTCATTTAGGGCATCATCCAGTTCCCAGAGTCTTTTCACAGATTTCAAAGGGGGCTGAACTGCACCCTGGAGCCACCAGTGTGCCAAATTGCTAATCTGACTGATGCTCAGGCTTCATTAGGCCTTCTGAAGAACGGCTCTGGGAGTTTATCACCTTTCCGTGATTACTCAGTCACCCTTTTTTGGTTTCTTAAGTAGATTAATAATAAAGGAGACTAATAATGAAGGTAGTCAAAGTTCAGAAAGAAGCACAGGAAGGCTCAGATGGATCATCATGTCACTATTCCTTGACAAGCTACAATACGTCTGAGGTGCTCCCACTGACTGTGAACATACCGTTAGCACATGGAAAGGGCAAGGTAATGCAGCTTGGCTTCAGAGACAGAGCACTTAAAGCTAAATTACATTGTATTTGCAATAGGGAAGAGCGCATGCATGGGGAATTGCAGCAACTCCACTGATACCTTTTAACTCCTTGACTAGCTGTTGCCGTCAGGGATTTGGTCACCTCTCAGGTTCAGAGTGCTCCGCTGGCCGTACATACAGGTAGTTGCCCCTTAAAAGGTTTTGAAAAAGAAGATACCCAAAATCACAAATCACTCTCACTAATCCTGTCCCTAATACCAGCAATCATGAGAGAATGCAATGCTTCTGAGTAGCAAGCTTGATTAGGAGTTTGCAAGCCGAAGGGCAAGCAAAGTTCATAAATTTCTTCCCAATTACAACAGTTGAATAGCAGCAGGTTAGAAATTATATTTTACCACTCATAGAATCACAGAATAATTGAGATGTAGCGGTCATCTGGTACTATTCCCTGCCCAAAGCAGGGCTGAATCCAAACCTAGACCATCTTGCTCAGTGTCTTTTCATATGAAGGTTTTGAATATATCCACAGATGGAGATTTAACAACCTTTTCATGGTATTGGTTGCTAATCAAAAATTATCATAAATTGGCAATGCTTTCTGAAACTCTAGCCTGGTAGATAAAATTGTTATTTTTAGCCTCTGGACTAAAACCCAGAGTTCAACCCCAAACCTGATACAGGGTTTCATTTAAAGATTTTTTTTTTTCTGAATGATTGAAATAGTTCAAAATGTCTTCACAACTTAAATCCACAAGAAGAGTTCCAATCTCAGGAGTGTATTAGGCATTATTTTTAACAGTGGAAAGTCCAGAAAAGGTGTAAAATACAAGGTCCAGATCGTTGTTCAGGTTAGATCAGCATTTTTTTCCTTTGACCTAGTAGTTCAGCAACTTTGCTACCCATCTATGCCATTTTTTTCACTGAATTCTCTTCCTCTTCTATACTATCCTGTTCAGCTATGAAAACCCAGCAAAAATACCTTCACTCCACAACTTTAAACATATTTTTCATTTTTTGTTTTGTCTGCCCTACATATGTTGTTAACAAAATTTCTTGTCAATGAGTTGCAGAAAGCTAGTTCCTGATGGTTTCACTGTGATTCCAGCCATTTTATCACCTTTTTAAATGATAATAGAAAGTCAGTCAGAAGTTATCTGCAAATACCTCTCTAGTACCTGATTCAGAGCAAGGTGATTAGGAACAGTGATAGCTATTTAATGAAAATCAGAAAGTGTCGCTGATGCCATCCAGCTTCCCTTTCCAGGTTCTTGAAATACTTGTTCTGTAGCACTGTAGGTGCGTGCAAGTATAAGAAGTAAACCCAAGTACAGCTGCTGCATGTTCTCTGTACAAAAAATGCAAGATGCCACAAACTCTGTAGCTGGAAAATGTAATCTTGCCTGTTCTCCCTTGAGGCCAGACCAGCTCTAGCTGTGTAATCCCTGGCAGATGCTTGTTCTTAAAACTTAACAGCGATGAGGATTCATAGCCTCTGTCTTATAAAATATTCTATCAAATGTCTGTGAAATGTTCTGGCACTGTAAAGAGGCCGTTAGACACCCATTATACTTATTTCAAGGTCTTTTTACATGGGCATAGCGGATATAAAATATCTATAATATAAATGAGAATACATGTACTGGATTCTAAAGCCTTTACTTATAGAGGATGGGAAAAGGTTCTTCTTTGTCAGAGTATATAACTCCTGAATCATTCAGTGCCTTTGCACAAAACTTAGTGACTGGACCACTCCAATACAATGGCACAAGTTATATTGTACCTCCAGCATTTCCTTCGGTTAAGGGACAGATGAATATTTGTACTTGCAAAATCCCTTTGCTGTAACAAAACAGCACTTTTCCTGAGGAATGCATGTACAAGGAGGATAAGAAGAAAGGAAAGAAGGTGTTTTTAGAACAATTTCCCTACTCAACATTTTCTAGTTGTGCATACATTGGTTTCATTCATCTGTACCTCTGCTGAAGCTGAGCACTTCTCTGAAACATCTCATTCTCTTCACCACTTTATTTACAGAGAAAGACGAGCCTTAAACCATTTGGTCCAGTTTTGCTGAAATTTTTCTTAAGTGATTTTTCCTTAACAGTTTGTTTTCATTTCTTCACAGAAGACTTGCAGCATGTGAGATGTTTGGTTGCCAGCAGAGAACCTTGATTATCAAAGACAATGCTGCTATAGAGTACAAATGTACATTTCTATGGCATTTGGCTCTGTTTCTTGCAGAAGAAGAAAAATGAGCAATTCTCCTTGGGCCAGCCATTAAAATGGAATCCCCAAATAAACTTGGTAATGAACAAGGCCAGCACTTCTCACAGCAGTGAGTGCAGAGAACTGCTTGCAGCTTCCTTTTTCAGCCCTGTTAGATGGTCAAGAGCTTAGAGCAAACACAGTGTCAGGAAGGGAAACAGACATGGACAGGGCTGGATTCAGGCAATACATGAGTGGAAGATGTGTAAGCGTCTATCCCGTCATATTCTTCACACTGAGGGTAACCATACAAAATGGACAATGAGTATTTCCTAAGTTTTTGTGGCTATGCTTCATTTCCATTTCTTTCTACTCTCTTTCAGGTTTTGTATACCTGTTAGTCTGACACAAAACTTTCTTGAAGGGTGAACAGTAGGAGACCAAGTCGTGGGCCTAAACATAGATATCTAGTGCTGCCCTTAGGTGTCCAGGCATGGTGGGTTGCCCCAGGCCAACAGCCAAATGCCCACCCCCCCACTGGCTCACTCCCCCCCAGCAGGATGGAGGGAAAGTAGAAGGCAAGAAGACTCACAGATTGAGATAATGATGGTTTAATAGGGAAAGCAAAAGCTGTGTGCACAAGCAAAGCAAAAAGAGGGATTTGTTCACTGTTTCCCATCGGCAGGCAGATGTTCAGCAATTTCGAAAGGAAATGCTGGGCTTTGTCACACATAAGGGTTACTTGGGAAGACAAATGCTGTAACCATGAAAGTCCACCTCCCATTCCTCCTCCTTTCCCTGAACTTTTATTGCTGAGCATGATGCCATATGGTATGGGATATCCCTTTGGTCAGCTGGGGTCAGCTGTCCCCGCTGTGTCCCCTCCCAGCCCCTTGTGCACCCCCAGCCTGCTTGCTGGGGGGCAGAATGGGAAAGAGAGAAAGCCTTGATGCTGTGCAAGCTCCGTTCACGAATAGTATGAACACCGGTGTGTTATCAGGACTGTTTCAGGCACCAGTTCGAAGCACAGCACCATACAGGTGGCTATGAAGAAAGTTACCTCCCTCCCAGCCAGTTCCAGTACAGCAGGGTACTCACAGGAGGTTGGCATGTAGGATGCAGGACCTGCTGAAGCTTGCAGCCTCCTGATGCAGCAAGGAAATGCCAGATAGGATGCCCTGAAACACCTACGGCAAAAATAGATACCTATTTTAGGCATACCTATGTTACGGTCTTGCCTTTATCTCATTCCTATTAGATTTTCACCTCCCATGAAGCCGTAGAGCTGCATTGTGGTGATCCCTGAGTGATACTACGGCTGAGTGGAAAAACAGCCTCAGACTATAGCAAGCACTTGTTGGGAAAATCTATGTGAAGGTATGTGCATGTGCGTATTTATCTATCTAGCCTCTGTTAATCATGTTTAGCCCAGTTGAACCCATTTCTAATCCTGACAGAGATATTGGTATCACATACTGTAGATCACTTATAGAGGCTGTGTGTCTTCCACAGCAAATTCTACCTAGGTACGAGGCATGTAGGCAAAGGAGCGTGAAGCAGTAAGTAATTTCCAGTCCTGGGACAGGACTTGGTGTGTCTAGCACAGAGGGGCGGTTTTGACATGACATCTTTATGCCTACTCTGTTAGTACTGCCGAAATGTGTGCCAGCAGCCAGATAGGAGTTTAGATGCTGAAGTACTTTTGGTGCTCTTGATTTAAACTCTAAATCGACATAAACATTATTTGTAGTGGAAAATTTATTCGCTATAAACTAAGGAGGTGAATGTAACATACATAGTCCAGAAGAATTATAACTCTTGACATCCTTTTACTGGCTGGCGGGTAGCATTTCTGGCTTAGTATTGCTTCTGAAAGGATTTAAGTAAGTCATACTTAAGGAGCATTTAATAATGAGAGAAAAGGACAAGCGGAATTTACCTGTCTAGACGAGTGTATCTGCATGGGGTAACCCCGCCTGGCAGTATAAAACTTTGGACTCACAAGAGGTGGATCTCAAGGTTTAATCCCACAAACGAGTTGGAAGCGTGGGACAGTCACCCTTGACTTGTCCAGGGCTGCCTCTGCTGCTGTGGGAACACAGCAACTTCATCCACAAGCCTGTCCCACCCTTCCCTGGATGAGATGGCTCCGGTTGCTGCAGGTCAGGGAGATCACTGCCCATGGCCTCCGTAGTGAAACTCTCCCATGTAGGCAGGCCCTTGCTTTCAAACTGTTTGATAATTTATTATCCCTTAAATGCTGTTGAAAAACCCATCATTCATAGCTTTAGCACCAGAGTAAGTGTTAAATGGCTGGCAGGAGGGCTATCTGCAGGGACATGGCTGGTGTTTAACACCTAATTATCACTTTCCAGTGTCCTCTGGCTAGATAATTGAGAAGTGCTATATGGAAAGGTTTCAGAAAGATTTTGGAAATGTAATGACCTAGCTAACAGAAAATTAAGCTGTAATAAAGCCTCTTTTCTGTCCTTTTGAAAGTGTTCTCCGTTTTCCTGTTTTCTGGGAACAGAAATTGGCAGAGGCAGAATCAGTTGTTGTTACGCAAACCAGCGACTATGGTGTCTCAGCTCTCTTTCTGTAGAAGAGGTCTTGACGTATTTACTGCAAAACATGACAAAAAATGATACCAAATGAGAAGAAGTACTCAGCAATGGCGTATGACAAGCAGATGGCAAATCATTATGAAAAAAATGGGGAGACTTCTTTCTTCCCATCAGCTCCGTCCTTTCTAGGCTGCGTGGGGGAGCTGGGTGATGACTATAGAAGTAGTGGGTCTGGGTGAAGGAGTGTGAAAACGGCCTGGAAGAGACACTACCAAGCCCACTGCTGTCATAGGCAATCCCATCGGAGAGCTCTGTTGATAAAATTAGAAACTCTTGAGTGGAGGTAGAAATTACTTTTTTATTCCACTCTCCCCACTTCAACATTGCTCTGCTCCAAAGATTAAAAAGTTAATCGTTTGTTTTTAATTTGCTACCTGAATTTATTTATAGAGTTTATATCCATTTATTCTTCTGTAAACATTTTCTTCAGCTTCAAGCAGATTTATTTTCCTGATGCCTGTGTTGCTCCTGTAGATTTAAAGAATAATTACATCTTTGCTCCTTTTTTTGCAACTAGATCAACAAGTTCTAGACTGCACAGGTGCTGATTATGTCTGCCTATAAAAATAGACCTTGCTCCTTTCACAGCTTAAATTCATTTTTACTGAACATGGAGATTCAGAAAGGTTTTTAAATAACCCAGTCACACATCTCTTCGCAGCAACATATTGCTGTTCTCTGCAATCCTGCTGGAGCTATTCCTTGTTGTCTGTTACGCTACATCAGGAAAAAGTTGCTGTGAGAAATTACCGAGTGAAATCAGAGGAAGAAGCTCCTGGAAGGACTGGTGGTCCGCTGGGATCTGGAGGAAATGAGTTGTGAGCTGGAAGGTTGGATGGCTCCTCTCTCACAGTGAAGATTAATGGGATAACCCAGCTACTGATTAAAGGCAGCTGAAAAGGGGATTATCAACAGTACGGGACCAGTTCATGCACTTGCTGTTTTCAGCAAGAGACTTTCTGAAGCTAAGGAGGAGTGAAATACGTAATATAGACAGTCACTGTGTCGGTGAAATAGGAGCTGTAACATGGGGGAGGAGACGTTGATATTTTGCCACCATGCTGTCCAGGTCACACACCTGTGCTCAGGAGTTTCCATAATTATGACCACTGATAAACCCTGTGCGAATGGGACGGCTAGGGCTCCAGGTCTTGCCAATGTTACGCTGCAGTCTCTGGACATTGCTGAAGGGAGCAAGAGCCTTCTCACATGTATCTGCAGTGCCAAAGCCCTGGAATGTCAAAATCAGCACTAAAATGAGTGACAGGATTTATCACAGTCTGATTAGAGAAACTTGTGCAACTATGTCAAGTGGCAAACTTCTTTAGATAGTGCGCAAAGTTCTCCTTCCACGTCAAAATGACCTGAAACTAGACTTTTCTGAAACCTGGATTTCTATGCATTTTATTGCAAAGGTCACAGTATACAAATAACTGCTATATAAAACAGAATAACAGTTCAGAAAGAAAGATGATGCTTTAACTAAACCGTACAGTGATACTGATACTTCCGAGTCAGCAAGTCTGAGGCGATAATGCTGAGTGCTAATATTTCCATTTACACTGATGTTTGACAGCGTTAGAAAAAATGGTGATGTCAAAAGGACTACTGTTCTTGCAGCTGACAAGGAAACCATTTTATATAATTGTTTCAGCCTACAGAAGAGGGTAATTCCTTCGGACATTGCTGGGTTTTATTTTCATAAAGAGTGAATAAATTATCTCAGTCCCCTGGATCAGAGGATGTTAAGTTCAAATCCTGTCGCTGGAATAATCACGACAAAATAGTTCAGTGTTGATTCTGCAATTTGTGGGTAGTTTTGGTGAGAAAGGCATTTTTCCAAGTTTGCTCTCTTGATGTGTTGAAATTACAGAAAAACTAAATTGTCAAAAGGGTGGCCAGGATAGTCAAAATGGCAATTGGCTGAAATATGTACAATAAAAAGTAGACTAAATTCCATAAAATACTACCCTGCTGTTAGATTTTCATCTCTACAAAAAGCCTATGACAACTTAACTAGATCTGGCTATTTTTATGATTCTTAAGGTGTCTCCCTTAAAAGTCATAGGTAAAGACTCCGTATAAGTGTTAGGAAATCTCACACTGGGTTTCTGCAAAATTTAAAGGTGTTCTCTTGTGAGGTTCTGCTTCACTGAAGGTTAGGGAAAATAACGATCAGTCATATCAAAACATCTGATCGCTATTACTTTATTCAGTGTGGACTTATTTTACTCAATTCACATTTCTATAGGGTGTAATTTTAGATTTATTAAATTTTATTTTAGTATTTTTAATCAATTATTTGGAAAGTGAAGAGCAAGTGCTTATTAGTTTACAAACAACATTATAGAGAATATAATCAATAAAACGGTGCAGAAGCACAGAAATAAGAAACCCTTACCTTTCTAATGATTAATTACTATTAATATGTGGTGATATTATGAACATATCTCTTTTCATGTTCTTCTAGTCTGTCCATCTTTGTCCTGGGAGAACCAGAAAGGTAGTTCTGGGTTTTATGAGGTTTTATAAGGTTTTTCTCAGGTGCTTTATTAGAAGTGTAACATTACTGATCACAGCCAATGTGGCATCCCCACTGTAAACGAACTATCAGCACTTTACTGCTCTGCCATTGCACACACAGCAGATGCAGAAAGCACAGCAAATGAAATGTCAGTTCATTTGATATGTAAACTGGACATCTGTTGTTTGTTTCCTTTTTTTAGGGCAAAAATAGGACTTTTTTAGCAAAAATGTTCCTAAGCAAGGTATAAAAAAATTGATGAGAAAATTCCTTTTGCCCGGCTAATAAGAATGCAGAAAAAAAGCCTTTGCGTTAATCCCTGATGACAAAATGGTAACTGCTGGGCCACAGTTACCGCTGGTGGTGTCTCCCCCAGAATGAGTGGGATTGTATTTAGGCTAATTTTGCCGTAGGTCTTTAAAGTGTGGGAACAGGTAAAATGGTGCTCACTAATGTTGGCAATTTTTTTGTATATTGTAACAAATGACCTTTTTGCATCTTTTTCATTTGGCTGGGTTTATGCTAGAGCAATTCTTTTCAGGGACAGTCCGTTCTCAGCAACCTGCGAGATCAATGTCAGTTATAACAACAGAGAAGTCACAGA
Organism: Sagittarius serpentarius; assembly: GCA_034782735.1. NCBI lineage: Eukaryota > Metazoa > Chordata > Aves > Accipitriformes > Sagittariidae > Sagittarius > Sagittarius serpentarius. The sequence goes on from JAVKLA010000017.1 coordinate 20,126,754, forward strand.
GATTTGAGTGGTGAGTAGCTCACTGTTTTGTTATGGTTGTGGCTAATTACTCTTCAAGCTCTGCTACTTCACAGGGATTTCACTCTTAGGGTCTCTAAACAGAAATCTGTTAGTTTTGGCAGCCTCTGGTCTGCTGTGTAACATTCATCAGTGTCTTTCTCTGGGGTTTCAAAGGCAACACTTACATGTAATGGTTTTGCTGTGAAACAAAACAGAGAAGGAGTATTGTGGTGTTGAAAACACATTTCACAGAGTTGTTACAGTTTTTTTGGAAGGACGCCCTTTATTTAATTAATCTTTCTGCATTTTGTTTTTGCATTTTCCCTCACTGTTTTATTATTCTCTGAAGGATGTGGTCCCCAGAGCCGGCTCCAGGGAAAGGTCTGCTGGATTAGATTGTGGTGCCTTCCACCTGGTGTATTTCCATGAGTCCTTGACTAGCAGTGTGGTGTGCTGGCCTACTGCGAATGATCAAATGATCTGTTTTCTTTTCCCTTGAGGTGAACCACATTCGCTTGTATAAGAAAGCAAAACCTCCACAGTAGACCTGAAAAGCAGCCTACTGCTTTGGAGAGGGACCTGAGAGGCATTGATGTAAAACCCTGATTCCTGTTAATGTGATCCTATTGCCATGAAGCCTCCTTTAGACATTTATTTATTACACATGTATTTATTATATAAGCAGGTGATGCCAGCATGCTTTGCTGGATTAAAGCTTGTTGAGCTAAATGATTATTCTAGAAAGATTTATTTTCCTCTGAACGTAATTACACACCAGTCCAGTGAAATGAGCACAGTGGAAAATCTCACTTCACCGCTTTGATGGACTAAGCTGGTGCCATCCACACTGCAGACAAGGGCTAAAGAAACCGGGACGTTTTCATAACGTCACTGAATGACAGCTTAGGTGTTAAGTAATTTCTGTGGTATACAAGCACCTGGAAGCAAAGGAGGAGTTTGTCTTTGGCAGAGCTATGGCTGAACTCATTGTCCAGACTGGGATCTATCCAGACACCTCATGGCTTTGGCTACATCTAAATAAACAGCTTTGAATGCTGACTTAGAGATATTAATGGGTTTCTTGCATCATTTATGACTATGTGTAGTGGCAATTGTGCTACAACAAATCCACCACATAAATCAGGTGTGTATCTTGGCATGGCCAGTCCTGCATGGAAGACAGCTTTTAAGTAAGGAAAAGAAAAGTTGCCTCATAAATGTCAATAAGATACTCACTCCATCAGACTCCAGGAAAAAGAGAAAAAATCCCTAGCAATACAGCAGGTTTACCATCCATGAATGCTGATGAACTATCAGGAAATGAATGTACATTCAAAATAATCTTTCATCATCATTACTATGCAGTCTGAGAGATTAAAAATTAAGTTGGCATCACTTTCTTTTATTATATATAGGGCTTATATACATCTATATGTGCATACTTGTCACCTGGCAATGTAACTTCAGTTTATTTAAACTGTTTGATGGATGATGTATACTTAATATTTGGTTTAAGCTCTATTTGCAAGCTAGATACTGGCTGAATATAGCCATAGTGTAAGACTTAAAGGAAGGTGAAACTCATGTGAAGGAGAAAGAATGCCCTTATTTTCATGCCTGATGGATGTGTGTCCTCATTACCAAAAGTGCATTGGTGGAGCGGTGGAATGATATTAACAACGCATAACCAGTGACACAGTTGCGTATGGTAACTTGTTAAGCTACTGATCATAGGCTTGAGCTCTCAGTTGTTTTTCTCTGCTAGTAACATCTGCATGGGCTCAAAGGCTAACAGGTTTTTGAGAACTTACAAGAACAATTTCTACTTATTTTTATTTAGAATATTGACAATTCTGAAATGAGGCTGACATTTCAAATGCTTCACTGAGTTCTGCAACCTAGATCCATCCTGCATATCCAGAGCCATTCAACAACTAGGAGCCCCTAGACCCCCAAAGGTCAGTGAAAAGAGACTCCTCCAGGGGACAATTCCATGCTCTGGAACCTTCTCTCCATCCCCTGGCTACAGGAGGAACTTAAAGGCATGTAGGCTCCTCTGGCTTGGTTGCTGGAGCTAAATACCTGAAATGAGAGGGCTTGAATCTGAGTCTGAGTTTGAGTTTGAGTAATAGGGAGGTGTACTCTGTGAAAAAAACAGACTTTTTCCTGTTTTCTTTTTGTCCCTCTCTTCTTCCAAAAAAATTTCTAAGCTGCTTCATAGGTTTGATAATTTCTTACTGGCTTAGAAGACATTCTCTTTGAGACATCTCATTTACAGGTTCTGTTCTTTCAAGATCAGTCTGTGAAAAGGACATTCAGGATATTTGGTGCCAGACTCTAGACCAGCTCTTTGACCAAGTTATACCAGCTTAACCAAACTGGATTTGCCAACACTACAAATCCTTGCTATGGACTAAAATACATTTTTCTCCTTTTAAAAACATGAGCAAACATTCTATCAAAATACCTATTTTACATGAATAAACCTAATTTTTCCAAATATTTCATTTATCTACAGAATAGTGCTCTGAGAGGCTCCCCAGTTCTAGTCGTAGACCATTATCTGTGTTTAACAAAAAAACCCCAAGACTCCAAAACACAAAAATGTCAACAAATAACAACTTGCCACACATCCCAGAGTCCCTTCTTCCAGCAAGAAGAGGAGACCCTCTGGATGCTAGAATTTCTAAGTTCTTAGCCACGGCAAGCAGAACTTTAAGTTACCCTTCACTATTTGCTGTCTATTAAACAACACCAGCATATACTGCACTAGCAGAAAGTGAAATACAACACTCAGAGTGCGCCTTTCAAAAAGCCCCCACCAAGAAATGAGTCCTTTGGGGAATCACAACTGTCTGTGGAAGCATATAAAACACAAGCGCAGTGATTTGGTGGCTTCATGTGAAAATGACTGACTTGTGTTTCTTTCTCACTGAATGGCAACGTAAACTGCAAACACAGAGTGTGTCCACTTTGAAGACCGTCTAGCTCTCTAGTGTCTTGCCAGTTCTTGTAAAAGCTGGGCTTGTGTTATGAATAGGGTACCCCTCTGCAGATCCCAGGGTAGCAGAAGCAGGTTTCTCTAAACTGCTTCAGTCAGCAAGGGGTCATTTCCCCCCCTGGGGAAAGTGAGGCAGGTCTTAAGATGGACTCACTTTTTGACCTCCCTTGTTATTTCTGAAGTCTTCTGGGAATGGACTCTTTCTGTTTGAATTTCAAATGAGGAGTAAGATGAGCAAATATATTTGCTTAGCATATGGCTACATTGGAAAGTAAGCCTGTGGGAGGATGCGAGATGGAGGTGGTAAAGTCTGGAAAAAGTTAGTTTGGGTGGGATATACCTTTATTTCTGGCTATAATCACTTCTGATCCAGATGATGAGGTGAATTTGGTGCCCAGTTGTGGCTGTGCAATTTTGTCCAGTGTCCCATGAGGTCAGTGAGAAGGTTCGGGTGCAGTGGTCCAAACTGGAGCAGTATCTAGCCTGAAAGAAAAACAGTCCTTATGGGGGAAACCCTGCTTTATAATCTAGTGAAACATGGTAAGGAACGGCTTGCTGTAACAAAAGGTAAAGTGTGAAAATAGTCCCGACTGCTCAGCAAACTGTGATTTCTACTTTATGCCTTTTGGCAGCCTCACGCTTTTTGCTTTCTCCTATATTACCCACATACATAAAACTCAGGCTCCTGGATTTCTGGCATGTTAGCTGCTTTTTACTGAGGGTTAGCCTGAGTTGTTCAGGCTGCGTTTACCTTCAGTACAGCATCGCCTGTCGTCCCGAGCAGACCCAAGGGGCTCAGCTGTGTTCACTGTCAGTGGGGATTGCTCAATCTTATTATTGCAACCCATCCCCGGGAACCAGCCTTGAGCCGTTCAGCGCCTCCAAACACCCTTGACTCTCCTCATGCCGCCTTGCTTCTCAAGCGCTAATGATGGCAGGATCTGGCCAGGCAGAGAGTGAAGACTGGTTTACTCCAAGGGTTTTCTGTAAATGTGATACTGTTTTCTCTGACGCAGAGATATACACCTTGTCAAAGAGACTCCGTTACCTCTGAGTGGTTTCTTTTACAAACAGGTTTTATATGAAAAGGTTATTAAAGTTTATACACTTTGTGTGATACGAATGTTGTTTCAAAATCTATTTGAATGATGTTTTTGCCTTCTTAAGTTTCTAAGCACAGGTGTTCTAGGTATTTAAGCCTAGTATAAAAGCCACTTTTAATCATATTCCTAAATATGCCAAAACCTTTCTACTTCTGATCAACATTTATGCTTTCTTTGTATCTGCTCTTCTTATTTTCACTCATCTTCCCCTTAGGTCATTTCACTAAACATTAACTGCATGATATATTCCCCCAAATTGCCATTTTTCTGCCTTCCTCCAAACTAGCATCTTGAAAGCTGAAAGAAGAGTTTGACTGTGAACAGAGCTGTACAGCTAAAAATCTCACCTTGCAGAGATACAGAATAAATCTGGTCCCCCTCTTTTCTATACCATTTGTCCATTTGCACTTGGAGTAAGGTGCCTTGAGAAATCAGGTGGAGACAGGACAGAGGTGGCAAACACATTGACATTGTGGCAGCCCGTTTCCCAACCTCACCGTACAACGTGCTGCAGCTCTTAGCAGGGCTAGCAGTGCCAGGACCCAGTGCTATTTGGAGTATATGTGGACCTATAGCCGCTATGGCATCCGCTGGGTGAATGGACAAGAGACAAAAAGCTCTAGTTGAAATGTCATGCAGTATAAACAGCGTTATACACACCTCAAGAGATCTGCTTTTATGCTATGGGGCTGCACCAATTTTGCTGGTCATAATTGCCCATTGATTTAGTCACAGTGGTATAAAACAAGCCCTTCATATTGAAACACCTCTTATGAGCACTATCCTGTTCTCATTCAGAGGAAAAATGCATATTTACTGACAAGCTTGATTACAGCTTTTCCCAAGTAATGATCAGATGCCTTTTTGACTTCTCTCCAGTTCTGGTGCTGAATGGAAAAAGATAAGTAAGCCATTGCAAACTGTTGTCTTTAACCCATTTCTTGTGTCTTTGTCCTTTTTTCCCATTCTAGCCCATATTTGCAGGGAGTCAGACAGGATTATCACAACATTCTCCTTTTGTCCATAAATCTACGATCTATTTTTTGCCTTGGTTTCCGTCATATTTAATTAGTTAAGCAAATTTATGCCAAAGCAGTGCTGGAAAAGGACTCTCTCAAATAATGAAGTGCTTCCCCAAATCACATGAGAATTCAGTAGGAAGCCCATTGATCCAATGGGTTAGCATTGAGTTCTGAAAGGGATGTCTCAGATGTCAGACAAAAGCTTGAGCTGAGCACAACATAGTTCTGTGGTAATTCTTAATACTTCAGTTTTTCACTGTGCTGAAATACAACAAGAAGTTAAGATCACACACATTTTTTGAAACATAATTGAAAGCTTGCACTGAATTACAAAAGCCTAAATTATGGTATAAAGCAATTAAAATTTTCTGATGAAAACAACATTTGTTGCAACGCTTTGATCTTGGGGGACGTATTAACAAACTGTGGGAAAGAGCAAATTACTAAACTTAGCATCCTTGGCCGGTTTCTGCTTGCATAATTGCAGGCTGACTCCTCTGTAGTTTCAGAGAAGATGGCATCTCTTCCTCCTGCTTCCTGTTTACTTGCACGCAGTTTCAGCATGAACTGCATGTCATTGATACCTGGGTACCATCTCGTACCACAGGACCTGTTTAAGGATGAAAGACAGTAAATGAACGGTATCACCCTTTTTCTTGCTCAGAGAAGGCAGAGAAATGTTCTCGGTGTTCTCTGCTGTGCAAGGCGTAGAGCCGAGCCCTTATAATCTTCCTGAATGTGGCAGAAACGCCTTTGCTATAGGATTTCCTGCTATGTAATTGAAATGTTTGCCTCAGACGAGGAATTTACTTCCACCAGGCACCAATCTATCCTTACATGCCAGACTGGCAGCTTCCTTTGTTGTTTTGAAGAGGCTGGAAATTCTTTCAGGAATTCTTTCAGACCTGTGGGACTAAGCCTAATACTTAGTTACTTTCAATTGTATCTTTGTGGGATACTGAAGGTTGAACAATGCCATTTCAAGAGCCCAGCTGTCATTCTTTTCTTCATTATTTCTTATATGCTCCCAAGTCATAATTGTGACCCTCTTGCAGTAGGTGTTCCTTAAACATTTGCACAGTCCCTCTCCCAAAGAGCTTGAAATTTAGCACAAAGATTCAGTCAAGGCAAGATGAAAAAAAACTCAAAAGCAAATCACTTGGATGGGGTTGGTATACATTACGTCAGGCAGCACCAACTATTTACTGAGGTGTTTTCAGTTCCTCTTCTGAACGTCTTCCTGACTCCATATTAACAGTTAAAATCACCATATTCTCATGCATATTCAGTTTTTTTCTTTCCTTCTCCCACACAAAATTCATTGACAGATGTTTGTGTATACCACAGGCATCACACTGAGTTAAAAAATGTGGATAAAATAAGCAAAAATACAACCTCTTGTAAAGAGGACTCCATCTGATGTCCTGTCAGAAGATTCATTCCCTCCCTTCAGCACAAATTATCAGGGCAATCATGACTGACTTCACAGGGATAAAACCACTAAACATTTCTTGCTGGCATATTACAAAAGGTTTATTCTGTCCAAGTCCTGTGTTCTTCTTTGACATCTCCAGCGGAGCGTGGCAGATTCCCAGCTGGCTGAGTTAGATACTTGCCATGATGCAGGAGCAAGTGACAGGAGTGATTTTTCAGCCTTTCTCAAAAGAGGTGCTATGGGATGGGTGATGGAGAGCAAGCAGAGATTGGTGAGGTAAGGAGAAAGCAAGCTTTTAAAGTTTTGGAGAAGGCTTGGGGGAGATCTTATTGTGGCTTTTCATTATATAAAGGGGGCTTATAAGATGGAGAGAGACTTTTTACCAAGGCCTGTAGTGGCAGGACAAGGGGCAATGGTTTTAAACTGGAAGAGGGTAGGTTTAGATTGGACGTAAGGAAGGAATTTTTTTATCATAAGGGTGGTGATACACTGGAACAGGTTGCTGTCATGGTTTAACCCCAGCCAGCAACTCAGCACCACGCAGCCGCTCACTCACTCCCCCTCCACCCAGCGGGATGGGGGAGAGAATCGGGAAAAAAAAAAAAATAAAGCTCGTGGGTTGAGGTAAGAACAGTTTAATAGAACGGAAAGGAAGAAACTAACAATGACACTAATAA
>JAVKLA010000017.1:20134091-20151395 GCA_034782735.1 Sagittarius serpentarius
ACTGAACTGAAAACACAGCGCTGTACCAGCTGCTAGGAAGACAATTAACTCTATCCCAGCCGAAACCAGGACAGTTGCCCAGAGAAGCTGTGGATGTCCCATGATTGGAAATATTCAAGGTCAGGTTGGACGGGGCTTTGAGCAACCTGATCAAGTGAAAGATGTCCCTGCCCATGGCAGAGGGGTTGGACTAGATGGTCTTTAAAGGTCCCTTCCGACCAAGACCATTCTGTGATTCTGTGATTCTATGTCTACATATCCATTCATAAATGTTCATCCTGAAGCTTACTGACCATTTGTAATACCAGCACGTGATGGACATGCAGCCTAAAATAGAAGCCATGCACAGTTTTCATGTATGAGTTCATTTTGTCACAGCTTTCCTCCTGTGTTTGATCTCACAGTTGGCTGCAGACCTCAAGCACAGGAAACAGTCCCTTGGTCCTCGCTCCTGTTCTCTAGCTCTATGCTTCCTTCTTTTCTGGCCCGTAGTTTGGAAGAAGCAATGGGTATGTTCCCCAGTGGATAAATAGGAAGAACATTCCTACCTGCATGCGGTTTCATATCTGAAGGGCAAGGCAGCTTTCACCTTGTTCTGGCTTTGGGCTACTCAAGGTTGATCTCAAATATCTCTGTTGACATTGCCTCATTGTGCGGACACTGTAGTGCAGCCCTCTTGACAGTCATGAGGGCTTTGCAGTGTGTATTAGGAAATATGCTAGATGTGGTGAGGAGACAGTGAGAAATAAGATTTATGTTGTTTCCTTTTCTTGTACTTTTAGAACAAGATGAATGCAAATGTTTTTTCTCTATCAACTCATAAGCATTAAGTAATTCTCCAGAAATGTGGTAGAAAAAAATTAAAAATGAACCATAAGTGGGGACAATAAATAATATAACAAGCTTTTTAATCAAGCCATGGTTATTCTGATCCATAGAAGACAGAGCAGATAAGCAGAGAGATGGACAATTAATATTTTAACAGTGACACATTCACAAATATTCCTAGAAATACACGAATGAAAAGCATGTTATAAGTCTGCTGTTAAAAATGCAGAAAGTGCTGCTCATTTCTTGACACCATATGTCTGTTTCTTGTATTAAAGGGTTCAGAAACATTGTTTATGGATATTGCATGACCATGAATGCCAAAAATAATAATCCTATTAAGTTTAGTCCAAATAGCATGTAATGAGATTCAAAATGATATGTTAAATACACATTCTAATAATGAAACTCAAATTGCTTTACAAATAGCATCAGGAGAACATTAGCCTATTTTGATTCTAATAATTACTTGCATCCTGTGTTCCAAATCTATTCAATATGCTTTTTGTAAGAACAAATATTTGTTCTACTAATTGTTCTCCAATTCTCCTGGTTATTTTTAAAAGGCTAAAGGGCTACACAAGACCAGCAGTTGTCTGTTAGAGTAAGTTCTGGTTTTGTTTTCGTTGGGTTTTTTTTTTTTTTTTACTTTAATCATCTTACAGTATTTGAAGAAATTAGGTTCTCTAATACCTCTGTCTTTTGTCCAGATTTCAGTTGTCTGTGTTTTGTATACTATCATTAAACCACTTTTCAAGTGAATCCTTGCCAGACTAAACATAATCTTTCCTCATAGATCATTACATCCAAACCACACACAACCACCGTAGCCCTTTCTGGATTGTCCGAAGATGCGCATTCTTGATTTTTAGGCTAGGTACTATTCCTAGTTTATATATTAATTCTTACCCAGCTATTAAGTTATTATCATCAGATCATATTATCAGTTAATAAGGACCTATTAATACATTTTTGACTGCAAAAAATGTAAGCTACCTATAAAGAGACCATATGGTTTAAATGTTTTAAAATATTGTTTTTAAATAGAGAGAGAACAGCTATGAATGGGAAAGGAGCTCAGCTTTGGTTTACTACTGGCTTCACACTGAAACAGCCAGAGATCTCAGTGGGTATTTGAAATGGACCAGAATTGTATAAATGCTACTTTATCCACCCCTTGAAATATTTATTCAGGTTTCTCTCCTTAAGTTTTCTACAGATGTGAAGTCGATTAGTCTTCAGTCTTACTGCCACAATCTCAAAGACCCAGTGTGTGGCCTCCAACACATGGAAAGATGACCAATGTGCAAGACACACAGGGGACTTTTCAGATCTGAAGCCAGCAGTCTGAAAAATAAAGTACCTGGGGAAAGTGTGTCTTCTTTCCACTGACAGTGAGATCAGGTTCAAGGAGAAACTAAGCATGCAAGTTAGATAACAAGAGAAAAGTCAGGCAGGCAGAACCTTATTATCTTTATTTTTCACCACACTGTATTTGTATCTTGTTCTTTTAAAAAGTATATTAATTTCATTGTGTACCATCCAAACTGAGCTTTTCTGAAGACCACTGTAAACTTGTAACTTTTTCATAACCTCAGCTCTTTCTAATTTCCCTACATTCCACTTCTTGAAAGAAGGAGGGGAGAAACTGTTGGACAGCAAAAGTGCCCATTGCAATATCCTGGCCTTAAAAATATACTGTGTTTGAATGGCGATTCCTTTTTTTCTTAGCTGAGTTGCGTGTAATTCTTTTCACATATATGGAATAGTCCTGGGTATCGAGTACAGCTGGGATTTCTGAATACAAATACAACCTGACTGCATACCATTGAAACAAAACTCAGTTGCTTGGAGAGTCTATTGGCAAATTCCTTAAGTCTCATTAATCACATACGTGGTGACACTGGAGGGGGCTCTTTACTTTTTTATTTCTCATTTGTCTCTGATATTCCCTGTTTATTACAAAATCCCTTCCTTTGCTGGATTTATAATGTGGCTATTTTCCAATACAGTTGTATCCTTTCACTCCCAAGTGGAGCCACCCATGTGCGAGAGCTGGGAACCTGGAGCTTTTTGATGAATATCCTTATTCGCCACAGAGCAAAGAGACCGTGACAGACCTCGGAGATGGTTGACAGTGTGGCCCACCAGGGAGCTGACAATTACAGATGGAGTCTGCTGATGCTGCTTGCACAATCTGATGCCAGTTCCCCTGTGGCAGAATGTGTCTGTCCCTCCGCTCTTCTTCTCTAAGAGATTTGTGATTTCCCTCTAGAAATATGCATGACTAATTCTTGTAACAAATATGCGTGTCTAATTAGGACATTTGTTAATTAATCCTCTTAGGAGCACAGATTCTGTCTTCTTATGTTAATGCTGAGGTCAAAATCTAAAAAAATATTTAGGTACCACGATGTGTTTGAGGGTCAGGGCCATGATTGCCTCATGGGGTCCAGCTACCGATCCCTTGAACTCGTCTTCTTTCCCACTTCCGATTTGCTTGTGCTTGCTACTGCATAAACAGACTGATAATTTAAGGCTGAAACTTTATCCTTAAAAGGCACTCATCTGGATTCCTCTCTTGCCTCTGTGCAGCAGTACATTGTGGCCACATGCTTTGAAGTGCAGTCATTCCAGGCAGCTTTTTACTCAAAGGTGACGTGCTAGGTACGTGGAATGGGTTTGCAGAGGGATTTCACCTTGCGTTTGCAGTGCGGTAATTAACACTACTGCAAGAGGTCTGGAGTATATGCTATTGGTATTGCTTCATTAGCACACTGAAACTCCATTTGATTTGTTGTACAGGGGACAAATTTTGAAGTGCACGTGAAAAATATCTTAATAACTTTTTGGGTGTCTGATGTCCATACTTCATTTGTCCAGAGAGGTGAGAGCTGAACTTGAAAACATCATTATCTGTTAGGAGGCACTTAAGCTTCTTTTTTCTGAGTTCGTAGCAAATATTCTTTGATTGGAAAAATGTGACCTTTCAGAAGGAAAACGTTGTGAGGGTGTAGGTACCAAGTCAAAGTTGCAGATATGCAAAAACTTACCCTATCTTGGAGAAAGGAAGGTCTAAAGAGAATTTTTAGTTCTGTTTTAAAACATGCACTGACATTTATACAGCATATGTAACATCTAAGCATTACTCACATAAAATCAACTGCACAAATAAATTTATAGCAGGATTCATGGAGTCTACCGCTTTTTTCCTCATTCCAAATGATGCTTAGATGGTGTTTCTTCTCTTTGTTTGAGGTAACTAATTCTCTTTCCAGTTTCTTGGTAGGAATTTGGCACAAAAGAGAGCACCACTGCTGTGATTCCTACTAATTGTCATGTTAAGTAACTTGACATTAAGAGCTACCATAGGTGTTAACAAAAAATTGCTTCCAGAACATAAATGTGTGTTGCCAGCAGAATTTAACCTCAGGCTGTAATAGTAACACTGAGACATGAGGAGGTTGAAGTGGAGTTCTGCCAGATTTCCCTGGGCAGATTATGCAGGTGTTTCCCTCAAAAGGAAGAGCTGATAATAGATATGATGGCAATTTCTTCCCTCCAAAAGATAGCATGGGCAAAAGTAGACTTTTGGCATGAGATTTGTCCAGGAAAAAATTTGTGATCTCCCCAATATTATTTAAAGAAATTTTTATAGAAAGCATAAGGAAATTTACGTTAAAATATATCATGTGTCAAAACCCCCCTGTATTTGACAAATGACAAATGTTGGTGGCTATTCCCATAATGCTTTTTGAATTAGAAACATGGGGAGGAATCAAGAAAATGGAAAAGAGAAATACTTCAAAATGAAAACATTTGAAATAGAGAAGGTTGGTTTTTTTTTTTTTTATCAGCTCTACTTGGCAATTTCAAGATTTTGCTAAAATTTAACCTGCTGACTCTGCAGCCTGGGAGGGGAGATTACTTTCCATTGCCTCAGGTGCCAGGATCAGTCTGAACAGGTAAAGGCCAGTCCCACCATGTCCTTAGTTACAGCGGTTTCATCCCCAAAGACACCAGCTGAAGCCACACCTTGGTAGAGAGTGCAGAACTGTAAACTGTAGGGTGGCTTCTCCTCTCATTTGTAGTGGTATAAATCAATTAAAGTCAATGGAGGTCCGAATGTGAAAAAGAGAAAAAGAAGGGCCTTTTGCCCATGAAAGCTGCCAAGCGTTACATGGACTTATTTCAGCCGGGGCTACTTCTACTGCCATTAATGGCTTTATGCCACTGGAAGTGCTAAGTGAGATCTCCGGATCAGAAAGAAGCTAGACTCTGTTCATGCCTCTGTGTTTCAGCTGCAGCAGGCACCAGCATGTGTTGGATGTGGATCGGACTGCAATGCTGTATGGAGACACAGATTTACCTCTACAGGAACACGGCTGTCAAGTGCCTGGCCAGCCTGTTTAGTGCTGGGCTGACTCAGGCTTAGAGCGAATGGACAAACGTCTGCTGTGATAATCACAATCTTTTCCTCTCTTTGGCCAAAGAAGATTTTGGATTGTCCTTAACATCTCAGAGGTGTCTAGGAATACACAGGAAGAAGCATAGTTGGGTAAAGGACAGAGGATTTTAGGTAAAAAACTGGAACTAAATACTGGCCGGGGTGGGATTGTGCTGTTCCAGCATAAAACCCAACAAGGTGGGTGTATACACATATGAATGTATCTTTAGGTTACGTATTTCATCTTTTGGCCAGGATTTACCTACCAGCAACCAAGACATGGGTCAACATCTGAGAATCCTCTCTCTGTCGCACACACAAGCCCCTTCAGGAAGACTGAACCAAAACATCTGGCAATTCGGTCATGGGGCAGGTTTAAATAAGTAGGAGTAACTCATTTGGAGGGTGGGAGAAAAAGGCAAGAGAAGGGAAACAGAGTAGTACATAGGAAGAGGAACCCACCCACCCTTCACCCAAAGTACGTAATCCCCTCTACCAGATCAGGGCTTCCCAGGGCCACAGATGGCACGGGGAGTGCGGGCAGCCACACTGAGCTGCCTGCCCTGTCCTGCCAGCTGGTCCCCGGTGCTGGCCTCTGCACTTGGCTGGTTTTCCTCACCTCACCAAGTATTGCCCCAAATGCACCACCATTTAATCCTCATAAACCTGCCCAGTTCCCTCTCCCGTCCTCGTCCTTTCCTCTGCACTGCCTGCCTGCACAGCCGCCTTTCTGCCTTTTAGCACAGCTGCAATCCAGCCCAGTCTCTCCTTAGATCTCACTGAATGGGAGGTAAGTAGCAGTCTTGGAAAGGCAGGGAAATTTCTTCAGTTTGCATGGGTTTTTTTAATTCCTTCCTTTTTCTCTTTTCATAAAATGAAATTTCTCAGTATCTCAAGAATAAGTGATGTGTTGAAATTAATTCAAAGCTTAAGTCCTGTGAGCAAGTTGCAAGTCAAGTTGGATTTTTTTTTTCCTTTTTCCTTTTCTTTCATTCTCTTTTTTTTTTCTTTTTTCTTTTTAATGGTGAGTCCAAGCAGGGGAGAATTGCCAGTGCGCTTATGAAAAATTTACAGATGATCCATCTGCAGAGAAAACAAACAAACCAATAACTAAGTCCCCAATCCAGGAGAAGTACATCAGCTTTCACCTGGCATCAAAATGGCTTAGTCTAATCAGATTGAAAAGCAGGAGAGTCTTGCTGGCTAGAAATGAATGCACAGAATTTCAGGTAAGGTAAAATATGAGATTTAAGATATATTTTGCTTTAGTCTTCCTCCCTTCCTGGCACCTGGGAAACTGGGATTATATTCCTGGCCCTAACACTGTCCTGCACTGTAGGTGAGGTTAGCACATCTCTGTGATTCTGTTTCTTCTGCTACAAAAGTTTTTGATGCTCAGACTACTCTGAAATTTGACCCCTGCAGCTGAAACATTCTGCAACAGGGTAATTGTGGCAGGCTTTATAAAGAGAAAGAATATTTTTTATTAATGCCAGAGATACAGTTGAAAAAACTTCAAGCTTCTGAGATCCCCAAACCTTCTGGACTTTGTTATTGGTCCTTGTTTAGAACAGCATGTTTGAACTCATTAAGATCACATACTGTTCACGTTAGCTTGCTTAATAAAAGCTTATCTGCACACCTGCAGAGGAGCACAGAGAGGCAATGGTGAGGGGGAAGCCCAAACAACACTCTGCTCTGGCTCCTTGCAGGCCCATCGCAGGAGCCACCAGCCCATCACAGACCATCTCTACAAGCTCAGAGGAGCCCAGAGGCACAGAGGCAGGTGGGAACCCAAATTAAGGACTCAGAGGAAGGGACACCCTGTCCGGGCCCCTCCCTGGGCTATCCTCAGCCCCAGTGGCCAGGTGTGATACCCAACACAATGAGTCAATGCTGGAGCACCTTTTGGGTTGAGCAGGGGCATTTACCCTAGGGGTGCGGGATACATTACGGGACTTATGATGGGATGTTTAGGGGATGAACCAAAGTTGGGGAAAGGGAGGGATTTAGGTGATCTGGGGAGGAACAAGCATGGGCAAACAGAGGGATAAAGCATTAAAAGGGGGCGGTTGCATGTGAATAGTTTGCTAGTCAGTATGCTCATCTGGCCATTCCTGGCACCTGATCAGTACATTCTGTCCTGTCTTCTCATTAAACTCCATTTCTAAATCTTTTCCTAGGAGAGGGACTCCCCATTTGGTGTGCACGTGTGTGTGCAGGGGTCTGAGTACCAACACCTGGAATCAGACTGTTGGTCGGATGGTCTGTGAGTCCATAGTGCCAGCAACTTCAGTGAGTGTGGGTGTGTGATTGCTGGGGCAGATCAGGCTGGACTAGCTGTTGAGTAGATGAAAAGGCCAGAGAGCTGGGGTGGTGTGGGTCTCTGAGAGTGAGACCACAGGTGAGCTGGCTACTGAAGGGACCGGGGGAGTCCTGGCCAGCTGCTGGAGAGCTGTACAAGCATGTGTGCACGCACGCGTCTGTGTTTGTGCTTATGTGTGTGTTCGTGAGATGGTCTGTACCAGCAGCTGGAGTGGGGCTGCTGCCTTGAGGGCTTGTACGTCCAGGTGCCAGCAGCTGAGGAGACTGGGATCTCAGGCAGCTTCTGGGCTGACTGGGTGTCTAAGCCCAGCTGATGGAGGGATATGCATTACAAATTTGTATATACACATTATGGATTTTTATAGAATCAGAATCATAGAATTTTCCACCAACAGACCTTCATCCTGATCGGCTAGAGGGGAAACTGTTTGCATTTGTGTGTATTTTGAGTGTGTCTGTGTATGTGCGGCCACCGGGAATACATGCTCAGTCCCACCGCAGGTTGGACCTGGGGCACGGAGCTGCTGCAGCCTCACCTCTGTTGGGCTTCCAGATTCGCCGCTCCCTAACAGGCCACAGCGATCATGACGACAGAGCCAGACAACTCAAAGTTGCCAAATTCAGCTGCTGAGGGGTTCAGTAAAACAAGTATTTAGCACTTTGCACTGACAACCACTGAAGCCCAAAGAGGTGAAGCCATAGAGTGGTGTTTAAAAGCAGGGTAAAACAGGTAAGGCTGGCAGCTGAGTGACACAAGCGATCGTGGATGTTGCCCTGAACAAAGTTAAACTTCACTCCGTGCCCACCCACTCACATGCTCAGCTGTGGGCAGCCACAACAGACACCTGAGTCCACTCAAGTTGAGGTATTTTTATTGAAAAAAGCAGGATGTGGTTCAAAACCCACTGCAGTCACTCAGAAGGCTCCCATATATTTGCATGCTATAAGATGTTGAATACAGAAATGGTCTGCTTTGGGAAATGGTGTTATTGCATGAACATATCCTGGAGTGAACCAGCTTGGAAAAAACAGCCTCACAGCAGTGATGTTCAAGTGGGATCTTCCTCTGCACATCCCCAACTATTTCCACACCCCCACCCCCACCCCCCCCCGCCCCTGTATATGTACTGTAAGAGACAATTGGACTCAGTGTTGAAATCTTAGAAATATTGTGAGAAACATTATTCTTGGAACAGCGTATGTATGTGCTGAGGGATGAGAAGGAACGAGTGCCAGTGTGGGGTGGTTAAGGGGGCTTCAACCACATTTAGATTAAGGCCAGATTTAGACTCAGCCCAGGAACTTGGATGGGTATTTGTTTCCTGTTTTCCAAAGCCAAAAGATGAAATGGAGGACAACTGGTTGAAAAGAGGGAAAGAAGCATGTTTACAATGTTAATCTATGTGGGGTATGAGTGAAGCAGGTTTTGAAGGGTTGTATTGCTGGATCTGCAGAACAAAGGCAGGCCTGGAGCTCTTGTCTATGACCAGGTTCCGTCCCATCTGCAACGGGACAATAAATATTCACCTTTGGCAAAGCCAGTGCATAAACTCTGCTGATTCCTCAGCATGAACTTTCCACATTACATGGCATCTGCCCATTTCACTGAAAAACTGCTTTAGGAATATGTTAATGAGGAGATTTAAAGATCTTGCTTATAAAACCAACATATCCCTCCTCTATATTGACTCTGAGAAAAAGAGTAAGTAGTAAATAGAGGTGTAAATCCTTCTCACTCTTTGAATTCAAATTTTAGGTTTACTAATGCAGCTGTTTTTCTAGTTTTCCTCTTCAAAATATGACAGAAGTACTACAAAAAATAAGATTAATTTTCTTTGAAAAAACTCAACAGATTTTTTCTGAACAGATACTTGGTTTATTTTTTAAAAAGAAAATTGATTATGAATAGTACTGCCAAAACATTCTTTTCCGTTTTTCAACATCATTTTAAAATGGAGAATGTTTTTCATGCAAAACATGTTGGTCAGCTATAATAATGCAATTTTTGAAAAGTACCATTTAAAAAAAAAGCAATGCCACTGGAAATGATAAAACAGTCACTGGTATTCCAGGCTGCTCCTTGGTTTGCAGGGAGTGATATAGGAAAGTGGACTATTAAAATTCAGCTGATATTCTAGAACAACTCCTGTGTCTAATCCCCAAGGGCTGTAGAAAAGGAGAGCTTTGCTACTGCTAAGAGACATTTAGCTTGAATTGTATCAAGCTAGGTAACTTCAGGAATTAAAAAATAAATCTCTCAGGCTCTGCTGAAATGGTTTTTTTCCGTCTGATTTCCTCCACAAAAGAAAGGACAAAATAGAGTGGAGAATTTTAGCCATGCACAAGTTCAGTGAAAAGATACTTTTTAGCTATAAGAACCAGCTTGTTGCCAATTTCCGTCAAAATAATTCCCCAGGTTAAATCCTGGTCCTATTGAAGTCATTGTCCAAATGCTCATCGGCTGCGAGGGGAGATCAGGATTTGTCCCGTTCAATTCATTAGTGATGGTGTGAACCCCAAGCAGCATTACGCTTCCTTTAAAGAAAGAGAAGCTCCTGCTTACTGTTTATATACTAACGTTATTTCTCACACGTTTATTGTGTTACTCTCCTTAATTTGGTGCCATGCTGGGTCCCTGTGGGATGCCACTCAAACATTATGTCAATGATCTCAAAATTGAACTCCAGTGCTTTATTTTACAAATGGCTTCTAGCAGATGTGTGGCACACTTTATTAACTTAAGTACCCATTAGTTGAAAATTTCATTAGTTTGGGGGAAAGGGATCAGTTTCGTCAATAGATCTGGTATGGGTGGACCCTTTGTGTCAACCTGACCCATATCAAAATGGATTATTGTTGTAAGTGAGACAAGTGACCTAATGTTCTGCCTATTATGCACACATGATCTATAACCTTTTAAAATACTAGTGTGGGAAAGGAGCACACTTCACTGCATCCCCAAACCACAGATTCTTAACAGGTGGCAGTCCCTCTCTTAGCAACGTTTGCCATGGGCTGTCTGCGCGGGGGTATGAGTTATCGGGGGGTACAGTTTCCAACCAGGTATCCAGGGGAAAACCGGGATGGAGAATGAAACCAGAATAATGAACGGCAGGGCAGACGTTTTAATGAGCGCGAAGGCAGCCGGTGGAGCCGGGTCTGTAGTGCCATCGTCTGACTGACCGGCGCAACTCGGCCAAGGCGTTTCGCCTGCTGCCTGGGCCTTTTGGGCTAATAAAGCCGCGGAGGTAAAGCTGGATTCGGTTGCAGCAGCAACATATGGGACATTTTACTCCACAGTTTTAATGTTTTGATGCTGTTTGCTCCTTGAATGATGGCAGCGGTAGTTTCCAATGCATTTGCTTGACCTTGTTTTGGAAACCATTTTAGGGCCAACTGGAAGGCCCGTGCAAAAGCATCTGCTGGGACCACCCACGGAAAGGTGCGCTACATAACCCTCGGGCTGTTTTGTGCAGCAGCTCTCACACCTGCCCTCAACTCCTTGACCTTCTGAAGAGGGCAAAGTAAACCTGTCTGGAAGTGATGAATCATTTTACACGGCAAAGGACAGTCCTTATTATTAAGTTATTCATGTTTCTCCTCACCTTGTATTCCACACTGTAACACTGGGATAGAAGCAATAATATTACAGTAGCATAGCAACTTGTTTCTGGAGCGCAACCACTAACCATGATGCATCCTGCAGCCTACCGAGGGCTCTGCCCATGCACATGCAAAAGTCCTCTCTTTGTTACCTGCTGCATAATAAGTGGAGATGAGCACGTGAAAGAAATCTCACATAGTCTGATAAGTGGATTGGTAGAAAATGCTGTTGAAAGAATCAGAGGGAAAAGCACAACCCTCCAGGCGCTGCAGAAGTGCTTCCATGCTGCAGGGCACTGGTACCCAGACATCTTGTTCTGGTGGCTGGCTGACTCCTCTGGAAGTACTTGGAGACGAGCTGTTTCTATTCCTCCATCATCACGCCGTGGGCATGTGTGCAGTAAAGTGGATCTGAGCTTCTGCCCTTAACCCAGCTTAAACGAGATGTATCATCATTCATGCATACAAACTAGAAAGCGCATGCACCTTCCTGCTGTATAAACCTCTGGCAGTGTCTGGGAAACCCCTGCGAGCAGGATGCTCTTGCAGGGAAGATCGTACAGCTCACCTCTCCTGAGCGCTGCAAGCTGTGCGGTGGAAGCAGGGTTAGGCTGGATGAACCGCCCTGC
This sequence comes from Sagittarius serpentarius, assembly GCA_034782735.1. Lineage (NCBI taxonomy): Eukaryota > Metazoa > Chordata > Aves > Accipitriformes > Sagittariidae > Sagittarius > Sagittarius serpentarius. Next base: position 20,145,924 of record JAVKLA010000017.1, read on the forward strand.
CGGGGGCAGCCCACTTCGTCTGCCATCCTCAGGGTGTTTCTCAGCCCTTTCGTTTCCTGCCATATATTGGACACCAGCACATTGGCGATGTGATATGAGGTGTGAGATAGCCGGGAAGACACCAGCTGGGGTGAACTGATCCTGCCGGAGCTGTTGACCTGATTTGCAGCCAGTTCCTCCCAGCAGTGTCTGGCCAGCCCACAGACAGGACCGGCCAGACAAAGCCGACACAGAAAAAAGCCTCGTTTTCAATGTTGCGAGTTTGGGAGGCAAAGGGAGGGTTGGCTGAGCTCATGTTTGTGGAGACAGAATCAGTTGTGGAGACACCTGTTCATCCTCAGTAACACAGACACATTGTCCTGGAACAAAACACTTCTCTCTGCTGTTAATTAAAAGCAAAGGCAAACCACAGAATCGGTAAACTCCAAATTCAAACAAGTCAAGATGGGCAAACGAGATTTCCCAGTTTAGTGAAGGATTTCCTTCCTCCTTCTGCCAGCTTTGATTGATTCTCGAAGAGGTAAGTTTGGTTTTTTGTCAGAGCCAACTGAGCAGAGAGAGGTTGTCTAGCTTCTCCAGGAGCTGACAGGTATGCACTGATTTCTCTAAGAGATACAGGTTGGGTACAGAAAAAATGGCTCAGGAAATCGAAAGGGTATAGTATGTGCCTTGGCCCAGGCACTCCCAGTTGGGTTTCTGGGCTTCTAAGTGGCTGGAGGACACTTAGTTCTCTTTTAGTTGCTCATGCTTGTTTCCCACCTCTAAAATTAAGGTTTATTTGCCTCCTACAGAAAGTGTTTTCAGGTAGACTGAAGAAAAGTTTATGAGAGAATGAAGTATGTCGATTCTTATTATATAGTGCCACATCATCATAAATCGTGCTGTGAAGCAAAATCGTGCTAATGTTACTACACTTGATCTTCTGTCTAGCGCTGAACAGACGAACTTACAGGGATTTAATTCTAGTCATTGCCTCTGCTGACAAGCTGAGGACCTCCCTCTCTCAGGTCAGCAGGGAAACGTGCACTCCAGTTGCTTCTTCAGCTCAGGTTCATTGCAGTAATTTCAGTATATTTTGCTGGAAAGTGCTTTCTCACAGCCAGGTCTCCCATGATACCAATATGAAGTGTACACTATATTCTTTCCCTGTTTCCTCCAGAGCCTAATATATCTTTTGCAGCACTTTCAGCTTGAAATGAAGTGTATGACCTAAAGTCTATAGAATAACATGAATCACTGGACAATAATTTATAGGGTCACCTCATAATTACTATTGAGTATAACGTGACCCTGTTTATTGGAACATATACAGGAGAAAGGTTGTTTTTGAAATTTTTATTGTTTATTCAAGCCAACATGGCTCCAAATCTGAATGGATTTATTAACACCACATTAAAAATAATCATTGTCAAAACAACTGGGAAAATTTTTTTTAAAATGGTAGAATCTTCCTGCTGCTGAAACTTTCTTGCAGGGAGGTGGGGAGCAATCTGTGGATCATGGCTTTTCTGCAAAAGGTGATTTTTTTCTTATATAAAGAATTGAGATCTGCTTAGGGATCTGTAGTAAGAATGAACTAACTAAATGATAATAAAGCATGTTGCAAGTTAATGTTCCAAAAAAACATGTTGTATTTGGAAGGAAAGCAGATTAAAGCAAAGAAGAAGCCAACAACTTAAAGGGGGAAAGTTATGTTTTGGGCTTGTTGTGCAGATTCTGAGGTTTCTGCAGTTAGTGCCCCTAAGTTGTAACCTCCCCACCCTCTTCTCCATGGGGAAAGTAGAAGCAGCGTAGAAAGGTAGAGCAGGCAGTGCTCAAACCAATGGTGGTTTTGGTAGTAAATGCAAAAACACTTCTGGCAAAACACTGCTGTGTTGTTTTGATTATCTGGAAAACTGTGAGGGTCTGAGGATGAATTTTCCTTTTCTGTGACGACATATGATTCTCAGAGCCACCAAAAACCCCCTTGACTCCTGAAAAGGCTTAATCCTGATGGTATACTCTGCTTCGGTACTTCTGGTCTTGAGGTGGGGAAGGGGGAATTTTGATAACTGCAACATTTTCTGTGCTCAGGACCCTCCCTGGCCTGCAATCCAAACTCTCCCCGTCTCCAGGCTGAGGCAGGGAGCATGAGAAACATGCTGGGGGTGGAGAGGATGCGGAGACCTGTTGCCTTTTTTGCTTGGGCAACAGCTGCAGTTACAGGAGGGACTGTGGTGTATATGACCTTGTGTGCTTTTAAAGAGCTATGGTAGGAGGCTGAAATGTCCGGCTGGTGTCTGAGCAGGTCTGTGCATATGCAACCTGCTTGGGTGTACATTTTCAGAGGTTTCTAAGAATGGTTATGCATTTAGGGTGGTTGAAGGAAAGACCTCACTTTTCCGGGAGAGGTGGTGTACAAGAAGACTACCTTCGGTATATGTTTGTGGGACCAGAACCAGAGACCATACTGAATTCCACCAAGGTTTGATAGGTTAAAAGCATCAAGACACTTCACACCACAGCCATGACTGCAGAGGCCTGATAACCAAAGAAAATCAAAGCCTGTGTAAGAAATATTGTAAGTGCTGCGCTCCAGAAGCCCAGTTTGTTGCTTTTCTGGTGCTCGGGATCCCTTAACGCAGTTGCACATTCCAGATGTGCATTCCAGACTGCTCCAGTTCTGAAAGTATGCTTGGCTTGACCAAACATGGGGGGTTTTATTCCAAGTAGAGATGTATTCATTTGCAGTCATCAAAAAATGTATATTTATGAAGGAAAGATTGAGCGCAGCATGCCAACACACCAATCATGAGTGTGTAAAGAGGTACTGTCAGGCTGCGTATGTTTTAAATATCTAAATTCAGAGACCAAAATACATAGGGACAACAGATGGATTAGTGACACATTTGGAAAACTATGGGTACATGTATTCTGGTAAATTAAAGTGTCAAGGCATGGGCATAGGCACTGGAACTTACTCATCCACAGTGTTCAATTGTTAAGGAGTCCTTGGTGTGGTTTTGGCCCAGATCAACTAACAATCTCGCAAACAATTGCTAGGTATGGTTTGTGAGTTAGTACAGGCCAGGGACCATTGCCAGTAGGCAAACATGCAGGCAGCTGTCCTGTTCTAGAAGTTAAGAGAGTTTTATATTATGGATGCAATCAGATTGTTCCAGATGGTTTGATGGCCCTGACACTGTTCAGTTTACTAATATAGATGTAACCTTTAGTTTTTTATACTCATCCACTTGGACCTGTGACTCACATACGCCAAACAAGCAGCTGTGGTGATTTAAGATGTTTTTGCACCTGAGCTCTTTGTTACTGGCTCTTGCTGGAGGTTGCTGACCCCACTGTAGAGCTGCCAAAAGTAATGTACTTCAAGTGTTTTAGACCAGTGAAGGTCAAGCCACGATGTGAGGTCTGTGCATGTACTGAATATGGGGAAAAGCCTGGTTTAAGAAAATTCTTCCTCCTCCCATTGCCTCCACGTATTTATAAGGCGTTAGCTAAGGCCAGAGCTCTCACTAGAGCCATTGCTGTCTCATTCTTCAGCACAGGGTGCCCTTAATCATGAGTGACCTTTTGGATGATACCCCTTTCTTAAAGCTACTATTTGTCTTCCATGGGTTTTCCTGAATCTTTGCTTTTCTGACTGGTATTGCACAAGAGTTTCGCATCCTAAAATCGATATAGCAATGATGTTTTCCCCAATTGCAGTCACACTTGCTGTTAGAGATAAATTAACTTTAAACACTTCAATGTCTGTTTGGTTGTGCCAGGCAGATTTATTGTGAATGGAGCTTCCAGCTGCTGGTAGGACTATGGTGGGGTATGGAGATGGTAAGTGGTGCAGTGCTCCTTTTGTCCATGGCTGTGAGGAACCTCCAGCTGTCGGTAGAACTATGATGTGGTACTGACTGGGGCTCTGTGTGTTTCCTCATATCTTAGATCATTTTCCTTTTAGAAAGCTGCAACACTCCTTGGCTGAGTGGCAGAGGCTGTGGTCTCATTCCCATATCCAGAGCTGTGGCTGTCAAAGGACAGGAGAACTAGCAACCGGAGCAGCCACTCATCATCCCCATGGAGAGCCCTTGCCTCCCTGCCTGGTGTTGTCCCAGCCTCATGCCAACGCTCTCCTTGATGGCCAGAAGACACTGCTCCCAGGCACCCACCAGTGTTCTGCCTGCTGTGACAAGGCCATTTCCTCACCAGGAATGGTGCCAGGAGATCATGTGGGGCCCAACCATCCCTTGGCTACCCAGGGTAAAAGGGTGGCGACCTCCCTCTGCCTATGGCTCTGGAGAGCTTCCAGCTCCCTGAAGGACCATGACGGGGTACAGATCGGGTACTTACCTGTCCTGTAGAGCTTTGACAGCTCTCCAGAGGGGGCGGACAGGACCATGCTGTGGTCTGGTTGCATCCTTGTGTGTGTCCAGCTGTAGTGCACAGGAGCAAGGTGCTCCACAGCAAAGGTGGAGCAGCCACTCTGCTCTGCTCTGCCCTGCCCTCCCCTTCCTGCCCTTGCTCACCTGGCCAGCCTGCCAGCTTGTCCACCAGCCTGAGCTGGCACAGCCCTTTTATACCCACTGGAGCTAGCTGTGTCATCAACCAGCCTGTGACATGGCCACCACCAATGGTCTGCCTGCTGTCACATGGCTGCTGCATCACCAGGGTGGTGCCAGAAGCTGGTGGCTGCTGGCTGTGACATGGTCATGACATCCCCAGGGTTGGTGCATCGCTGTGACATGGCTGTTTTCCATCACCCAAGCAAGAAGAAACAATTAAATAATAATAAAATAAAAATTAAAACCCAACACCAACAATAACAACAACAACAATAAAAAAAATCCTCCTCCTCCTCCTCCTCCAATTCTGGGGAGGGACATTAAGTAGCTGTAGCAGCAATTTAAGGAACAGCAGCTCAGCACAGGTTAAAAGTGAATTAAAAGCAGCAGGTCCTATCCACTGCCCAATTTTAAAGACTTGTGGTGCTGCTTGCTGCTGAGATATGTGGCTTTAAAGGCTAAATTCTGAAGAAAAATTCTTGTCAAGTTGACTGAAGGTAGTATTTCACACCTTTGGAATTAAAGACATATCCATTTCCAAATCCTGCACCCATGTGTTACTGATGGCACTGAGTATGTTTCAGTGTGAACTGCAAGACTCACTGTAATGGGTTTACGTGGCAAGGTTTTGGTAGTAGGGGGCCTCAGGGGCGGCTTCTTTAAAAGTTGCTAGAAGCTTCCCCTGTGTTCGATACAGCCAATGCCAGCCGGCTTTAAGAACAGACCCGCCGTTGGCCAAGGCCGAGCCCATCAGCGACGGTGGTAGCGCCTCTGGGATAACACATTTGAGAAGGAAAAAAGTGCTGGGTGCAGAAGCTGCAGCCAGAGAGGAGTGAGAACACGTGAGAGAAACAGCCCCGCAGACCCCCAGGTCAGTGCAGCAGGAGGGGCAGGAGGGGCTCCAGGCGCCGGAGCAGAG
>JAVKLA010000017.1:20151495-20203893 GCA_034782735.1 Sagittarius serpentarius
TTGGTAATAAATTAAGTTCATTTTTCCCCAAATCGAGTCTGTTTTGCCCGTGACAGTAATTGGTTAAGTGATCTCTCTCTGTCCGTATCTCGATCCACAAGTCTTCCGTTATATTCTCCCTCTCCTGTTCCATCAAGGAGGGGGAGCGATAGAGCGGCTTTGGTGGGTACTCGGCGTCCAGCCAGGGTCAGCCCGCCACACTCACATCTTTCTCTCCCTGACATGAACCAGAGATTTTGCCAGGGACTGTCTTGTGCTAGGCACTTCAGTTGGACACTGGAACAAAATACTTAAGTTAGCTCCCATCTCCATGGTTCACTGCAAAAGTGTTGCATCCTCTTTAACTGAGAGGACCAGAGGCAATGGGCACAAATGAAACACAGGTCGTTCCCTCTGAGCATCAGGAAACACTTTTTGTTGGGGGGGTTGACTGAGCCCTAGCACAGGTTGCCCAAGGAGGTTGTGGAGTCTCCCTCCTCAGAGATATTCAAAAGCCACTTGGACATGATGTTGGGCAGCTGGCTCTCGGTGGCCCTGCTTGAACAGGAGGGTTGGACGAGATGACCACCACAGTGCCCTTCCAACCTCAACCATTCTGTGATTCTGATTCTGTGAAAGTATTTAACGAACAGGGGCATGGTCTGACAGTCACTCACTGTGCCTTTTGGCAGCCAGATCAGTGGCTTAAACAAAAGGTAGAATAGGGAGAAATCCCCCATGTCTTTCTACCAGACACTTCTAGGGCAGCATCTGAAGGGACATGAAAAGGACATAAACAACTCTGAGTACAAGGAACTGAAGCAATTACAGCCCTCTGAAAAAGGTTCCCAAACTCTGGTGTGCATATTGCAGTTGGTGCACATATTGCAGGGCTACAGACACTCCTAGAAAGATGTGCATATATGCATGAATGGTCTTTTTTGTGTGTTTTGGTTTTTTTTTCCCCCCAGAGGGCACTATCCCCCAAAAACTATACTTCACAACCTGGTATTAGAAGACAAGCTCAGATTAATTGGGCATAGGCTGCCTGTCTTGCTCAGAGTCTCCTTGCTTTCTTACCATGCCTCTTTGGTTGGAGAAGCACAGAGCAGTAAAAGTAATTTAAAAGGCATCTGTAACATTTCTGACATCCTCAGCATCATAGCACATGCCATTCTTGTCCTCCAAAATATCTGGGAAAAGTGTGGTCATCTCACACAGTGCAAAAAGACAGCTGCTGTTTAATGGTTCCGCTAATCACAAGTGCATTCTAATAACAAACATATTCTACTACTTCTTATTTTAAGCCAAGTTTATGTGTTTATTTTAAGAACAAAGGCCCAACTGCATAAAGTATAAGTGTTGCTCTAGCCAAAAAAATTGTAGACATCCCACCCCTCCCTTCCCCAAAAGAAAAAAGAAGCCTTATGTGGTTGACTGCAAGAGCAACATTCTTAGATTAATCTCAAAAAGGCATCTAATGAGTAAGAGGAATGCATTACGTCAAAACAAAAGATCACATTTATTGGATTATCTTTTCCCACAAACAGTTTCTACATGTGTTGAAGATAATCAACAGCAGCAAAGCAGGGAGTCTATCACCACAAAATGTCATCTAGGGCAATTTTCTGTGACTTGCAATGTGAGTGGGAAACATGAACTTCTTCCACTTACATTACACTAAACAGTTTTGGGAGCACAAGAAGTGCTGAAGCCAGATTTAATACACATTTGTGTTGCATGGTTGATCACGAATTCCACTGGAAGATTTTCCTGTGGCTGGGGCATTCATAACTAAGCTTTCCTTTGAGAAATCTCTGCTGTTAAATAGGTGTGAACTCACAGACTTTTGCTTTTTTGGGGTGCTTACAGGGTTTAGGTCTTACCATGAAATTGAGTAATTCAGGGCGGAAGGTACCTCTGGAGATCACCTGATCCAACACCCTACACGAAGTAGGGCTAACTTGGAAGTTATATTGAACTCTTAAGTCAGATGAAGTTGCTTGGGACTGCACCCATCTGAGTTCTGAACATCTCCAAAGAAGGAGATTCCACAACCTCTGTGGAGCTCTGTGATCTGTGCTGGTGTTTGAGCACTCACAGGGTGACTTTTCTTTCCTTCATATGACTTTTATCTATTGCTTTTTGTCTTTTCACTCTGAGTAGAGGTTGATTCTGTCTTCTCTATAACCATGTAGTAGCTCATGGAAGACAGCAATAATGTCTCCCCTTAGCCTTTTCCTCTTAAGACTCTACAAACCCATCTATCTCCCTCTTGTTCACATGCTGCGTGCTCCAGCCCCCTGACTAGGTTGCTGGCCACTGCTTAACTCACTGTGGTATGTCCATGGCTCTCTTTCAGTGGGGATCCCCAGATCAGACACGGTAATCCAGATGTGGTCTCACAAATGCCAAACAGAGGAGAAGGATGTCTTCCCTGACCTGCTAGCTACAACTGCCCAGTATGTAGTCAGCCTTCTTGGGCAAAACATCATACTGCTGACTCCTGTTCAACTTCTTGTCCACAAGGAGAATACAGATAGGTAGATATAACATGTATATGTATATATTATATATTGCATATTACATATTATTTCTATATCTTAAACTTTATCATCCCCAATGGAAAAAAAGCGTGCTTAAAAAGTTCTGTTGCAACCTTATCCAGAGCAGAACAAATGGGCTATCTGCTAACTACATTATGGTGAGTATCAGTAATCACTGTGGGAGTACTCGACTTCAGAAACAGAGACTGGCTGCACACCAGCCAGAGACGGGGTGAAGAAGCAGCTGAGCTTAGCATCAGACTTTCCAATATGTGCTGACTTTTCGGTATCAATCTTTGCAGGCTGTGCTTTTCTACTTTAAACACTTTTTTGTTGCAATTATTTGTTTTTTTAATGGAAAAAAGTAATGTAATTTTATTAAATAAATCATCTTCTCCCTGTAATATCAACTAGTTTGCATGCCTTGCTAAACATTAAACCAGATGAAATGGGGCTTGGTTACATATGGTTAAGTGGCATGCTTTTTGTGAACGGTAAATGAGATAACTATTTGTTATTTTTAAACAAATGTTCACCCTTAAAAAGAAACATCTCTATTAGACAGAAAAGTGACTTCACAAAGGTGCATTATGTGGCAGCCAAAAATTGAAACGGGTGGCAGATTATTTCCAAAGTTAAAAGTTTATGGCAAAACCACGATATAAATTAACTGCTAGCAGCCGTTGAGTCCATTCCTCGGATCATTTATCTGTATGAGTGTTATATGTTTGATGCCTGGTATGTATGATAGTTTTGGGGTGGACTAGAGTGTTTCTGAGTGATTTAGCACATGAAATCAACTCCAAGTTTCTAAAACAATAAACATGATGATAGGAGAAAGAAGTCAATACATGTATCTTGATTTCTTGTTGCCATTACAGTGTGTGTATCTACTTCAAGGTCTTGAGCTCCATTAGAGTTATTAGATTATCTTCAGGACACAAATTAGTTTTATTCTGACAACTCCACTGAAAAGTAGAGAAGTATAATTCCCATTTTACTGCTGGGAAGCTAATATGTGAGAAAATGAGGTGACCGAATCATGCAGTGGATCTAAAACTGGCCTAGGAACTGAACCCCCAATCCGGAACTTGAGCTATTAAAACTAGATCCTGTCTCTGTAATGGGTAATATGTTGTAAGGGTAATCAGACAAGGGGTGTATATTAAGAAGATTTGTAAAAAGCAGAATGATAGTGACATTCAGTGTAAACCTTAAGAGGGAAGGAAGACGTAGAAGTCCAGATGACACACACATACTCACGGCCACAAAGAAGTCATCAGGTCATTACTGGGCTAGCAAAATATCAATGTATTTTTTTAAAAACAAAAGTGTGTTTCTAAAAGGACTGGAGAACTTACTTCAGTTCAAATCTTTTGGAGGAGGAACTGGCCAATGTTGAATAAGATCAGGGGTATCACTTCACAAAATTTTACATCAAGTTCATCAGTGCATTTCAGCTAAAAGGAGAACAAGATTAAGTGAAACTGCCTCACTGCAACGTTTAAAAAATATAACTTTCTGATTTTGTGTTTAAACAAAAATTAGAGCTTTAGATGATGCACTTGGTGGAACACCATTGGTGAAGCGGCCGAATTAACGGGACCTGAGTGGGAAGACTTACGTCAGCTAACTGCTGACAGGCATGTTGGGAAGACTTGGCTGGCTCGATGTGTTGAAATGAAGGGGATGACCTAATGAAAAAGGATTAGCTTTAGGCTTTTAACTTGACAATAATGTGCATTGTATGTGTGCGTGTGTTTGCATGGATGTGTGCACATATAGACAGATGTGTCTGAGAGAGAGACGAGGTGGGGTTTGTACTGCTGTAATGCATTTGACTTCATAGCTTCGTGTATATGGACTATGTGTGAGGGATGTGTGTTCCTTCAAATTTGGCTAGTTTACTGTTCTGCAACTTTAAAATGACATGCTTTTGCATAACTTTCTGTATTGTTTGTAAGTAGTTGTAAGCCAGTCATTACCACAGAGAAAAACAAAGGCTTATTAAAGAAACAAATATAATAACAACTGAGAAAGAGCATTATGGAGAGACAAACAGCCTGCTAACAATATGAAACGTCTGTCTGAAGTGTCACACAGCGCAAAGGTAGTAGGTGTTTGTGAGACTTTTTTTTATTAATATCTCTTTGAGAACATTAAAAGGTAGTAATCTGGAAATAAATTAAATTAACACCTATGCTGAACTTCAGAGACAGTGATACCACCTCTCCACTTTTCTTCCTTTTTCGCAGCATTATGTGCTGCAGATTCAATGGGAGTGTGAAGTGCGAGGGAGTGAGCATGTACCTGGGAAATGGGGATTTCTGGCTAAATGCAGAAGCTTGATTTGATTGCCTTAGCATAGGGGTCTAACAGCATCTTGTTACAGGCTTGGGATCTTAACTGCCTCTCAGGCTAGCCACTGATTTAAAACTTGAGAATATTAAAGGCTTTAGAAGAAAAAGAAACAAATGGCATTTCAGAGTCACTGGTGGGCGCTGTGTGGGGAAGTTTAAGAGACTGGTGACAAAAGAGTATATTAGTAGATGGAGTGATATCTGGGCGTTCCAGCACAAAAACCTTCCATACATGAAACCTACCAATAGAGCTATAATTACCAGTGCTTTCAGAGCAGTGGTAGAGTTGAATACAAGGGCATCCATAAAACACTTCTTACAGAAAACAGTTCTGAATAAAAACACTATCAAGCTTTTTAGAAATAAAGTCCTGTAATCATAGTAAATACCAGAAAAGGTACTTCTGCAAAATAACAAGTAGGTGTATGTTTACTTTTTTCCTTTACTTGTCTATTGACAATGATATTTGAATACATCTTAAGCGTGGCAGAGGTAGTGCTAGCAGGGGAAATGTGTGGGGAAACAAAAGTATGTTATGGAGGTTAACTATTTGCTTTCCATCCTTAGCCAAAGCTGTACCACAAACCAGAGCAGATTATTACCTCTGTAAGGATATCCAGGTTGCCCAGAAACCCAGGAGTCCCCAGCCTCTTTCAGTATAACTTCCATACAGTAATTATAGAAGGGGCAGGCAGCACTCAAAGAGTTGCAGGTCTGTTACTTTTCCTCATGCATCTCCTTCATTAAGATCATCTTTACTCACCCCAGTGGCTTCCTCTAAGTATCTAACCATGCCATTTGTAGGGTAGATGTAGTAAGCATTTTCATTCTCTATGCTCTCCCTGCTGTCCCTTTGGTTCACTCCTTGCTTCAAACTAAGTCTCAAGTCCCCCAGACATCTATACCGCATATGGCTTTTGGCTCCCTCTTTAAGGAAACTTGGACACTGAATAGACAGTTGTTCCAAGTCCTGTTTCCTACAGGCTATATAACATTTGAGCTAGGTCATATCACTTGTTCGGAAACCAGAACTTGCTCCTTGAGTCTCAAAGGCAGTATAGATTTATCCATAAATTCAAGATTGTTTCTTGCATGTCCTCTTGAAATCATTTTCTGGGAAATCAAAATGAGGTTATAATTTGTGGTGAGTCTCTGCTTACAGCAAACACCTGGCAAATTCTTCACAACAGAAGCATGGTGTAAGCATCTTTCACGACCTTTATTACTTCCGTAAGTTGTTGGTGGTACTGCTGCTCAATGTGCTTGATCCTCTCACTCTGCCAATGCCCACACTAGCAGATGACCCTTCTCCAGCCATTCTGAGAAGATCTGATGTTGCTGCTTATTCTCCTAACAGCTACCAAAATCACACTTTTGTAGTCTGTTCCCGCATGCTGGGAAAGCGTCTGTGGTTAAGGCTGAGGGGTTCTTCCGTCTAAACTGACATGACTAACGCAGAACAGGAAAGATGCAGAACTGGCTAAGAAGATTTCAATTGCTGGAATGCTTCAGGGGAATTTAGGGTGCTTGCAAAATGAGTACAGACCAGATAAAGAGTACAAGATAACAGTTGTGGGGGATGACAGCATTATCCATGAAGAATCTGTCCTACATTGTTACCTATACTACCCACTTGATTTTGCAAACTTACATTCACGTAGGTACATAACCAGTATTATAGGACTGACTGGCTGGGTGTGAACACAATTACATACCCAAATGCACGGCAAGCTCACAAACAAAAATACTTTAAGGAAGGTGAAGGTAAAGTCAAGGGCAGGCCTCGGCCCATTCCCACTGCAGAGACATTCTCATCAGTAAGAGAAACGATGAGGTGTTGCTTCTTGTGCAAAATAGGTGAAAGAAAAGGTTTCCAATGCTATAAGTTAAAGCAGGTTTGAAATCTCCTGGACGCACAATTTCTGGTGGGCCTGGAACGCAGAAATATTAAAGAGAAATTAAGGAAGATTTCTGCAGAAGATGGTCCAGGTTGATACAAGTGAGCACCACAGGCATTAAGGGTCAAAAGAAATTACGTGTTATATCAAAGAATAGTATCAGAGAGCTGGCATGTAATACCCTGGGAACCATGCAGTTTGCTAGGGGTTTTGTGTGTTTTATGTATGGTTTAGGATGAAGCTATTTCCTGGAGAGAAGACAGCTGGAATAGAACCATAGAGGAAGAGCTGTTGTAATATCTTATTGTCAATCTAAAGACAGAAGTTCAAGCCTCCTAGCAAACTTGCCCTGACACCTATTTCCCCTTCGTTCAGAAATGACTGGTTATCAGGTTGCTTGAACTGGAGATAAAAGATGGATGGACATGATCTATTTTGCCTTGACCACACTATTTCAGTTTTCTGCCATTGAAATGTGTCTTCATCATACCAGTTCCATAGCATTCAAAACTTCTGGCAGTCCTCTAACTGGACTATTGAATGGTGGATATAAAGGTTTTATCAAAAATACGCTAGTATGTATGTATGGTGGTCGATGCTGCCAGAACAGTGGTAGGCTAGTGACAGAAAGTATTCAGATTGGTAGTTCCATCTGAGTTTGGTATTGGGGCCTATGCCTCATGGTTGCAATGAGAATGATAAGGCATTTATATGCAGAGAGACCATAAAACGTCTCTGCCTTTGCATAATGATATATTAGGATGATGATGAAGCTGATTGCTCATAAACCATTTACCAAAGGGTAAGTACGGTGTTAAGTATGGTAACCTAAAGCCATATGAGTTTAGATACAGAGACTCACAGAGTAACTCAGGTTGGAAGGGACCTTGGGAGGTCTCTAGTGCAACCTCCTGCTCAAAGCAGGAGCAACGTTCAACTCAGACTGGGTTGCTCAAGACTTTGTGCAGTTGGGTCTTACATGCTTTTGTTCTACAAGGTCCCAGTTTCCCTTAATGCTTTGGATGGGTAATGGAATGAGGGAAAGGGTGATGAGAGGTATATGGGTATTTCCATGTTTAAGGCATGGGACCAGAATCCAGGATCCTTGGCCCTGGCAGACTTTCTCTGTGATACTAGGTAAAACTGGATAAAAAAAATACAAAGAGGTTCTAGTTAGTGTTGCACAGGCAACCTTCATTCTGGCCTGTCTTGAATTTGTTAGTGATTAATTTTCCTGTCTGCATGGTTTTTCAAAGATATTTTTGTGTAGATTTTTATAGATAATAATATAGCCTTTGTCCTACAGGATCCCAAAGAGCTTCTCAAGTTATACACCTAACTGGCCAAAGCCTGCTCCTGCTGAGGCCAATAGACATTTTGCCATCGATTTCATTTGGGCCGGGATTTGGCTGCCTAGAAATGGAATACAAGCAATTCTGTATGTCCGTATGGCCTTTAATAATTTCTGGTTTCCCACCTGACCAATAAATCTGCCAGCAGAAGAGTAGTACAAAATTTGGTGTCACTTAGTGAGCAACTAAGTGTTTCAATATAAACTTTGTAAGGTATCAGTAGGCCATAATGACAGCAGCTCTAAAAGTATCAATAGCATAATTCAGAGCCAGAGGTGGATGATGCACTGTGTGGTGTGTGTGGATGTGGATGTACGTGTAGAATCTCTGTATATGCAGCAAATTATACATGTATTTTTAAATCACTTAATAAAAGATCAGCTCTATTTGGTTGTATAATCTAAAATTCTGGAACATTTTTGCTGTCCTACGTCTGCAAAAGTTTTTCATTTAGGAACACACACATTTCTTGTCAATGTTATTTCTACAATAACTTAGTTAGAGCAGGGCATATTGTTCTCTGAATTTCTTGTTAAAATGTTTCACTTAATTAAACTTTTACAACCAGTTCTGCTCTATGTCTGATACGTGCTGTAAATTATAAAGAAAAGCCCCTCTGGCATTTATGAGAATTCAGATCATGAAGACTATAGGAAAAAGAAAAGAAAAAAGAAAAGAAACAGTGTCACTGAGCCCCAGATAGTTGCTGATTCACTGTTATCTCCCACACAACTCAATTTAATGATATATAATATTTCTTCTTATATAGACTGGACTGAAAAAAAGGCCAGAATAGAACTAATAATATTTCAAATTATTATATTGCAAACTTTTCATAAGTGGAGTGAATTGCAGCATAATTTGAATAATTGTGGTTTCGTCTACATTTCTGTAACATATTATATAGAAAATAAGGCTAAAATTTGCTAGAACCTGAAAGAAAAATAAACCCAACAAACAAACAGGAAAAGTCATGGAAATTAAAGTTACACCTGGCTGCACGTGCTTGTGGGACGTACCTGTGCACACATGAAACAAACACAACCCCTTCCTGTGTCAAAACTTTGCCAGAGTTTCGAAGGGGTGCTTGAGATGACCGCTCTGGTGTGGAGATTTAACAACAGCTAAGTTACAGCAAGATCTGGCTTTTGAGAGCAATGTTCTGCTTCCAGGCCCTCCCAAAACCAACTGTGGGATGACTGCAAGATGGCTGTCACATCGATTACAGGATTGAGAGCTTTAATCCAATTGGCGGCAATGCTGCTATGAGACTTGGAAATCTCCTCTAACCTCTAACCACAGTTTAGTGTGCAAGCTATTGTGTTTGCTCTTGGGAAGCTTCACTCTTGCCAAAGACAGCCCGTATTTATGCTATTTGGCATATTTATTATTCAGTTAACCCATTCCTTATAAGTAAATCCTTTTTTAGAATTTATAACCCTCCCAAGAGCTATGGATGATGGACAGAAATAAATAGCCATGAGGGGGAAAACAAAAGAAAACAAAACTTTAAATCTCTCTTCTCCCATAACTTTTATAATTTCTTCTATTGTCTTTTGTTTCACAGGGCTATTTGTCATGATGAAGGGAAGCAAGAATCAGGCAGTGTCTGAGAAATCTGGTTGTGCTTAAACATTTGTGAAATTCAGGGAAACAAGTTGTGCAATCTGACATCAAATAAAGATCAGATGACCCACAGGCTTCAGTTTCCTTGTGAATGAAGGTGAAAAGGCTCTGCAGCCAGCATCTTTATTTACTGGGATACTCAGTAGAACATGTAAACAGGGATCTTATACCTCTGGTTTCCCCGGGCAGGGTGACATATGCGGATTAGTTCTATTCAGAATGAAAACTTATTTTACAGTCCACATGGGACTACTCCATCTCTTTATCTGAGAATTATTGCTCTATTTGTGATGGCTGAAAGCTCTAAAGAGAAAACTGATTTACCTTATTTTCTAAGAGATGCCCACTCTGCTGACAGCTAGAGAGATGTGTGAATACTAACATGCTTGTTGGATTCTAATTTTGGGGTTAATGTAGTTCATCCGATAAAAATCATTACTGGCAGACTTACTTGGGTAATAATACTACCTGGCAATAGCGGTATCAAAGTCGTATAGCCCAACTTGCTCTGAGATCTGGCTAGATTGCTGTGGACCAGCTGTGGAGGTGGGAGCATCATTGCTGCATGAACTCAACACAGGCACTGGACTCTCCTGTTCCCAGGACCTGAGCTAGCATCTTTGCATGGTGCTGCTCTGTGCTGTTAAGTATGTATCTGCTGCCACAAAACTTCTTTGGGTATTTGTAAACCGGTGCTCCACTGCTTCATGTATGTAACCAGTCATACCATGGGATGAAATCAGACTCTGTTTTTCCATTAATGAACAAGCAACAACCGTATTATAGAGTGAACTGATTGTATCAAAACAGACGTACACAAAAATTCTAGTGTCGTTTGTTAAAGAGTTTATTCTCAAAGAGGCAACATTGTTTCAGCCTGAGCATGTCTTTTTCAACGACTATCTATATAGTATTCCAACAGCTGAAAATAAACCATAACAGGTCTATACATTTTCCACTCAAAAGTAGTCCTATTTTGTGAGTGAATTCTTCAACATTATTTAAATTCATCTTTAAATTGAGAATTCATTTAAATGAGGTCTAGGCTTCAGCCTAGGAGACTGAGGGGAAAACTTTTTGACTCCTATCTTATACAGTGATGTCAGTGGAACTTTGACAGTTAACTAAACTTGTAATAAGTAAAAGTTAGATAATTTGATGTGAAACCAGAAATATCATGGGGAAACAAGAAAGAAACCCCTGTATTTCTGAATTGTAAATTAGCCAGTAGAAAGAAAACCCATCTAAAATTCTTGGCATAGTTTTCTGAAGACTGATACATGCATAGATTTATTTTTCTTAACAGAGCACTGGTATTATTATCTGCAGTTTTCCAGGAGTTAGATTTCTAAATGTTTATATTTCTATGTTCTTTTTCACTTTTTTATGTTATTTCCAGAATTAATTATTTTTTTGCTTCATATTTTTGTACATGCTCTTTTCCTCTTCTTTTTCTCCCAGACTTACCTATGAAGATATCCCTATGCTGGGAAATAGATGTGTTTCCAAGTCATTCTTCAACTGGCTTATAAATGTGACCTTTATCTTAAACCCTGTTTATTCTATGTATTCCATAGGTTTTGTAACTATTTACAACATGTATTGCACATTATTGGCTTGATCCAACATACAGTGAAATCAAAGCAGACTTCCCATTGACCTTGACAACTGCTGGATTAAGCCCTGTGGTCCAAGTAAAAGTAGCTGTAATGAATGACACAAAAATGTACTAAAGAACTCATTTATTGGCTTATTAAGCTTGTTAAAATAACCTAGTGTAGATTATTCAGTTTTCATTTACAAATTCGGATTCAAACAGTATCTACCTGAAGCTCCAGTATGCTGATTGCTGTTATTTTTAAATACATTGTGATACAAACGTATTACTTCTCCTCTTCTGCATGTCCATTCAGGTCTTCATGCGCTGCTGTATATTTTCCATAATCTGCTGAAGACTCAGTTGCTCAGTGGCAAGTTGTTCATCAATGAACCTTTGCATTTCTTCCCATTTCCTGGAGCCTTGCTCAATGCCTTGCTGAATCAGTGTGCGTGTTAGTTCCACTTTTTTTCTGAGTGCCTCTCTGCTTTTTTGGGACATTTGGGAAATGGACTGCCAGTCAAATGGCTTGGGCACATCTATTCTAAGCTCTCCTTGACGAACAGCTATATACGGCTTTATGCTCTCAGCTGTTACTTGCTCAAACCAACGAAGAAGCTCTGAGATATATTGCAGGAATGCAGAGTAATTTTCTATTGTTAGATCAATTAACCTTTTGGCCTCACTGATTAGTTTTTCTTGGGAATGACTAAGCTGCCCATAGATCTCCTGGAGCTTTTCTTTGACTTGCCTGTTATGTTCATTGATTTTCCTCTTAGCAGCTGCAGACCAATATCGGATTTTTTCCTGAGCAGCAGATGAGAGCTCCATGACCTTCTGTTTTCCTTTTCCTTCAACATCACTTATAAGGTCATAATATTCCTGGCTGTAGTTTTCCACCAATTCTCTTACTTGGTCTGTCAGGCGTGTAACTGAGTCAGCAAGATCTCCAACATACTTGTTGTGCCAGCCCACTAGTGTATCTATTAGACTCTTCAGCCATCCTAGTACCTTGTCTTCCACCTCATAGTATTTCACTGACCATCCAAGTGTAGTTGGATCAAAATATTCCTCCCGCAATGCTTTTATATAGAGGAGCAGCTGGCGCACCTTTTCTGAAAGGTCCTGGAATGTTTTCTGGCTAAAATCTTTAAACTGGGAAATGTATTTTTTAACATCTTCTGCCAAGGATCTCAGTTTCTGTGTGTAGTCTGAAGCCATTGCACCTTTGTACAGCTGTTGCATTTGGAATTTAACGTCTTCAAAATTTTTGGATTGCAAGCTTCTAATCGTTTCTTCTACCTTCTGAAAAACTTGTTGCACTACTTGTTTCAGTTGCTTAAGCCTTTCTGCAAAGTCAGCTTCCTGGAGAGTAGCAAATGTCTGCCTGATTTTTTCCTGCAAATGTTTCAGCATTTCTTTAATTTCATCAAGTACATTACGACCTCTAAGAATTGTTTCAGAAGCAGGAACTCTTACTTCCAGCTCATTGATAGCTGCAATCAAGGCATCAAAGTACTCCTGAAGTTTTGAGAGGCATAAATCAGCATTTTTTGCTATCTTCTCTGTAGTCATCAGGTATATTTCTTCACCAGTGTACTTTTCAGACAGCCCAGGGACCTGGAATTTTGTAGTCTTCAGGAATTCAATGGCTGAGTCAATTAGGTGTTTTATCCTCTTGTGATACTCTTCTATTATGTCAACTGCAGTATCCAAAAGTTTTGTTTTTATTCTTTGATAGTCAAACTGTTCAGCTTGATCTGCTGCTTTTTGATACAGCTGTTTAGTTTTGACCTTCATCTCCTGATACTTGCCAGAGGCCTCATTGGCAGCTGTGCGAAGCTGAGCATCTATTTTATCTATTTGCTTTACAGCAAATGTGTATGCTTTGTCAGCATTATTCTGCATGATATTCTTCATCTTTAAGGTGGCAGCACTAATTTCCAGTCCCATATGCTCCTTATGATAACGATTAACATACCTATAGACTGCATTTGTCATTTTAGGTACTTTTTCTTTTAGACCCAACAGCAAGTCTTTGGCAGCATCCTCTTTCCAGTTGAACTTCATTTGAATCAGGTCAGGTTTCTTGAAGGATATCTCACTTTTTAATATGTCAATGTCCTTCTGAGGAGCAGACTGAAAATATAGAACGAGAGAAGAAAAAGGTAGCTTGTATATAAAAGAAATCTGAATTATTTATGAGTGTATTTCAACATTCTCATTTTGCATCTTTTATTATCTATTAGGACAAATACGCTACCATTTTTTGTCTACTGTGTGTTTTCTCTCATCTTGAAACATTATTTTGGAAGAAATTATATTGTATCAGGCTACTTTGTGCCTCTTCAAACAGCACGACCAGAACATAACTTAGTCTGGTGTTTTTTAAAATCTGACTGCAAATAATATTTTTCCTTCCTTTGTATTAAATGCCTATCATGTCTTATAAGGCATGTGAATTACTTGGGAAAATGAGCCTTCTACTCATTCTTGAAATAATTTAAAATTATTTCAAAAAGCATTTTCTTCATGTGAAAATATTAGCGGATTTCCTTTTGTAATCATTTAAATCAATGAGACAATTAAGAGAGTTACTCAGGGTAATTAAAAATCCTCGAATGAGAATCTATTTACATAAACAAATTTTCCAGTTTTCAGTAGTAAATAGTGAATTATGAGTTGCTTCTGATTCCTAAATTAGTATATCATTTTGGAAGGTAAGATTTTAAGTTTGAAATTGTTAATACTAGCATATTTTGTTAGCAAATCTAGTACGGTTTTTAATTCTATTAATGTATTGTGATATATTCATGGATTACAAAAGACACTCTACAGATGGTCTGACCTCTTCTGGTGGCCTGATTCCTATAATGGCCACTGCTGCAGTAATTATAAGCAGCCTGATGGGTATACATTAAACCTGATGGGTGGCTTATCTAAAACCGGCTTTGTACTTTCTTCACTTTCAGTGGGTGTGTCTTCTTGATCACAGGAGAGGGCAAAATTAACCGTGTGGAGAAGCTGAAACAGCCTCTTCACACAGATGCTACTTTTAATATTGGAAAGGCCAGTGTAGGAAACAAAAAATTTAATGACTGATAATATACTTCTTCTTCGGACAAAGGCTGGTTAATTTATGTCTTAACATAAACATACACAAACTTTAAAAGGGAACTTTTCCTCTGACCACACCCAACCTTTTTGCTTTTTATTGCTCATATCAAGCTTACCCGAGTTCTGTAGTAAACTTTTGCCGTGAGAATATCAGTGTCCATTTCAATGACATAGCCCAAGGTTCCAGCCGAGGGTGAAGATACTGAGCTGGATAATCTCCTGTCAGTCTCTTGATAACGCATATGAATGTCTGTAAAAGTTGGGCTGATAATGTCTAGTGATGCAGTGTTGTCCATAACTCTACAACAACAGTGAATACACAGCTGTGAAGGAATGCACAAAGCACAAGCCCAATGCAGTATGTCTAAATACAATACCACCTATTATTTTATATATATATGTAACTAAACAATGCCTTTGTCATCAAAAGAAAATGTAGGGTTTTACTATCCACATTTCTTAGGATTTAGCCTAACACATTCAAAACTTCACATCACTCCAGTTTTCCTGTTTTAGATAAAACTATATTGAGCTCTGTTGAGAATTTTCATTAAATTAGGGCAGCAAAACCAAACCTGTAGCTGTACCACTGTCAGCTTTCTACAGACTTCTACAAGCTGACTGCAATTTTTTCCACCAACACAAGCATAGGCAGTATTTTTTATCTGCATTTGTACTTGCCTTCACAGACTCTGTCCTTTGGATACATCAATACAACACTTGCAGATCAAAACAGGCAGTTAGGTCAGCTCTGTAATCCCTAGTACCATTACTTGTGAATAAAAATTACTCTTTAATGGCTTGTGGTGACAAAGGGATCCAGTGAAAAAAAACCAAACTATGTTGATGGTCAGATCTAGAACTGCTCTGATTATAAAATACTGTGTTTATATCTCAGCAGTTTTCTGAAAGGGGGCTGCTGAGAAAAGCTATTCTAGAAATGCTGAGAGGGAACAGCTTTCCAGCTATCTCGAGAGGGAAAAGGCACAGCTGATAATAATGACAGGGTAGCTAAATACGTTCTTATTAATTACAGCAAAGCACTCTGGGGCATTAGAGATCAAAGCAACAATACATCATTGGCAATTTTGTCTATTATAAATTATACAATTAGAGGAAATCTTTACCTAATTCCCAAAACAGTAAGATCTTCCTTGTAGTTTGCACTCATGTCACGATGTGAAAAGCTGCCAGTTGTCTTCATAACAAACACACCTTCTTCATATTTGTAGTTTGAAACAACTGTGAGAAAGATTTCACATGAGTGTATTTCCAGAAGTTACCAGCAAACAATATAAAACACATATCCAGTTTGTTAGATGGCCAGTTGTGGGGTGTGTCAGCAGTATGTAAATTATGCATCAAGAAACTGAATGCCCGTAATGCCCCAAATAAAAAGATATGAAAATATTTGTTCAACTGGAGTATTTTAAAATTCAATTTTTCTCTGTATTTAGAACAACACAGATATAACATTTTGCATTCATGCAGATCATAAATAGGGATTCTAATCTCTTGAGAGTTTAGAATTTTATTCTGATGTATATTTTTAGTATTATTATAAAGCCTAGAACTCAATGCTATATGGGACTCCAGAGTTCTCTGAGTTGAAATAATTTTTGAAATCAAATATGCTGACTTCCTACGGAAAAAAGATAAGTATTTCTTTCTCTGAACTGAATCAGATAAAAAGTCAGCCTGCCTTCTCTCCTTTATATGTATTATTGTAAGTAATGGGGAATGTTATGTTGTTCACAATTTAAAGTAAGAAACTGCTATACAGAAAAGAGAACTTTTCCATTTTTTTCACAGTATGCCATCGGTTATCCATATATCCAGTCATTAGACTTCAGGGTGACTGACTGAGACTCTGGTAATAATTTAGGAAAAAATGTTGCTGATGATAAAGAAGTATAATTTAATGTCAATGTTAAATAAACAGCAACAACTTCATGTACAAAGTCCTAGGAAAAAAAAAATCTGAAAAAAACCAGTATACAGTATTTTCCCCAAAATTGTGGCATATAGAATTTTAACGTCTTACCATTCAAGTCATATTCCAGGAACTGCAATGTTGAGCTGCAGGTAGAGTCAAGGGACTGTTCGAAAGAGTCCTTTTTGTTTGTTAAGTCTGTTCTCCAGGTGACATTGTACAAAGGGGAAGCAACTTTGAAAGATCCAGTCAAGGCACCAAACGATGGGATGTAAATTCCAGCAGGCAAGGATATTTTGAGAGGGGGGATCTCAATTTTCTGTTCAGGAATTGTAATTGTAGGCAGATCAAAATCTGCAATCTTATTAGCTACTTCATCCAGATCTACATGGAAACTGCCAAGAGAAATACTCTTTGGAAAAGTGAATTGAGACACAGTTATTTGGTATTCAGGTATTGCCACCTCAAAATATGGTATTTTATATTCTTCTAATGTAATATAATTGGCTCCTACATCCACTCTGGGGAATCTTAGTTTTGGCAGTGTGGGTAAATTGATATCAAATGGCATTGTGCTTAGTGTCTGTGGAATTTTTATGTTGCGCAAGTCAATGGTGTATGCTGGGACCTGGAGAGTCGTGAAAGGAACTCTGAACTCTGGAGTGCTGAGAACAGGGCTTGGAGCCTTTAGGTGTAACTCAGGAATACTGAAAGTGAAGCCATCGGTCAGCTTATTCACAGGTATGGGGAAAAAGTAACCATCGTCACTCTTTGTGTACATGAGGGATGCTGAACCGTTTAAGTACTGTTTTCTGTCAGTACTGGTAGTAACGTCCAACTTCAAGATATCCCATAAGCTCTTCTCAGCAATGGGACACTCTATGTTTTTGAGGAAGTCCATGTATCCTTCCAAAGATCCAGAAATATCAAACTTTGCCTTTGATTTTTCATTTGATAACTGCATATCATGACTGAGAGATAATGACTGAATTTGGCCTTCACCCTTCCAGCCAACTTTCTGGTTTGCAGTACTGATTTTCACTACAATAACTTGATTAACTGAGGCTGTGTCCAGGAAGGAATTTGGCTGAGTGGCTTGAATCTGAAGATCTGCTGATACACGCCAGGGAGCCAGCTCTAAGGTTGCTTTGCATCTCTGAGCCCCTGTTGTTGTGAAAAGAGGTGTATATCTTGCGTAGTTCTTCCCATTGTGCTCCCAGACTGCATAAACATGATGGGTAGATGCTTCAACTGCAAGTATTTCTTTTATTTCACTGTTCCAGAGTCCATCTACTTTGGAGTGGGTCTCAAGCTTGAGAGATGACCGAACTCCATTAGCATTCAGATAAGTGTTTGCCTCATGGTCTAGACTTCCAGAAAATGCATTTCCAGTGTAAAATACTCCATCAATACCCCCATTTGTAGAAGTTTCTACTGATAGGTAAGATGTAAGGCTCTCTAAAGCAAGTTTGTGAGCAATTCCTCCTTTAGCACTGGTGCCATATTTAGGAATGTTAAAATCATACTTTAATTTTAGCTCTGAGGAAAGAGTGGGTTTAGACTTAGTATTTCCAGAAAGTTCTTGGGTGAAATTCATTTTTAAAACTGGTGTGTTGATTTCTGCATTTGTTGCCACTGAAGCTTCCATGTTCCTTTTTGTGAGACTAATAGTGCTGTCATGATTTCCTCCTAGAAATTTGTTATTACTCAGGGACAATGCGGTGGCCAGCTTCAGCCCTCTTTTTCTTGTCAAACTTGTTGAACCATCCAGCTTAAATTGCAGTGCATCAATGACAGAAGAAGATAAGACACTGAGCTGCCCAGCAATATCTGACTGATTGAACAGCCCGGCATTTGCAGTTAAAGTGATCACACTGGATTTAAATGAGAAGTCGTAAGTAATGTTTCCCATGGCTGGAATTAAGATGTGGTTTGACGGGCTGTTGATTCTGAATCTAGGAAGCTTTAGAGTGCGTAGATCCTGTGGGACATGAAGGACTGGAAGCTCCAGAGAAGGTAAGACTAGTGTGTAAGATGGTACTGAAAAGCCAATAAATGGGACTGTGAATCCTGTTGTGCTTATTTCTTTTGGGAGCATGTAACCAAAGGCTGGCATCTCAGCAGTAAAAGGAGAAACTTCAATGTTCACAATTGGAATGGTGTATCCTGGAATCCTGAAGGTCCGTGGTAGTTTGTTCAGTGATGTTTGTATTTTGTATTTGTCAAATTTTGTTTTAGCTTCATTATATGACTTTGTGAGAAAATCTAAAGCACTGTTTCTTCCTCTCTCAAAATGCTTGTTGAAGAAAGTTATGTATTTGTTAAGTGCTTCATGCACTGTTGCTAAAGGAAGTGGGATTACATGCATGTCTTTGTTTTTCTCATACCGAGCATTCAAATTTAAATCAAAGGATTGTTTTGTTGTCTTCAATAAATCCTTCAGGCCTACCTGTTCCCACAGTGAATAATCTTTCAGCTGAGGAGTTTTGATTCCAGTGTAGGGAACCTGAAGCTGAGGAATGGTTAGAGGAATATTTAGGAAGTCCAGGTTGGCATCTCCATTCATTTCAACATGAGCTTCAATTCTGTCATCATTGTTGCCAGCAGACATGTTATGGGAATATCTGTACTGATTGAACCTGCCAGTAGCTTGCCAGCTGACCTGCTGAACAGAGGAACTGAGTGCAAAACCATAGTTATTCAGGAAGTCAATTTTGCCAGTCAGTTTCATTGGGAAGCTGACTTTCACGTTTCCATCATTGTTTGTTAATAGACGAACTTCAAAAGGTTGTGCCAAAAAGGAAACCTCATTATTTACAGTTCCAGTAATCCGTCCATTGAGCCGGGCATTGTGAGAGCCTGTTAATTCTACTTTCATTCCTCCAAGCTGTCCTGTGCCTTTTACATTCAGAACACTACGTCCCACACGCTGTGACTCAATTTCAGACTGAATCTGAAGTGTTGCATAATTTAGGAAACCACATTCAAATCTCATAGCTTGGTTGACTTTCAGGTACTTATCATTTATTCTGTTGTTGGCAGAAAATGTAATAATTGGGCCCTCCACCCTGAACGTGGCATGTGAATCATGAGTGCCTTCACCAGATAAATTAGGAGAAGCCCATTTCCAGTTTCCTTTACCAGTGGTGGTAAATGATACGTGTCCTGCTTCTACCTCTGTTGTCATATTATTGACCAGATCAGCCTGGCTGGAGAAATCAGCCTGTGGGATATTCAGTCTGTGGGAGTAGGCCGTTCCACTCTGCATCCAAATTTTTCGTTGCAGCTTGACCCTTAAATTATTCTGTAGTTCTACTGAATTTTTCGTTGCATGTATGTTTGCTCTAGTTTCAGCTTCACCTTCTACCGAAGTCCCTAAAAATACCACTTCGTTAGTGTGATCAACTTTAAGGATCCTGTGGTTGACCTTCATGGAATTTTTAAGGTTCAGCTGCTTCATCTCAGGGGCCAAGAGACGTGAATCTGCAATAACACTAAAAACTAGGAAGTCTAATTTGGATGTTGTTTGAGCTGAAAGAGAGGTCACAAATTCTGGACTGTTTGCAGATGTTGTAGTATTATGAACCTCAGCTTGTGTAGACAGCGTAAAGAATGGAGAGGTGACTCTGAAAGCACCAGACAATTTGCCAAATGTAGGGACAGTCACAGTATGTGGGATATGTGGAAGCTGGAACTCTGGTATCTTCATGTTAGGAATCTGGAGCTCATTTAGATTTAGCTTTGGAACCAATAATTCTGGTATTTGAAACTCAGGCATTTGTATTTCTGGGAAAGAAATGCCAGAAAAAGGCATATCTCTCATCTTCAGATCTTTAAAATACAAATCAATTGCTGGCAACTGAAATTCAGCAGACATGAGTTTGTCTATTGTTCTTACAATATGAAGTTTAATCTCATTCAAGTCAATTGTATAGGAAGGAACTTTAAAGGTATTTAGGACTGTAAATTCTGGGGTAGTAAATTTCACTGGGATTTTCATGTCCTTTAGTTTCTTAATATTTATCTCATAGGAGGGGATATGCAGATCAGTCAGTGGAACAATGAAGTCTACTGTTCGAAATGTTGCTTCCCGAAGACTTCGGAGACTAACCTCAAAGGCAGGTACAGTGACTATAACTGCATTGATTTCAGGGACTTTAAATCCTGTTTCAACAAACTGGTTTAAATTTTCAGCCCAATTTTTTAGATCATACTCTTCAGCCAAAGCAACGATTTTCTTGAAAGCTATGTTCCACTGGTCAGAAATGTATGTGACAACAGAATTGTAGAATTGGCTTATCTTCTGAAGATACCACTGGGATTCCTGGGAAATATCCATTTCAGAAATCCTCTCTCGCAGGTCTTCCAGATGCTCATTTACCTTGGTTTTCAGATTAGCAAATGTTGTTGAGTTTATGAGCTCTTTGAACCAGTTAATTATTGCAGCAAGCTTGGTGTCCCTTAGTTGTTCCATATATTTTGAAATCACAGCTCTGATATCTCTCATATACTGTTTCAGTGCTTCTGCTTTCTGCGGAAGTTCTAGATTTCTGAGTTCCTCATTTATTTTCTGGGTCACTTCTCGGATTTTGTTATTTGTGTCATCAACAAACTGGTTATAGTCAAAAGACTTGAGCTTTTTAATAAACATGTCAAGGAACTTGTTAACTTCCTTCATCATCATTTCATAATCAAAGGTTTGCACTTTCTTGACAGCATCATCAGTAAAAGCAACAACTTTATCAAAGCATGACTTCACATCAATACTTTTCAGGTAGATGGTCAGCTTCTGGACAGTTTCTTTTATTCTGTACTGGTTAAGCAGTTCTGTCATTCTGTCCATTAAAAAAAATACCTGCTTATCAATTTCATATTTTACAATCAGTTTGTGCATATGACCTCGGAAAGTGCTGATCTTCTCAGACACTTCGTACTCCTCCATCCAATTTAGAACAAAGTCTTTGATTTGTTTAAGAACTTCATTAATTTTTTCAATTGGTAATGAACGCTTCAATCTTTCTAAAACTTCTTCAGCATCAAACATTTTAATCTGCTGCTTCAAATTTTCTGCAATGCGTCTGACATCGATATTCTGAATCTGAATCTTGAGTTGTTCTAGGTTTTCCTGTATCCTAGCTGTAACCCTGTACTCACTATCTACATTTTTAATCCAAGCCAAAGTGCTGCTTCCAATTTTGCTAGGATAATACTCGCGAAGAAAACCCTGCAATTTTTGAATAGTGTCAACTACAGTCGTTCTTATCTCATATTTGTTATCTAGAGCTGTCATTGTTTCAACTATTTGGTCAAGAAGCTGTGCAATAAGTGCTTTAATGTCATACTGCTCATAATGATCTTTGATGTATTGCTCAATTTGCATGAGATAGACCTGCAGCTGAGACAGTATTCCTTGAAGATTGTCCATGTATTTTTCCAGCATAATTTGGAGATCATCAGATGTTATCCTGTAGTCCTTAGTGAAAGCAACCAAATTATTTTTCATGCTGCTAACTCTGCCTTTCATATCTAATTTGTTGATGTAATCATTAATGTGCTGTGGGAGTTTATCCAAAGTCGCCTTGTATTTTCTCATATGTTGTTCTATGTTAATGTTCTTCAGGTAACTTTGTATGGCCTGCAGTGTGGATAGAATGATGCCTCTGGCTTGTTCAAAGTAAACTGGCAAATGTTCCAAGAATGGTAGGTTAATAACATGCATATCTTTATTTTTGTCATACTTCACAGAGCCAGAGATGCTGAATTCTTGAGGCTCTGACACACTGCCTCTGAGGCCCAATACATCAATTAAGTTAACTTCTTCAGATGTGAATGGTAGTCTGACTGATGTATCCATTACAGAGAGATCTGCTAAAGCTCTTCCACTAAGTTCCACACCTGTCTTTTCTGCATCATTGTAAGCACTGAGATCTTGTGAATATACATTATTGTTTAGCTGACTTTTCAATTTCCAAGCACTTGACTGCTCTGATGGAGTAAAAAGCATATGAACTTTGTTATCAAGCAGGGTAGTGTATCTTCCTCTGGACTTCAAGTTATGACTGGTAGATCCTCGGTAATCATGGGAGAAAGTGAAAGCAAGAGGCTCTGCTTTAAACAGGAATTTGCTGTAAAGGTCTCCTGTGTGTTCACCCATAGCAATCAGCTTTCCATTACCATTGGTATGTATGTCAGCAGTGACAGCAAATGGGGCCATAGTAGAACGCACAGCATTGCTGAAACGGAGAGATTTGGAATCACAGTTTGTGTTAATAGTAACTGAGGAAGCAAGTCCTGCCACATTCAGGTTAACTCTGTGACTCACTGCTGCGCCTTGAACATTTGCGACTGTATCTGTTTTAAAGTTTGCAGCTAGATCAGCGTACGTAATGGTGTAGGTATGCCTTATTTCATCTGCTCCATAGGCTCCTCTAACATTGCCACCCAAGTTCAGCTTCAGAGGCTCGAGAAGCAGTTCTGCTTTGTTGGAAACTTCTGTTTTAGTGTACTTAATATTATTGCTCAGTTTAGCTGTAAGTGAGCTAGGCTGCAGTTGTAGGTCAAAAACATGCTTGTGGAACTTGTCAAAGCTGAAGCTGTTGTCCAACTTTGAAGCAAAGGTTAAGGATAAACCAGGAATATTCAAGTCATTTGTGTATTCCAATTTAATCTCTTTGAACGATCCTTGCAAATTATTTGAAAACTTGAGTCCTTCTCTATTAACTCTGAAGTTTAAAACATGTTTGTTGTCCATACCCAGAACTGTACTCTGATATTCGCTTCCCAGCGTTATTTCTGTTAGGCTCACTCTTCCACCTAGATTGAATTTTGCATTGTTTTTTCCATAGCGCCCAGAAGAGGATAGTGACATGGAGCCTCCAGCAGTATCAAGTTTGGCATTCATTTCACTCTGCATTGTCAATGGACTAAACTGCACATTTGTGGTTGCGCTGCTGGCTAGACCATACTGATTTACATTCAGTGATGACTTATGTGCAGCTCGATTCCTTTGATCAGTCACAGAGATATCAGTGTTGAAAACAAGATCTTGGGAATTGAGAGAACCTGCAAACAAGGCATAATACTGGGTTTGCTTGTAAGTGGCTTGGTACTCAGATCGAAGTGCTGCCATCTTCTTTGACAAAATTAATTCAAGCTTATTGACACCTGCAATATGTCGATACCTCCCATTTGTTTCAGATGTCATTTTCAGCTGGCTGTTTTCATACTTCAATGAAGCTGTGTTCTTTAATAGCCCACTTTGCACATCAGAAACTGAAGTAATGGAAAATAAATCATCACTGTATCTGCCAGATATCTGATTGGTAGCCTGAAGGTAAGATGAATCCAACTTCAGATTTGATTTTCCTTCTAAAACCCGTCTCTTTTCATTGTATGAGCTTGACAGAGTGTATATGCTTCTTGCAAAGACAGAAGACATTTCCAGCTGCCCTTCCATCTTTACATTATTGATTTTCACATTATTTGTCCTTTCAGAAACAATGTCTCCAGAAAATGAAACCTGAGGACCCAGAGTGCTGGATGCCATAAGTGATATGGTGTAGTTTGCAACTGGACTAGGTTCATAACTCTTTGTCCTGGCCAACTTAAAAACTGATGTTAGGAGTCTGTGCTTCAGGTGATTTTCATATGCACAGTTGAATCCATTTCTATTATATGATGCTTCTCCAGAACCTGAAATAGGAAAAGGAGACAAAAGATAATGATGTAATTTACACCTTTTTGTCTTTAAGATTTTGTCTGATGCCACTAAGCTTTTATGTTACTGCTTGAATTGCAATTACTGTTATTACACCATTTTGCTTTAAAGGCCAAAATGTTTTGGTAAATCCTGAATATTTCTGTAAAAATTGTATTATTTTGGTATTTGGGGCTAAAGTTTTGAACTATGAATAAATTAAATCTCTACACTACTCTACTAAATACAGTTATGTGAAATAACATGAAGTTATGTCATTATTTAAACTTATGAAGATGGACTCTCAAGAACAACCCATATCTAACATTCCTGTTTTTTAACGTTCTCTTTATCATGCTTCATTTATGGTGGGGAGTTTAGAAAAGACTGAAGTTAGCTCATCCTTTTGCAATTTGGGAACTCAAACTGCAATTTTAGAGGAACTAACTTAAACCTGTCTTAAGACCTATCCAGTCTGGGTCTGGGCTAACCGCAATGTAGTTATGACAGTATATGGACACATATAAATGCTAAAAATATTCTCTCTCTCTCTCTCTCAAAATAGAGCGAGAAAAAAACTGTGGGCATACCTACACATACACCTGCACACCTGATTTTGAAAACACTTGATTTGTCAGATACACAAGTGTTTTTAGGATCATGCCTTCAGTTTTGAAGGACTTTTTCTTCAGTAGGGAATATCTAGGAAAACATGGACCTTAAAAGTCTTTATCGAATTAAACTGACTTCGCCTTTAGTGCCTGAATAAACAGACTCACATAGTATCCTTAAAAACAAAGAGAAAGTTATTTGAGATTATACAACACCTTTCTTTAAATAAGCAACAGGAAAATGAATGTGCTGCACCTGATACATGGAAAATAAAGTCATTAAAATAGTTTTGCCAACGTTGCAGTATTTAGCACACATTCTTACCTTTCACACTGTAGGAAAGTAGCTCAAAAACTGAATCAGCATTTGTGGTGTAAGTAGTTCTTATGCTGGATGCTTTCTCTGTGGTGCTATTAGCCAACGTGTACGCTGCTGTCCAGTTGTAATAGTTGCTGTACACATTAGCAGAGACCTCTAAAGTGCCAAGTAAAGGCACACGAAGAGGATAGGATTCTGGAACAGTAAATGTTGGGATTCTGTATTCCTGAGATGGCACACTTATTCCCATTGACTCCATTACCAGAGGAGGTGTTTTAACAGTCTGTGGCACTCTTATGTCATGGGATGATCTTCCACCAAATGGCAATGGGATATTAATCAGAAAAATGTTCTTATTTAAGCTGTATCTGATCCGGCCTTCACTAGAAAATAAAAGTGACTATTAGAAACTGTAAGTCCATGAAGCATATACAGAAATTTCCATGATTTCTACTATTCCCATGATACTGAGCTTACTTATATGCTTATATCAATGTCTTTAGGTTTAGAGAGAAATGTAATGATCATCTATTATTATCAGCATTTTTTAAGAGCTCATCTATCAGAATTTACTGAAAGCACTTTTGATATCAGTGAATTCTGTCAATGTTTTTTCCCCTTATTTCATAATCAGGGAGACTCATAGGTCGAGTAGTCCAGAAACAGAGTCTTTCTGTAAGACCTTGCATTAGAATTCAAAGGTTCTTGATTCTTTGTTCAGAGTTTAACTAACTTTAGCTCACAGGTGGAGAATGTCATTCAAGGGGCTAGATACACAGTTGTTATGAATCTTGCATTTGATTTTCTACTCTGAGAATCCAAATCTGCTTTATGAACATTAATGAAAAGATGTATTGGTATGAAAATGATCCTCAAAATGAAGGAATTTAAATGAAAATAGCTGACATATAGGAAAAAAAGTCCTCCAAAACCACTGCTGCACTTGTGCAATGTGGCATGCTGAGTACCCGAAAAAGGCGATTATATTCTTCTTAAAAAAAGTGATGTGTTCTTATAGAAATGCATGAAATGTCTTAGCATTAGAAGTTGTAAGAACCTAAATTGTAAAGAATTTATCTTTCTGATTATAAGCGTTTCAAAAGTTTCATCCAAATATTCAGTATTTATTTTATTCTGAATAAAAATAAATAAAAATCTAACCATTTGACCAGGAGCTAGGACTGGAAAAAAATGGACTGTCAGCTGAAAAGCTTGTGGGGAAAAAGTGTAATTATGAAAAGGCAAACCAGGAGGAAACTCGGCCTTAATTTCTACATGAACAATAAGTTGGCAAAGATGCTTTTCCTTGCCTAACTGCTCTTTTATATTACAAAATCTTCTTTTTTACACTTAGAGCTACATCCTAAGATGACAATTAAGGAAACATTTTTGAAATTCATTCATTTACATCAAATGCTTAAAAAAGCAATATCACAGAGCAGTAGAAGTTCCTATTATTATTGTAATGTGAACTGCTGATAAGAACATGGGAGAAAAAGCAGTTTTTTCCTTGCTTATACTTAGCTTAGGAACACAATGGAAGAAATAGAGATGTGTGTCATTAACATACAGTTTTATATTACCACAGTGAAAGACAGTACATGGAAAAACAGTGCTAAGAGAGATAAAATGCAAGACTGTTCTCCATCTGTTTTTGTAATCCAATCTTACACTAGCTTCTGTTGTCCTTCACATTCATTTCAGTCATCAATATTTCCCCAGCTCATGGGAAAACTATACAAACATGCTTCTATCTATCACTGGTAGCTGTGGGTGAATTCTGAAGATACTACCAAGCAACACAGTTCCTTGAATTCTTATGCATAGGCAGAGCAGCAGTGTGATATGAACACCAAGTGGCAAGAACAGTATGCGCTGGGAACTGTAACAAGAGCAAATCCTGGCAGATGCATGAGCATTTTAAAGTCTAGATCCCCTCTGGCTGACTTACAGTCTAATTTCCTAGAAACATAAGAAATACACTATTTATCTGCCTTCCAGTCTCTCTTTTTGTTTGTCAGACCCTACTTTTTAGAATTTTTTAACATATCGGATGATTTCTATCAAATTTGACAGAAGGGTAAATGCCTCAAGGGCAATTACATTTATGCAGATTCTGTGAAACTCTCTATTAGGTAGAAGGGATGAGCCCAAACTCGTGCAAGTATCCAGTCCATATGTGTACAACATGGCATGTGTTGCCTCTGAGCAGGTGACAGATGGAGTCAGACATGGGAAGAGGTCAGGGTACTATATTGGTGGAGGTCAACCAGTGTGTGTAGGGGAATGGGAAGAACTGTCCAATAAGACTGCCCAGGAAAAAGTAGAGATACCAGGGTTATTGCGAAAGAAAGACAAAGGGTCTGTAGGGATGCAGGACACAAATCTATGGGAAACATGGCTTCATTAGTGCTGTGGCTTAGTGTAAAGACTGTTGAATGCTGTATTTTTGTTCAGTTCTCATTACTATGTAACACAACACTTAGGATATATTCATATACTGCAGGAGTGACTGCTGTAAAGTCAAATCTGTATTAAAGACATGCATCATTTCCTCAATATAATTTCATCTCTCTGGTCTTAAAACTCTGTTACAATTCCAATTTTATGCTAATGTTCACAGCAATTCCACGCTGTTTTATAAAACAAGGTAAAATAAAATAACACAAAAATATGAACAAATATCTATTTTCAGTTTCCTGTGTGACTATCCTAATTTATCTCCCTACCTTTTCAGGAAAAGTTCTTCAGGAATGGTGATAACAGGCAGGTTGATTTTCTGAATGTTCAGTTCCTGCAGTCCACTTAGTTTGTCTTGCAGAGTCCGGGCATAGGGGACATCTTTTGATGCCTTTTTCAGCCAGGTGTTGGTTGCCTGCAATGAGACAAGTTTTTCAAAGTAAATAACAAGATTTAGGACTTCACAGTAAGTTATCTGAAAGCCATTGTAACTATCCATATACTGAGCCCTGGGCATCTGATAAAGTGACTGGTTTGATCAAAGTTGGAAATATACATCTTATTCAATCTGATGAGTGCTTTTACAAGTAGTTCCCATTTTGGATTCCATGGGGGAGGCAAGAATTCACCAGGGCTAAGTGGTCAAGCTGTAATATCTACTGTAGGTTGAAACATACCACGATAAATTGTGACACAATATGTCGCAGTGTCATATCTGTATAAGCCACTTTCCGATCCAGCAGTTCATTGGCATGCTTCTCTAAAGTTTTTGGGTAGTCTGAAAAGTCAACTGGGAAGCCAGAAGACATTTTTTTCACAGCAGCACTGGCACCTGAATTCCACTCTAGCTCAACTTTCTCTGAATCTGAAAATCATTAATTTAAAAGAAAACAGTAAAATTAGTAATATTCTTTTTCTATTTAGGGATATACTATGAACTAATGTAACAAGATGTTTAACTTTATAGGCTGGACACGTGGATCATGTTTTTTCCCCTACCATATCTGAGAAGGACTCTTTCTGAAACTGAGTTTCCATGAGTTGTTGCAGCTGAGCTCATCTGAAGATATCCTTTGGTTGGTGAATAATTAACCAATGCTTCAGTTCTAAGTTCAGTTTGCAGGCGAGGAATAGAAACGGTGCCTCTTAACATCGCCTCTTCCATTCCAGCATATCTGTGAAAGCAAAAAGTAAATGTGAATGTAAACCATTTCACTCTACTTTTTCATTTACGTTTCAGGAGTGACTTCAGCATTTAAAACTATTGTAAAGGCATAATAGGTATTAAAAAAAATAGATTGAATCAAAGTTGTAAACTCTGCTCCAATTCAATGACTGCTTTCAGCTTCTGCTAGTTACTGTGGGAAACCTATGGTAAATTATTATAATGCTGCTATGCAGATACACACAATAATAATTCTGCATTAATTTCATAATACTGAAATGGATGAAAATATGTACCTGTCTTGGTGAAGTTGTACCTGAACCAAATTCTGAACTCCTTACTCAAGCTGAATTCTCTACTAAGGATACAGACTGTGGCCATGAATCACATAGAAAAAAACCACTTGACAAAATATATTACGCCACTGGGCTTCATTTTCCTTTATTCACATTTATTTTCTATCTCTGTAACTTTGTTGACTTGAGCAAATTTCTAATATTATGTTAGTGCAAATGAAAGGGAATTGAGGTCCCTGACATCTGTCCAAAGCTCCCACTGATATCAGAGGCAATTCTGCATGAACAGCAAAGACAAAGACTCCCCGGGGCACCATCAAGATCACAGAATTCCATGGAAGACTGAGGTTTATTAAAGAATGTGATCAGCTCATTTCACTATGGGCTTGTGAGGCAGATAATTTTAGAAACCCTGGCAGGCTGAACATTTTTGTTAGCTCCCCTGTAGATGTTCCCGGAAATATTCTCATCGTGAAGCGTGGGAATTTTTACAGGAAGCTCTCAGTTATTTTTGGTTTTGTTACTTATTGAGTGCCATTAGATTTCTTCATGGGGAGATGTAATAACTTTTTTTAGAGCTGAACATATCCAGTAAAAGATAATACCTCTCCGAACAAACCTTGCCTTGTTTATATACTTGGATTATCACACCTGCAATAACACTAGTACAATGTCATTCCTGTAGTCACGTGTGTGCAAACATGGAAGAACTAGCTCAAGGAACTTGTAATACAAATTATATATATACGTATAATAGGAAAGATCAGTTGGTGTATTAGATGTATTTATTTGATGTGTACAGGATGGATTACAAATAAAATACTTCAAGTGTTTTTAAAGAGGGTTTGAATGACAAGTTTATATGTCTTTCTATATAAGCAATTTCTCCAAAATGGAATAAAACTTTCTACCTTCAATAAAATCTTCAGCTGTCTTATTTAAAGGTATCTGTAAAAGTCCAAGTGGTTTTCTGAGTTACCTTATCTGGCCAGTAAGAGTAACTTCAGAAATTTTCTTGTTGTTAAAGTCTAAGACAAAGATATATGCTTTCTTCCCAGGAATGGATTCATCAGTAATTCTGAAGTTTGTACCAAAGTCAACATCAACATCTGGAATGTGGACATCACTGGTCAAAGTCTTTCTGTCTCTGTTGTACCTGAAGGCCAATGTGGCCTCATGCTGCTTTACACCTGGAAAATATAATGTACTTTGGTTATTCACAACCATGGAATCTGTCTGGACTTTTCTTAAAAGAATAAAAAAGGATCAGCTGGAAACTATATCATCCTGAAGATCTAACGCAACGTTTGATGAGTCTGAATCGGAAACTGGATCATCTTTTTTCTCCTCACCTTCTAAACACACCATGGGCTCATCTACTAACCCCGTCACTACTTTGGTTATGTAAACTTGCCATTCCACAGATTCTCCCTTTGAAAAATTGCTGTTTATACAATTCTCAATTTGTATGCTTTACTTCCATATTTCATCAGAAACGGTATTTTATTCTTGCTTATATAGAACCCATTACCTTCTCCTCTTCCTTGCTTCCATTCACCAACATGACACTTTCATTTAAATCATGGGGAAGCATTTTTGGGATACAAAATCACCTTCTGTTCATGAAAATCTTGCACTGGGATTGCATACATGAACTGAAATGGAATTGAAGTTCTGGCCTATTTGGGTGTGAAAATGGTATTCTATTTTATACTATAAAGAATTCTATTATGATTTATTCATACAAGTCTTTTTCCCATTAAATGACACAGTTCAAAACTGAGCTAAACCACATTGTTTTTTCAGGCTCTTACCTTCTGCCTGGACAGCAAACTTTAAGGTGTCTATCAGGTCATTTCCCTCTCTCTGCAGGTCATAGTTTGCAGTTGCAGAATATTCTTTCACTTCGCCTGTGGACATCATTTCAACTTCAAATCTAAAGAAGGAATAAACAAATGTCTTGTAAATAACTCTTTTGTCCATGATCACAAACAGAAGAAATCGTACAGTTCTCAATAGCTGTCTTTCTGAGCTGCTCCTGCTAGTCTGTTTTTAAAGATTTTTGGGGTAAGCTTTATGTGAGAGGGTACTGTAGATACTAAGCCCTAAGAGGGAAGGTTAATTAACACAAAATAACATAGTTAAAGCTGATATGACTTACCTGGATTCTCCAGTCAAGGGATAATATGGAGCTGCCTCTGTGGCACTGGCATTAGAGTACAATAATTTGGTGCAGAAATTTAGACCAGCAATGAAAGGCTTGCAAGAAGTCCAGGTTTCTTGGTTCTCGATCAGAGGTGGAATCTCTTCAGTTTTGGCTGGAGACACCAAATGTAGTGTATTGCTGGAACAGAAAAGTGAGCCATTTATTCCCAGGAGAGGTGTTCAGACATTGCCCTATTAATAAGGTCATTTTCTGAATAAAAACTACTTATTAAGGTAGGGGCTTAATGAAACAACATTTGGTGGTTAAATGATCAAGTGGTTTATTATTATAATAATAAGATTACTACTGGTAATTACAATTATGTGTATTGAGCCATTTACTCTCTCTAAAATTAATATAAGTAGCCATTTAAATTCAATCTAAAAATAGGCATTGCTATTATAATAATTTGATGTGAAAGAAAACAAAATAATAGAAATGGTAAGAGTTTTGCTGAAAATTTCAGAAAATAGTGACAAATTAAAGAATCAGTAAGCCATGACTCCCAGTCGCCACTTATCTGGGCTATTTGATTATCCTACAAAAGAAGTTATCCCCGTTTTACAATGTCTGGGATTTTTCTGAACCTAAAATTTCTCCATGCCTGCCCTAGCCTTTCAGTTCCATCACAATAAAAATAAAGAAGAGAAGAGAAGAACATAGCCTGGGAATTCTCATTCAGTTCTCATTACCTAATACTGAGGAGCTTTGTTGGAGTCTTCGGAGCAGGAATGCTGAATTTCAGCTGTCCAGCTTTCATACTAACATGTGCTTCAATTCCAGACTCATGGAATATATTAGAATTCACTTCCACGCCACTTTTAGCAAATTCAGGCATGTTTATTCCCAGGTGTGTTACAAACTCTATTGCTACTGAAGGTTTAGCAATGAGTTCTGCTTGCATCTATTTAATAAAAACAAAATGGTATATTTATTTGCCCAATACACTTCTTACTGGTTTTATAAAACAAATGTAATATTCTTGATAATCTAGAGGTAGGTTTTATATAAATGATTTTGCTATTAAAAAAATTTGATACCCAAGTTACATAAGCAGAGGGACCACATAAGTGGTTAACTGTAATGTCACAAATGCAGCAAGATGGTAACGCCAAGGAACCTTACCTATTTTAATGTAAAAATTCTCATGCTTCAGAAGGGTTTTGTACATGGAGCTACTTGCATGTATTTTTAAATCTGAAGACAAGAGCCAATTTTCCGTTGTAAAAAAAATAGCAATTTTCAAAAACAATGAGCAAACTATTTGACAAAAAAAGAAATGGATCCAAGATTTGAATTTCTCTAAATAGAAAACAGATTATTTTTAAGCTTTTGGTTTGGCCATTACAGAAAGACAGGACAGAATGCAAACTTCTGGAAAAGATTCCAAAGGTAACTCAAAGGCAACCAGTACTAAATTTGAGGACTCACTTTTCATTTTTACTTAAATAGTGTATATAGTGGAAAATTAAAGTTTAGGTCAACTGAAATTATTGAGAAATTTATATAAAATATTGATTAAATTAGAGCAAAATAGTTATTAAAACTGTAAAAAAGAATGGAAATATTTAACTGTTTTTATTTTAACCAGATAATTAATTTTGTGTCACATGCTCTTTAATTGTTACAATTTAAAGTGTTTCCTTTCAGAACAAATAATGTTTCATTTAACTCAATTTCCAATATTTCTTTTAACTGAAAATCAAAATTTTCACTTTGAATTGGCCACATCAAAATTTTTTATTAACTGGCTTGAACAGCAAATTCAGATGCTGTAGCTTTTGTGCTATTCTCATTTGAGAGCAGGGAGAGAGAAATAAACAGAAATTAAAAGGATCATTTTTGAAAGAGTGATTAAAATACTTTTCATTCATAAATTTTATTATGTCTTATAATTTATTTTATGTATTACTTCTTATTTTAATGTAAATGCCTTCCACAAATTAACCAGAGACCCGTAATAAGTAAGATGTTTTTCTCATTTCAAGAGTATTTTGTAGTCTTTAAAATTCTTCTGATGTTACAGTTATATCCCTAAATGAGATTGTAGATTATTAGGAGGAGACAAAATATAGACAGTGGCTGACACTTACGCTTTTTTGATGAAGCTTCACAGCTACTTTGGCCCCAGGTGTCGCTATTCCAGACAAGGCAAATTTCAGTTGCAACCCTGCTCCAGTTGGGAGCTCAAACTCATTGTCCATGAACATATAATGGACAAATAAATCCCTGTCAACACCTTTTGAGATGGCTTGTGCAATCTGTGAATCCAACAAGGAAATGAACACTAATAAATCTACACTTTGGAATAGGTACAATTTGTAATTAAAAATGGATCATGGAATGATTGTAACAGTATAATCCAAAAATTAATTTCACATAGAGTACAGAAATCTAATTGCTACAAATTCCTTGCTTCAAAAAATGTACTAAAGACTGTTTATCAAAATCTCAGCTTTAAAAGAATACTAGATTTTATCACCTGCCTTGATACACACAGATCATCTACCGTGACATACACATACAAAGGTGAATTAGTATAGATAACGTAACGTTCTAGCTTCCCCAAAGTCAATGGCAAAGCATTTTTTTACTTCAGTGAAAGAAGGGTTTTACCAAATATTCCTAAACTGTACTACATCCTCTTTTCTTTTTAACGTGATGAATTATTGCTTAATATTAATATACATTTTCATAATTAGAAATTTAGTAGTATAACATAAAGATTTGGGGCATTGTTCCAGTAGGTATCTCAAGCATACAATAAGATCTGAACCTTCCCTTTTTTTAATTCCTTTCACCCATCTTCCAGGAGGACTCCACTTGTTTATTGAGGAATCTTTATGGTTTTCTCAGAGTCCTTCAGACTAAATCTGGATATTTTATTTTAAATAATTTTATTTTCATGCTGGTATCAAATATCCATTCCTTACATAATAGATAAACACAATCTAAATCTTAAAAAACTCTTGTAGAAAAAACCCAAGTTAATAATACACACTGGTGCATCAGAAACATACCATTTCGGGAACAGTCTGAAGAGTTTTAACACTCTTTAAAATCATGCTTCCCAGCAGTTTGAAATCATTGAGTTTCATGTACCCGAGTTCTTCTCCCAGGATTCTCAGATATGCTCTTCCTTCAGGAGCTTCCTTGTTGCTCAGTTCTTTTATCAGTTTTTCAAGGTTAAGCATTATTCCTTTCATGACATCCTGAAAATTCAGTCAGAAAGTAGTAAAACAGATCTATGAGAAATCTGTAAGATCATATATCTAAAACAGTTACTTAGTGAATGTCAGATAATCTGCAGATGCACTTCTTACAGATTTGTCTCCAAAGGCCCCTCCCACATACAGTTAAGAAAACAACACTGTTAAATAGCATTAATGATTTCTATTTTAGCTTACCAGAAGAGAAGTATCATATACAATAAAGAGGAAAGTACTGTAATTATTGTGTAAAGATAAGAATGCCATGCTACACATACCTGATCCTGCTTGCCATCCTGGGAGTAACCAAAATAGTCAAAAAGCACCTTGGAAACCTGCTCTGGCACTCTGCCGTCAACCCAGTACAAGGCCTTGCTTGCAGTGTCTGGGAAAAATCCCTTCTCTCCAAACAAAGCTTCCAGTGTTGGTTCAAACCCCTTTCCATCCAAGCCAAGCTGAAATGAACAGGACAATGCAAGAACTGAGACAGTTTCCCCACTTCTTTTGAGCTTTATAACAAACAGACTTTCTGGGGAACAAACAATGCATTTAAAGTGTATCCTACAAGCCTATGATTCTTAAGGGAAGATATGGAATACAAGGTCTTACACTTAATTTTATCTCTGTGGTGATGTCCAACAAAAAACCTACACAAAGGCTGTATCTCACTTAAAATCTACTATGAGTACTTCAGTGTGCCAGTAATGATTCATTAGCATGAAGTCAATTTGTTACAGATGGGTTCATTTTACCCTAGCTGAGGCCTTTAATAACTCCAACAGGGTTGTCCATCCAGTCAGTGGCAAGTGACATCACATAACAAATGGCTTGCTCTAAAGCCCATTGAGATCAAATGAAAGTCCCCTTGTAAGCATAGCGATCTTTAGATTTCTCCCAAAGCTTGTAACAACAATACATTATTCAAAGGAAGCTGTTATAAGAAAACAGAAATGAGAAAGAAAACAGCTGAATACTACCAAAAGTTTTTGATAATTGTTGTACCTCAAAGAGATCTCTTGGGCCAAATCCATACACATTCAGGGTGGTTTTTAGCATAGTTTCTCTAGGAACATAGCTGTTTGGATCAAATACCACATTTCCCTCTACTTTGGCAGAGATGGGATCAACTCCAGGTACAGAAACTCGTTTGGAAATCTGATAATTTTGTGAGAATTTCCTGAAATCTTTGGCTGTTGGAACCTGGTTTCCTTTCAGAGCTTCTTCAACTCGGCTTTTTAGACTAGGAAAGAGGATAGCAATGCAAATATGATTAGTACAAATTCCAAATAACTCAGTCTTAGTTGAGGGATTTCTTGTCTCACTTGCAGACACTCATACAATTGAGGTGATTGTAAATGGCTAGATCTCTGCACGTATTAATAGTAAAAATAAGGCTTAAGGGAAAGACTGCAAGCTGGCACTGCCATAGGCACTGCCAAAGCCATAGATTTACTCAGCTGATGTGCTTGTTTAAACAAAGAAATCAAATGAGCAAACAAAAAAAAAAGGCAAAAAATGCACTGCTAAGTAACTACCACTGCAATTATGGTCAGAACTTTGTTCTTCCCAGGAGACCAGTATATAACCACATTTTACTTACTCTTCAATGCCTACTTCTTCAGAGTCTAGGATGTTGGCAATGTGTGAGGCAATAAAGCTTTTCACTTGCTCATTCTTCTCCTTTGTGAGGACTCTCAAAACCTTTGCGAGATCACTTGGGGAAGGATTTTTCATCAGTATGAGATAGGCTGCTAGACGTTTGTCTGTAGGTGCATCCCCTTCTTGGAATGCTTTCAGAAGTGCTGAACGGTCCTATATAAATAGGGAAAGGTTTGCACTGATGAGCTGGCTAGTAGATGATACTGCTAAACTCTTTTAGGAATATATAGGGTGAAATAATCTCCAGGATGTAATTTTTTCAGGACCGCATAACTATTTCTATACCTTATTTCTATATCTGACCAAAAATATTTTGGTGAAGCTATTTTGATAAAGTCTCTTTTGATAGAAAATGTCACAGAAATTATGGTTTTATTAAAACTGATTTTCCTGTCCTGTATCTGGCAGGTTACTTTTTTGTTTAGAATACTGTATTTTGATTGGTGGGAAACAGAATTGTTCTGGTCTGCAGACAAATTCTCAAATTTTGGAAAAAAGACCATTGAATTTAGGAAAAGAAGGTGATCAAAATCTTCTGCTGCAGGAAAATTAAAAACATAGTTTGAAAATAAATAATAATTAAAAAAAATGCTTTAAATTAATCTGAGGATGTGAGCTCCAGGTGTTTCCAGGATCCCAGACTCTTTAAGCTTTGTCTGGAAACAAGAGTATGTCTCTTAGAGTAGAAAGTTGTTGATACTGAAACTATGTCACTATACTAAGCTGAAGTGCTCTATATAACGACCCCCATTCTGTAAGAGGTGCTTTAATGTCACTGTAATATAAACATAAATCTAAGCAGTATTATTAGTAACGACAACAAAATGCCAGTATAAAATAGGGACCTGATTTTTTCTGAGTTAAATCCATTTAAATCTGGAGTAATTCATTAGTTAAAACCACCTTTAAGTAAGTAGAACTCCACTTAAGACACTCTAACAGGAACAGATCCAAACTTCCCATTTAAACTGAGACTATCTATACAAAGGAGCTGCATCTCAAAGGAGCAACACCCACTAAGCCAGAAGTCTGCAGGACTCAGCTATGTGTATGGAAACTAAACTAACAAAAGGAGTTCTAAAAAAGCTGGGAACAGCTAAAAGGGAGATAGCAAAACTGTGAAATAATGGGAAAGTTTTTGCATATTCAATAACTTCTGTGAACAGTCAAGGTGAATTGAAGACAGTTTATGCTGGTTCTTGTGACCCAATTTACCTCTTCAGTAATAGTCATTTTCCTGAGTGCCTGAATGGCTGCTTTCTGAACGGAAAGTGATGCAGCTTCATTTCTGATACATGTCTTAAGAAAAGATTTCAGGTTGGGTTTGGCCCTCTCCATTACCGCACCCATGTTTCCAATAGCCTGTCAGTGATGAAAACACAGAAAGATGATAAGCATTTTCTCTCTGACAAGAGAAGTAGAGTAATATATGTGCTACAATTTAAAATAATAGCCTGTAAAAGGAAAGAAAGAAATAAAAATACCCGAAGTGTGAGGTATGTGAGTTCATCTTCCCCAGAACAATCAGTGCCAAGCAGTGATACCATGAAGTCTGCAACCTCTGTTATTTCCTCTGTCACAATCATCTTCTCATTGTAGAACCTAAAGAAATAGAGAAACACATTAGAAACAAAAGGAGAAAATGAGAAATGTTTTTGGTTTTTATTCCCAAAGAGCAAATTCGTGAGAATAACAAAAAATCTTCAAAAAGTGACTACTCTTCGGGTTTACTCTGAGCATTGTAATGTTTTCTTGAGGTTATTTTGTACAATTACATGCTATCATTACTTACTTAGTAACAGAATGACCCAAGCCATAAAAAGAAGCTCTACTTGGCTGATACTGGGCCATGTTAAGAATTTCCCGTATTCTTTTCGGAGTTGGAGAAGGCAATAGTCCCAGGGTATATGTCACCAGGTCTACTACAAGCGGATTCACGTTTCCAGTTCTCAGTATTTGCAGGACTGCACCATAGCACTCTGGAGTCCCGCACTGAGTCAGGGCCTGAACTGTGATGGAACTGGAAGGAAAAGAGATGACTTTAATTAATTCCCTGTTTGCAGCTATCGCTGCACGGTGCATGTTTGAAATAAACATTTGACAGGTTTATTAAGGTGTTTTAATAAATGATAAATGACATAATAAATGATAAAAACATAAATGACATGCTTATGCGTCACTGGAAGCAAATCACACAACTGCTTATCAAAAAGAAGCTTCTTAGTTTTACAAGTTACATTAATAACATGATTAGCTATGAACAACAAGAAAGTATTAACAACACTGTAATTACACAGACATATCTTTTTTTTTCTCCACAACAGACTTTCCCACAACTTTAAGTATTATAATATAATATATTCAACCAGACTGAGGCTCTAGTCCCTCTACAGACTGAGGACATCATAAAGTTTGTGTAAATTGACTCAAGTCCAGCTAGGACAGAAGAGTAAGGGTGGGGAGTGGAGGGTAGGGTCAGACCAAAGAATTGTGCCCTTCTATGTCTCCAAAAATCTCACTTTCAAAACTCTGTTCTTTGCTATAAGTCAGACTTGGGAGTTTGGAATTACAGTTATTGTCCTTGAGCAAAACTGTATGAAAGATATTTGGCTATAACAACATATCCACAGGATTGCATCCAGTATACAGGCTTGGGATGGTGGTGGGGAGAAAAACCCTGTACCAGGCTGTCTTACACTCTAACTTACAGTTCAGCTTCTTCAGTAAGTTTGGAAGATTACATGAGGGAATGATCAAAGCAATAATAGTTCTTCATAGAAGGCTAAACTTTCAGATCTATTTGAATTCTTATATTGTTCCATATATTTAATGTTCAAATTCCAATTAACAACTGAGCACTTCTGATGGAAAAATGTGAAATCCACAGGTTTTACTCTGTCTTCCTTAT
Source organism: Sagittarius serpentarius (assembly GCA_034782735.1). NCBI lineage: Eukaryota > Metazoa > Chordata > Aves > Accipitriformes > Sagittariidae > Sagittarius > Sagittarius serpentarius. The sequence continues at coordinate 20,190,433 of JAVKLA010000017.1, forward strand.
TTCTCTCTCTAGATAATTCTGATGATATTTATCTTTCTGAAAGACACTCTTTACATCTAATTAACCTCTAATTTAAAACCACTTGCAGCAAATCATCAACTGCAGAATGGATTTGCTATGGCATTGACATGTGGTGTACTTGCACAAAGAACTGATATAACATACCTTGAAGTTTCCATCATCTTTGGTACAAGAGAGCTGAGAGTGGCATTATGTAAACTTCTAAGACCGGAAACAAATTTGTAAAAAAGTCTTGCTCTCTGCTGGTTCTGCTGAGAGGCTGTAAGTTTCTGCAGTTCCTGAAGGATTTTTAGAACAGCATCCCCCTGCCTGGGAAATTTGGCATCTGTACTTTCCAGTGCAAGTCCCTTCTCTTCCAGTTCATCTAGCAATTAAAAAATTGCATTCTTTATGTCTTTATCAAGGAGCTATGTTCATTTTTTACTTCTGTCATACATTCAGTATAAATATAAACTCTGTAGATTATTTTATGTAATAACTGTCAAAGTTTAACAGCTGAACAGTTTCTAAAAATAATGGAGTGGAATTTAAATATAATTCTACCAAAAGTCGAGTAATACCTGTTTAAATAAATTCCTTTACATTTTCATGAAGATGATTCCTTAACACCTTTTATACTAGCACAGTTTGCTTTTTCAACTTTTAATGAATATATGTTAGGAGAAACATGTTATGACTAGGAATAACAATGTCAAAGCATGTCAAAAATTGTGTTCCAGAACCACATATACAGTAATCATGGACTGTTGACATTTGGCAGCTGAAGCTAAAAGCTGCATAAGAAATTATGGTTAGCTAAAAAGGGTTCATTAAACTAATTTCCAATAAGATTAAAATTACTTTCCAAGCAAATTATAAAGAATAATTTCAAAATTAAAATTAAAAACCGAAGATTATTTTAAATTATGGTGTTTAAACTTTTCAGGTTTTCCCATTTTATAACCCAACCTTTTTCCTGACTAAATTGATGAAATTTCATTAAAAATTATTAATTGTTTTGGTCCCCTCAACTGCATCTTTAATTAATTCACTATTTAAAAAAAAAAATTGTCTCTGTATTTAATTTGTATTTATATTCTGCCCCTGTGTTTGTATTATTGAGAATTGCAGCTATACCTCCATCAAAATTTCTGTTATTGATCTTTGGGGTATCTTCAAGCTTCAGTGTCTGGTTGACCTCCGTCATCACACCATAGCGATTTCTAGCAAATAGAAGAATTCAGTGCTTTAGTTGAGTCTAAGTACCCTTGAGGGGTCTTGCCATGCCTCCTGCCTTCTTGAGAACAAAATGCATATTTGGGGATGAAGTCAGGGCAGAATGTGATACAGCACCATTTAAAAAGAATATTTATAAATAGAGGGTAATGATAAATAGTGAGCAACCTACTTGTATGAGGAAGGCAGAAACAGGTGTTTTTCACTGCAGACAGCATCTCTTATATGCCTTTTCTTTGCATCAATATTGTAATGACAGAATTGAGTGCTCCTTAGAAGAGTAGATAGTGGGATGTTCTGTAAAATAAATAGTTTGGCAGTCATTTTACTGAATAGTATAGGAAACAAACAGTTTTTAAAGGCTGCCATGGTTTTATTGTAATATTAAAAGTTACAGCATATTGGAAACAAAGGTGCATAACTGGAATCATTCTCACACAAAGACAAAATTGTGTCAGTATCAATCTTCAGTCTTAAATCTCTTCACAGGAAAAAAATCACACTGAAATTTTCCCTCAGGCCTTGAGGTGTTTGGCTTAGTAGTTACTTCATGACTGATTCCCTGCTGCCTACAACAAAGGACTCCTTCACAGAAACCAGTTTGTAATTTTTAGAGTAGTTCAGGCCCCTCGTAACAGCTGATGCTTTTCTTAATTTCACTTTTATACAAATCTTACAGATTTTTACAATAAGCTGTAGCAGTAGCAGAAATTATAGAATGTGTGTTTAGCATGATACAATTTCTTTTTTTTTTAATAGGAAGAACACTCAAAAGCACAGATGCCATGATACCAGGAAGAAATCTGCCAATACTCATGCAATCAACAGCATTTGATCATTGTGGATTAACAGGTAGCCTGAACAGCATGTCAGACCATTTACTTTGGGGCATTTACAGCCCTCTCCTCCTGCACATCGTATACACATCAGGGTTTTGGTGGACTGCATGTTTTACTTGAAATCAGAATTTTGAAAATTTTGACCCACAAAACGAAAAATTTGAATATGATCTGACAGGTTATCGTGTAACCAATACTACTAACTCCATCTATGAAAAGCTATCCTTTAAAAAATAATGAGAAGAACATGAAAGAAGGCAACTACACACTTTCTCTGCATCTGTTTTTCTCTATTGACTGCCAAGAGAACCACAGTCTGATCTAATGCAAGGGTGCAGAAAACCTATTTAAGCTTTTAGCAGATTGTCCTGATTTTGGCTGGGACAGAGTTAATTGTCTTCCTAGTAGCTGGTACATTTTCCAATTTTCTCCCCCATCCCACTGGGGGGGGGGGGAAGTGAGTGAGTGGCTGCGTGGTGCTTAGTTGCTGGCTGGGATTAAACCACGATACAGATAAAGACAAAATTTAGATGTTGTAGTAACTGTTTATCATTTTAAGCGATGTAGTGAAGAATGTTACAGAAATTTTAATGGTATACTTACTAGTCCCTTTACAATGGCAATAGGGCTGACATAATCTCTGACAGGACTGAAGTTGTCACAGGCTTTCAGATCCCTGTTAATAGAAATATCTTCTGCAACATTTCCTTTTCTAGATTTGAATTCAACTTCACTGTCACACTTTCCATATACAGTATCCTGGAAAGAAGAAAGAAATCAGTGTCTTTGTTCATGCTGTCAGACATATTTGGATCCAGCTGAAAGGCACCCTTTCTCATCTGAACTTCTGGGTCTTTTGAAAATGATGTTTGGGAGTAAGTCTATTAAGTAAGGTTTCTTCCATTTGATAAAGAAATAAAATGAATGCTTTCAAAACACGTACCATTGAAATTCTTTTTACATTTTCTACTGTTTCTGTTGGCACAAGTAGAGTTGAGATGATCCCTCTCTTGAGATTCAGTACATTCAGAGGTTCATCCTTCTCTGGATACAGCTTGACTTTTGTTCCATCCTGAATGCTGAATTTTAGCTCATGCCTGCCCAAAAAACCCCCAACATTAGTATGAAATCATGTTAAAGCCACCCAGTGAAGAACGTGTTACCAATAAACTGCTGGGCTATAGCTAAAGCATCATGTTTATCTTGGTCTACCATTATTTTCTATTCACTGTTGTTACTATTAGAGAGTATTACTATTAAAGCTGCAAAATTCTAACCAAGGACATTCTGATATCACCAGACTATGTCATGCAAGGACAAGCAAATATCAAGAGCAATGGCTGGAAGTTGGAATTGCACAAATTCAGAGAGGAGATAAGTAAATTTTTAGAATGAGGTAATTATTAACTACTGTAATAGGCTACAAAATGATGGGAAGGATTCTCTACTAGTTGCAGTCTTTAAACAAAACCTTGATTATTTTCTAAAAACCATATTTTAACACTGTCTCAAGTTGTTTTGAGATCTATGGCTTGTGAAACAAGATGGAGTGGATACTGAGTCACTGAAACAAGCATGAAGGTTCACTAGTAAAACATGCACTGACAAGCACTAGACACTAGTTGGGTGGAGGGAGTAGTAGCACTAAGTTACGAAAGCAGATAAGTAAGGAAAAGATAGGGACAGGAAATCTGGACTTCAGTCTCAAATGCCTTTCTATTGCACAGTCTTTGTACTATGTCAGCAAAGGAAAATTATCTTAAAATGGCTGCACACAGCCATTTGAGAATTTGCTTACCAGAAGGAACATTCTTCTTGGAATAATCTTTTAGGGGACTACTCAACAGTTTCCTGATATAGACGATACAAATGACAAAAACATTCCAGGTGAAAATTCTGGATGGAAAAAACCCTTCCCTACTAGCAACTGGGAACTGTGCCAAGTTAGCCCTAAATTATGTCAGGGAGACTTTTGCTATGGAACCAGCTTATAAATTGACCATGTTACAAAATGTGTTCTATGCCTGGAAAAACATAGTCAGGGTGGACTGTAACACTGCAGCCTGTTCCGTGTTAAGGCTACAAGCATTTATGACAATTGATACTGCTTACTTGGACATGGCATTTGCAAAGTCCTCAGAGTTCCTTGACTTTTTCAGCATGGCCCTTCCCTCAGTGTCAACACCAAATGTCTCCCTCAGGGAGCAATGCATTGTCCTCAGGATGAAGTGGCACAGCTGTGGCACCTCCAGTTCAACCTGAAAACACAAATATGATGTGTTTATCCTTTTTTCATTATCACGTTTCCAGGATCATCCAGTTACAGTTCTGAAAATGCGGTATTCCTTGGGTTTTGTAAAGTGTCCGAATCACCCTGCTAAGAGCTGTTGGGAAAGATTTCAAAGTACTCTAAATAGCCTAAGGTAACTTGAAAGAGAATATGCAAAAGCAGGTATTTGCTTGGCTAATGGCATGGAGTATACTATATACGCAGTAAATAAGCAACTTACGTTCTGAAAATTTGTAGTACTAGAAGAACTCTATGAAAACTTGTCATTACACTGATCAATGTTTAGACTCTGTCAGAACAGTGTGTGCTAAATAAAAAATATTTTCCAGTGTTACTCCATTTCAGAAAAAAAAACCCAAACACGATGGGAAGTTTTGGGCATGATGGAGGGACACTGGGTAGTTTAATGGCCTACAGGACCTTTTACTCCTACAGCCCTGATCCTGGCTTGACTGCTACCATCAACAGGCTATGAAGTGGTCTTCATGGCATCAATGAGCTGTTTTCATTCAACTTCTGGAATTTTTTGATGGACATTGGTAGATTCAGCCTGGAAGCTAAGGAAAACTGAACTACCAGGTCTTCCCCCTCTCTGGTGTAAAAGTACAGCCAGATCAGGACTGAAATGCACTGGCACAGTGGTATGAAGGATTGTGCCATCCTCAGTGCCTTCTGTCTAGGGAGGGCTTAGTCGTCAGGACTCTCAACATGTGCCTTTCAAAAGAATGACCTTGTTTGGAAAAACATTGAAGGATGCTCCCCAGCTGCCAGCTCCCATGTTATTAAGTATACAGTACCAATTGGCTGTATTTACTTCTCTTTCCCTACCTTGCAAGTGATCTTTGAACCGCTTCGAGAATCTGCTGTTCCCGTGATCCCATTTGATGTTTCTGCTTCATATAAGTAAACATATTTTCTGAGGTGTTTAAATCTGGTTGCATCTTCTGCAATTGGGAAAACAAGAGTGCTTTTATGACTTGGGTAGGATATGCATATGTTGATCCTTAAAATACACGCTTAGTGTTGAGTAACTAAAATAAATGTCACATATAAAGGAAGCATGAGGACCCTCCCACTGTTTCCTTTTACAGAATAGCTTTCAGACAAAGAAGTAATGCCTTCACGTCAGCTGGATACTTTTGGAAGCATAAGAAAAAACTTGTGGGGGAAGCCTAAACTTTGGGGTCCACCTCTCTGTTTGATGAGATCTGACAACATGACCCCATCTGGCCTTCAAATCATGTGCCGTTAAAGTTAAAGACAAAAAAAAAACAGGAGAAAACTTAAGATGTGGAACTGTTTTAAAAATGACCCTATTGCTTCTAAATTAAACCAATCAAACGGTAGTTTTCAAATTGGTAATAAAATGATTCATTTCAGCTCAGATGTTTCCATCATAATTCAAATGCAATGAACTGCTTTATCTAAGTCACATGACTGAGACTGAAAGCAAATAAACATGGAAAGAGACGGAACACCCAAACTGGCATTCCTCAATACCATTTCACCAGGATCTACAGAGTAACTTTCTGCCTCAGACTTTCCTGAAACATGTTCTGCTCTAATTCACTTATTAGATCAGCAAATCTTACCAGAGTAGACTCTTTTTAATGGAGATAAACTTTAGTTATATGAAGAGCATACAGAACAAGGCAAAAGCACAAAGTTATGAATAAGAAAAAGGCAGGAGGAAGTTATTTGTAGAGGTGTGTCTCTTTTTATCAAAGGAAGCCCCAAAACCTAATGGGCTTCCTCAAAGGGATGAATTTCACCTGTGTTTAATCTGTCCCTGTTGCTTTCAGAGGCAACTAATCCGTAATTTTAAACCCTACAAGCAGGAATGAACATGGTAAAAGAGACATAAAGAAAAAACTATATTGTCTCAGTGTCAAATACAGGGATATAAGATCTTCTTTTGGTGTATGGAATACATAATTTCAGCCAATGTCCTCAATTACAACTGACTCCTATTATGCCTGCAGGCTTTTTAAACTAAACATATGATGATCAGGCATTTTAAGTTACTGTGTTAGAGCAGTTTAGGTCTATCTGAACTAGAAGTTACTGTTCCCTCTGTTTCGACTGAGCAACTCACAGGGACTGTGACACTGTTGTGATGCTGAGTGAAAAGCAATTTCCTAAACTGCTCCTCTGTGGTTACTTGTGACTGTCCTGATCTACTTTTACAGAAAAAGGTAAAGTCATCTTGCTGTAAACCCACATGCCCACCATCAAATCTGTATGATTTTGCCTGCCTATACCTGCCATGAATGTATCTTACTCTTCCTCTTTTATAAAATATTTTTCATGTCAGAGGCCAATGGCAGTGTTATCTTGCCCTTTATGTCACAAAATTGCATACTTAGAGAGGAGAACAGAACAGTACTATAAATCTCATATTTCCTCCCTGGACTATCACTTTTATAAGCTTTACTAATAGTGTTTTGAGTGAGATTATTTTCATGTCATTTCTAGACAATTAATATAATTAATACTAGCTAACATACAGTAATCAGCATCTTACAAACAATTGAAAACTGAATTAAATTATTTAATTAACCTTAAAATTAACTGCTATAAAAAATCAACACTACCTCTGTCAGTTTTGGCTATCCTGGACTATAACATTGCTTAACTGTACATTCTCAGAAATTTTCGCAACACCAGTATCTACTATGCTAAAGCCAAAAGGCTAATTATTGCTTCATTTCCTGCTTTTAAAAAGAAATAAATGGCAAAGGAATAGGGAAATGATAAGATTAGAAATGCAAATACAAAATAATGTATTGTATCAAAAATACACAAGTGATTGGCAATGAAACCCAGAAGACTTTGAGTGGTTCAGGCAGCTGAAATAAAACCATTTGCCTGGAGATGATGCTAAAGCATCCAACAAGGGAAAAAAGCCCTGAAGACAAAGAACAAAACAACTTATTTGGTACTTTGACCCTATGGTGGAACATTATGTATTTAACCAAGCAGTCAGGGCCAGTCAGAGTTCATTATAAAGATAGGGCATAAAGTCAGCATTTCCCGAGTCTTGACTTGTTTAAAGAAATTGCTGTCCTTGCTGACAGAGTTGATGATTTATTCTACAGGTATTTAGTTAGATATCCAAGTGCAGTTCTGTGGGTTTAGCGGCCACTGTGAAAGGTAAATGAGAACTGAGATTCAGCCCATGGTAAAGGTAATGTACATAACCTCACTGCTAAAGCTTCACATCTGACAAACAGGGATTTCTAGATTAAAGGAATTTGCACCTGACAATTAAGAAATCAGCAAAACAATGGAAAGTAGTTTCTTAATGGGAGCTTTTTAAAAGTTTAGAAACTCAATCTCAACTTCTCCGATCTTAGGAAACTTTTTAAATTCTTTTAGCAAAGCCTCATGGACAATTAAATAACTAAAATAAATGCAATAAAGACTTAAGAATATTGCCATCACTTTTGTTTCAGTAACTTCAGAGGAAGAGATTTATGGAATAGGAAAAGTCAAGCTTTGAAAGATGTATTCAGTTAATATAGAGACATAAGATAACAAAAGCAGATGCAAGAAATCAGTTACTTGAACATCCTGAATTTCCACTTTCAGGCGTTTCTTCTTCTGTAAAGAATAAAAACCAGAATTAAAAGCTGGAAAAACAGTTTATAGCTATAAAACAAGGGCTATGGAAATATAAATGGAAATACTACATTTTCATTCTAAGATCTTTTTAATTCATACCAACTTTTAGTGTAGTTTGGCACACTGATGTAAATAACAAAGCTACTATTAACATTGACAGTACAGAGTCAAATCTAAGTGGAGTTATAGTAGTCGCCTTGATATTGTGAACTAAGACCTCAGAATAGGATCTTTAAGTCACTGAATTAAATTATTTTGATTTAAACTGAGAAGGATCACCTTCTAGGTTAACAAGTATTTTAAAAACCCTATGTTATGTGAAACTGAAAGTTAATAAAAAATGGACAGATGAAATGTACCATATAATATGGTCTACTTTAAAATTTTAGTCTATTTGGGCACAGAAAAATACTGCATAATGGATGAATGGCTACATTTTGCTTTTTGTACATTTAAAAAAGGACAACTTTGACAACCAATACTACAATTCTCTGCTATCAAATCTCTTCTGAATATTGAGAGTTCATTCTTTGGAGGAAAAGAACACTGACTGGAAGCCTATTCAAGTTAAGAAGAATCATTTGCTCCAATCTGTCTTAGGTACATCCCATATGACTCTATATAAAATAAAATAAAATCTAATAAAATCTAGTAAATTTGCTGCATTCACTTGATGCTGTGTCATTCTTTGGGATATCATACATGAATGCTAGCACATTTCACAATATTCTCTGCACACTTTCCAAGTTTTCATTCTGGGAATTCTAAGGTTGACCACTCTATAGAAATGGAGTATAATATTAGTTAAAGTAACAATATCAACAGTAATACTACCATTACTACTACAATAGTAACAGTAATAACATTATTAATAACCATTAGAAACAAGTGCATCCTTTAAAATTGTACATCATCAGTCAACAACAGAGTATTAGTTCAACAAAGGTGTATTTATGATTAATTTGATCTGCATATAAAACCAGACCTGCATAATTGGCCCCAGACACACTTTCCTCCTCAAGGTTCCTGAAGTCTTAAGTAACACTACAGTGTCGAATTCTAAAAAGCCACTTCTTGGGAAGCAAGGACAGCTCAGAATCCACAGCACCATATTGATCTAGGCTGTCTTTTCTGATCTCAGGAAAAAACATCTACTGGCCTACTTTTACTACTACTACTGATTACTATGTCCCTTTAACACAAAAGTGTATTTCAAATGTCAGTATTGCCTGCCAAATACATTTTGCTTTATTGCTCTCCATATTCACATTTGCCGCAAATTAGGTTAGCAACAGCTGGGATAAGCCTGTATGGTATCTCCAAGCTACAGTATCTCCATGGGGGTTTAAAAGGACAGCATTACAGAAAAACAATTAGGCCAAATAAACTATGTGAATTCCTTACAACTTGCAAAATACATTAAATCTGATCAAAAGACAGCAGATGACATTTGTGACTTTTTCTACATTGGGATCCTCTGATGATTGCCCTGTCCTACAAAGGCAAGAGATGGTATCTTTGCCACACTTACCCTTTCTAATTCTATAAGCCATTGTCCTGTTGATTTTTGCATTATTGTTTTAATGGGTTCATAAATAAAGCAGCAAAAAGCACTAACATAAAAGGCAGTACTTACGTGTGAGAACACCACTGCCGAGCAGCAGCAAGAGCAGCAAGAGCTGCACAGGGCCCATGGTGAGCCCCGAACCCTCTTGCTGCTCTTTTCCTCTGTTTTTCCTTCCCTCCCCTCTTCACCTCTTCCCTACCGCCTCAGAGGGAGAATGAGCCTTCTGACTTGGACCTCCATTTATATAGTCTGTAGCAAGCAGCTGAGGCAAACGGTTTAGAAAGCTCAGAGCAAATTGCCAAAGGTCCAAAGGTGAGAGTCCCAGATCCTCACTGTGCTCCGGACAATGCTCTGCTTTGGTTGCTGGGAGTCCCTGAACGCAGAAAACTGAGCATATACTGGAGATAAGCCACTCTTCCAGTTCATTGTTTTTTTTATTTAACAGAGTTTTGAAAGCAAAATCCCTCAGCTACAGACTCTAACAATGTATTCAAATAATTTTCCCACGTCTACATAGGAATGATTACAATGCATAAATTATAGCTGGAAGAAATGACGAATGCAGCATGCTTTCAGTATAGATGTTGAGAAGCTTAGGGGTATGAGTACTTGAGAAAATGAGAGTATTGTGCAATTTAGACATCTTCCCTTTATAGGCAGGAGAATGATAGCTTAAGATTTTTTCCTTTGTTGTACCAAAATCTGTCATATACCTTTCTAAAAATAATTTTACATTTACTTGCAACATTCTGGTAAATCAGGGCATGTTCATGTTGAAAGTAAGCTCTGTATAATTCTTTTGTTTCCTTATTTTTAAATTAAATTTCTTTTGTTTGCTAATAATAGAAAAAATATGAAAATAAGATGATAAAATTTGTCTGAATTAAGAAGATAAACCTGATTAAAATACAAACAAAGAAAGAACCTTTTTATGAATATATATATTGGTAAAAAAGACTGGGTTTATGTCATGAGAAATTCTAGTAGTTTGAATTCTTTCTCTACTGATATCTATCAAAGCTAACTGCAGTAAAAAAACTGACTATGGAAATAGTTAAAAACATTTTGTTCAGTAAATTTAATTTTCACCTATCTGATCAAATGGAAATGTTTTGACATTCTCAAATCAAAATATTTCCTCTTAGCTTGTTGAATCAAAAATGAAATTTTGGCTTAGCTAAGTGGTAATTTCTTTTCCCTTGAAATGTTACCATATTACCGTGCATCACTGTAGTTATCTTTAAAGTCTCTTATTTCTTCATACCATTTTCTCTCTCGGACTTCATAGTTGAGTTACATTTCCCAGGATGCACTATGATCATGTAACTCCTAACATCAGTTCAACCATATGGTAAGCATTGATGTACAATGGGGAGTACTTTCCACTAAGGAAGACATCTTGTAATTAGGATTTTGTCTGGTGACATTAACAAGAGCATGCCATTTCAGAGAGATTTCTTTCGTGGATTCATCAGTATTGGAGGCATCACGAAGAAAGCACTGCTTAGATTTTTCCATCTCGGTTTCTGTCCTTGGCTTATACCGATCACAGATACAATAAAACAACCAATAGGAGATTATTATTTTTTACTTCCAAAAAGCAATATAGGTTTTTGTTCACTTCTGTGTCCACAGCTGCCTCAATATGGGTTATGATATGTAACAATGATTTTACTTTGTAGTATGATTCTACCAAAGAGACTGTACAAAAATATCGTATTTTTGCCCATAGCATTTGATCCCTTTCTGCATTCAAACATCAAGAGATTTTGACTATTACTTAAAATCTATTTATTTTTTCACTTTAGCACTGCAGATAAATAGAGCTCTGAAGTGCCCAGCATTCAGAGATTTAACTATTTCCCTATTTTGTCTATGTCTCCCCACTGCCTTCAGGTGGTTATCTGGGCTTAAGCTGAGGCTGACGGTTTTACTATGACATTGCATGGACATAAACAGGTTACAGAAGTTATGACTCAGCACATAAGCATGCAGGTAACATGAGTGCACCACTCTACTGTGCCAGGTTTATATTGCTGTATTACCTAGTCAAGGGACAGGATTTTTTTCACAACAGATGCCACGAAATGCCACACACTACTTTTATCTATTCAATCACCAAGGAATCCCCATGCTTCCAGCTCATTGGAAGAAGTCAGTATTCACATGGAGTTAGACAACATGAGGTTCTTATTTCAGCTATTTCTGTGAAATTGTGGGCTTTCACCTCAGAACACAGTTTATCTTCCAGACCAATCTGTTTTAAATTGTATTATTTCATTCTTTGTGTTTCTCAATTACTTTTGGCTAAGTCCCACTCTCCTCTGAGTGCATCTCTTGGAAGTGAAAAGAAGACTTTGGAGATGGAACCATTCTGAAGCCCGGTGACTCTATTGCAGGTCTTACATCTTTGCATCTTTTGCACTCTATATGACAAAGACAGGCAGAGGGTATTGGTGCAGATCTGACATGAGAAAGGATGACAGAAACATCAAACTTTACTCCCCGATGTTCTACACTGGAAGTAGCGCCAGTCTTTGGTATATGCTGTATATCTCTAATCTGCACAGATTTGGTCCTGATCTAAAAACCAAACACCTAAATGGAAGTTCTCCAATTGTCTTTGGATCAAGCCATCTGAGGTGAGTGCTGTGTTCAATGTTTCTTTTGCCTTAAGAATTTTTTTTTCCTTTAGTCCACATTGCTCAGAAATAGGGATAGTTTGAGCCTTTGTGCTCACCATTGTAAGGTAGCATTGTTGAAGCACTAGGTACTTCCAGAGACCATTACGTTTGTTCACCATTCCCTTCAAAAAACTTAAATACCAATATTAAAAATTATTTAAAAACAATGATGAAATATTTAGAAAGGAGTTATTTCTGGACATTTTACATCTTTTTTCTTAGGAGAATCTAGTAAGGGAAAATTCCCCAAAGGAGATAAAAATGTCAGCAGCATCTGGTAACTAACCCTAGCTGCAGTATTAATAGGCTACTGCCCTCACACATACATGAAGAAGTTATATATTTCAGTGCATTACTGTACTCCAAATGATCAGAACAGCTGCATTTCTACTGGAACTATAGCACTTGCCTGAGAAGTAGATGACCAAATTTCCTGCTTTGCCATCAGGAGGGAGGATTTGATGCTATGTATAAGTGTCCTATGTATAGGGCTACATGTAATTCTGGTTGGGAGCAGACTTTCTGATGAACCTGGACTACTATGTAGCCACGATTTAAGTTTGTAGAGCCAGAAAATTGAATAAGTAAATAATGAAACAACTCCTATGCATGCTGGGACATGTGTCTAGGAGTATGAAGTCCTAGATTCAGCTATGCAGGTATTGCACATATGGATTAAATGCAAACATAATACATGTAGCAGGGACCAGGGCTCAGGACTGAGTACAGGTATTTACTTTCAAATTGCTTGAACTCTCACTTGTAAGCCATGGCACATCATACACGTATCACTTATAATGAAAATGGATTTGATGGTCACAATCACCTGTAGAAAATCTAAGGAAACTGAACACAGTAAATTAATGCCAGTATATAGCTGGGACTCAGCAGGGGAAAGCATTTTTAATAGCTCCTATTCCATAATGCGTGCTAATGTGTCCTATATTTATGGTACATATGGCATGTCTTGATGGCCTCCACAGTACTGCAGAGACACATTCACTGATCCCTTTCTTTTCAGTATAAATGTGTGCATCTCTGTAACACTTCTGTTGTATTTAGGGATTGTCATATGAATACCATTAAACAGAAAACCCATCTAACACTTAAACTTTAGTTGAGTCTCTTAAAATGATAGAATCATAAAATCATAGAATGGCTTGGGCTGGAAGGGACCATCAAAGGTCATCAAGTCCAACCCCCCTGCAGTGAGCAGGGACA
>JAVKLA010000017.1:20203993-20261407 GCA_034782735.1 Sagittarius serpentarius
GGGGGTTGCCCCGGCCCAGGTGCAGGACCTTGCACTTGGCCTTACTGAACCTCATGAGGTTCATACAGGCCCACTTCGCAAGCTTGTCCAGGGCCTTCTGGATGGCATCCCGTCCCTCAGGTGTGTCAGCCGCACCACTCAGCTTGGTGTCATCAGCGAACTTGCTGAGGATCTGGGCTTTGAATTTGTTTCTTAGCCACACTGTGCATTAACCCTTTATTTTTTGTAAAGTCTTAGTTGTAGGGGTCTCCTGACATTCAGAGTCTAGATTTGATTCTAGAAAGAACATTTTATCAAATTTTGTCTTCAGATTTCACTTCACTACACTTTTTTCCACAGCTGCACAGAGGAAGCTGCATCCAGTCTCTCATCTGAAACTGAACCCCCTCCTTTCTACGTTTGTCTTTTCCATGAGGAACTGGTTTTGCTGTGCCTGTTTTCGCAATGCCAACAATGGCTTTGCTAATACTAATATAAATACAGAAAATCCATTAACCTTTAATTATATATTCTATAGTTGTTATATGTATTATGTATACATTATGTATATGTATATAGTATACATTACATTATATATTATAGACAATGGTCGTCTTTTCTGCTTGATGATACTGAGATTTCCTTTTTCTGTCACTGGAGACAGGTCAAATGTTTTGAAAGTACTATTAAGAGAGGGACGTGATTAACACCTTCACTGGACATGTCCACCAGAAATTTTGTCTTGTGCTTGTTGTTGCATTATCTTAGGGTAAGATCCTCTTCAATCAGCTCATTTGGATTCTATATTAAGTTTTGCATCTCATTTTCACTCAATGACTTTTGCAAGACAACAATACAGTTTATGGAAGCAATTATGCTTGGTACTAAGTTGCTTATATTCCAAAAAATCCTTGTGTACCTAACCTTCCATCCCTTTCTCCCTTCTCCTTCCTTCCTTCCTTTCTCCTCTTTTTCTTCCTTCTTTTCCTTTCTAAGAAATATATCCACTACACAGTGTCCACATTTTTTTTGTTATTACTCATTCAGGTCAAGGCTTAGCACTTCAGGTTCTTTGGGAGCTCCTTGGGAACACTGGTCTTAGTCTTCTACTGTGTTTCCCAGATCACAGTGTCATCTGTCTAGGTCTTACTGTGTCCCTCATGAGAGAAAAATGGTTGTATTTTCTGGCGAAATACCTGTGGTGCTAACTATAACCCAATGGCAACTGGAGGAAACTGTGTCTCCCAAAGGAGGTGTTGGAGGTGCATAAACATACACTCTGTTTGTCTAAGAACTGCTGCCAGAAGCCTGCTGAGGCGTCAAGAGTAGAAAAATATTTGGCATAAGCCATCTCCTCCAGATTTTCTCTTCTTGTGGTAGTGGAAAACGTTTCCTTTTTACATATTTATTTAGTTCTTCTGAGTATATTCCTGGGCAAAAGGTCTGTCTTCTTTTTGCACTAACAAGAAAATGTACTGATTCTGTTGAACCTTCTGTTCACACTCTCCTTTCAAAGTATTAAACCTCCCCAGTTCCTTCACTTTGTTTTGTCCCTAGCCAAAGAAATGTACTTTTGCACTGTGGTAGGTTGGCAACTCTAAATTCAGTTTTCAATTCTGCTGAGAGATACCTACAAAGATGTTGCAAATCTCTACTTTATTCTCTCTCACCAACAAGGTAACATGGTGAAGTGCTCGATGTATTTCTAAACCAGCATTTTTCCCATGTTTTTTTAATTTCTTCCAATTTCTTATTTATCCATACTTTCCATTCAAATACTCCTTTCTAAGCTCACTACAGGAAGATTGATCTTCTACTGTCTCTTGTAGTACTAACAACACTTTCTGGTACAGATGTTCAGTGCATCTGCAAGAAAGGTAATAGTAAGAAATAACCCATTTACTTTCAGAATGACAATCCAGGGATTTCCTGCAGCAAAATTACACACTTCTGTTCTAGTAACTTCCATTGAACCAGTGGCACTTTTTTATCCTTTTTGTCCATGTTGTAATGTTCCAGTATTGCCAGCCCTGCCAAAATATCGTATTCCAGTGGAGTGTCATGACATAAGTGGTTCAGTGAACCATGTTTTTTGAGAAATCCAACTTGAAAATCTGTGCACCGTTTTGCTTCATCTCTCCCATGGTTTCAACCCTCCATCATCTTCATACTGCCAGAGCTCATGCTGTCTCCACAGGCTTTCATGTACACAGGATGCCATCCCTGCCTGCAAAATTCCTACTGCTTTCCCAAAATTAATTCACACCACCACTGTGCTTTCTGTGATGCTTTTCCTCATCTCCACATCTGGTCACTTCTCAGAGACTCAATTTGTTTTCCAGACTTAAAAGTTGAGTTTATCAACATAGAAACAGTTTCTTTCCTTTTTTGTTCTTTCTTTTCAAATATTTATCTGTCACATTTACTTTCTATAGAATACCATGTTCCTCAAATAGGCACACTACAGTTAAATACTTAGCGTTCTGCATTTCAATTAAATGGAAGCTTTGAAAGTAAGAATTATCATTTATAGAACTACTGCCTTGCTGTTTTTCTTTTTGCTGGCTTCTGCTGCTCACAAATACACTGAGGAGTAATGTCTGAATCTTTTCCAGTTGTTTTGGAAGCTCATTTTTCCACCACTCTGAGCAGTTAATTTTTCTTTCTGCTTTTGAGAGCTCTTCAATACTGAAAGTCTTTGACTCAAAGTCAAAGAGACTGACAGGCCACCTTCACTCGGTGTCTGAGCTGATCCACAAATTTGATAGTTTTAACTGATTGGTATTGTGCAACACAAATTTCTACACAATATTACATGGAATTTTACTAGATCATTCCCGAGCCTTTTCAAGGCACTGTTCTCCTTAGACAGGGAAAAAAATTCTGTCTTCACATTAGCAATAGGGAATAGAATGACAAATGGACTAACTTGCCTTACAGAGCATAGGAAGCCCTCACTACTAGCTTTCTCCTAGTGTTAGATAATTAATACTGCAGAAGATGCCCCCAGTGACATACTAGCTGCTTGAAGGCCACAAGGAGAGCTCTGTGGACTAAGGTCGCACATGATAGTTAAGGAAATACTTAGGTTTACTCAATGCCTCATCTAAGGAGGAGAAAGAGATTTTTTTTTTTTACGAAGGCGCTGATGCTATACAAGGAAGAAAAAAAAAAAGAGTCAGTACTTTTCACATGACATTACCAGAAATGATAACAAAACATATGAAGCCACAAGAGTGATAGTAGATAAGGCTCTCAGGTGGGGACTGAACTTTAATCTATATATGGACCAGGTTATAAATTTCATTACTGGATGATGAAATGCGCTTGTTAGGCTTGAGGCTCTGAAATGTCAGAAAGGAAGGGAACATGTCATTCATCTTATTGGTACTGACATCAAAGGCTTTTGACTTTCTGGTCACCTTTGTAAATACAGCCTTAATAAGCAGTGGGTTCAGTTTCCTTCCCAGGGTAAAAATGTTTTCAAAATTAGAAATGTTATTGTAGTGGTTGTGATTTTAAATTCTAGGACAGGCCAAGAGTCACAGAGATTTGAGAAAAAAACCTGCCTTTTATCCCTAAAGAGGCTTTGCATTCTGTCATTGAAATATCTTCAGCTTACCCATACACCTGAGTATTTTGCTGATTAAGCAGGACACTTTTACTGATGATAACCAAAATTCTTGAATTTTAGA
Source organism: Sagittarius serpentarius (assembly GCA_034782735.1). Lineage (NCBI taxonomy): Eukaryota > Metazoa > Chordata > Aves > Accipitriformes > Sagittariidae > Sagittarius > Sagittarius serpentarius. The sequence goes on from JAVKLA010000017.1 coordinate 20,207,668, forward strand.
AAAGTCCTCTGAGAAGAAAGGTCTTTTTACCCTCTGTCTCGGTTCCGTTCTAAACTCAATATAGCAGCCTAGATTAACATACAACTGACAGGAATCAAATTCATATTTTAAAGACAGATACTTGGGCTATTTTTAATTATTACGTTAAATATTTATATCCTTACTTATTTCGGGCAATGTTGTGCTGCAGGAAAATACTACATCATCTTTGCAGGTACAACTCATCTAAAATGTCCTGTCAAATTTTAAACATTTTTAATGTATTTTTTTTAAGTAAAGCATTTGTCTGTACTTCATGAATTTCTCAGATTACTGGTAAGTATCCTCTTTCTTGTTAATTTCTTATTAATCCTCTTCTGTCCAGCAAAATCGCAGTGACAATTATTATCCTCTTCATATATTGCTTTTATTCCAGAAACCCCTATTTGAAGTCACCTTCTTGTCAGTTCTACTGTATTATCTTTTCAAGGATTTTATATCCCCATAGCATAATTCAAGCTTATATATGAGCTCTTATTTCTTTCCGAGTGCTCTTTCAGTCCTTTCATTCAGTTAAGAATGCAACTATTCAATACTAGATACCTCTATACTTGATAAGCCACTAATAGATAACGGTAAAAATACAGTATTAATAAGCAAAAGGGAGGGAAGGAGGGAAGAAAGGATGTAGGGAAGAAGGGAGAAAGAAAGCAAGGAAGTAAGGAAGGAGGAGGGGAGGAAGGAGGGAGGAAGGGAGGAAAGGGGGAAGGCTATTTTTGTCATCTATACTTTCGGTTGTGGGTCTGTGGTGGGTCAGTGAAGTATGTATACCTGAATCCACCCCTGCATGTGGCCATAATAAAAAATGAAGTCATTGTTCTCAGCAGAATGAGTTCAACAGCTTGCACTGGGTATATGGAAGTTATCAGTTTGGATTAAAAAAGAAAAAAAGTAGCAGTCTGCTAACTAGAATAAGTCTTTTTAATTTTGTTATTGCATTGCTGAAGAAGGAAATGTGTCTCCTAAAATCCACATTATTAAGAGTTTTATGTTTGCAACTGAAATTCAGTTTTGATGGAATATGACTTTGATGGAATATAAATCAGCATAAAAGAAGCGTATTTATTCAGAACACTAACTTGTCCCTATTATTTCACACAGCGAATAGGAGTTCTACTGTGAACATCTTGCATGTGGAGTGGTTATTTCCTCACTTGTCTATAGATACACATTTCCATGCATTGATAAACACAGACTTCTGCGAAAATCACGGGGTTTCCAAATCAGAAGTTTTGGTTAAAACTTATTTCCAATATTAGTACATTTTTATTAGTAAAATCATGTTATTTTTGTTAATGCCACCATACAGTCAGAAAGAATGGTGTTGGAAATAAGCATGCTACCCCTTATTGCCTACATATTTGATGATGTCCCAGGGGCTAGAGTGACATCGTAACATGATTCTAATTTTAAGTATCAAATTATGTGGTCAGATTCTCACATTGGGCACTGAATTCCTTCTGTATACAGCTTCTGTTTTGGGGTCTGAGGGTTTGAAAATCAGTCCATGACATCTTTGAAAAATGTGTCTCTCTGGATAGTAATGGGTTGCAAACAATTGCCACTTAAGCTGAAACTCCTTTATATAAAGGGTTCAGTGAAGGTGGAGCATTTTGGTTTATGTTTGTGTATGACTGTTCAATCGTCTCTGCTATCAACAATGTAGTGATTCATTATGCTGATCACTCAAATGAAACCAAACCTCATTTAACACTAAGATAAAGTATAAACTGCAAAAATAGGTTAAAGTTCATCTTTCAATAGCAGCTGGGGCTCAGAAAAGAAAAGGTAACATCCTGTTGTTCAGATGTTATTTAGTAACAGAAGGAAAACTTCCAGAACTTAATTTTTTTAAGTTCTTTGAAAACATGCTTAATCAAGTTAAATAAAACATCAAAATATTTATTTAGTGGCAAGAATGAAGATTTCTGAATTATACTTTTTGGCATAAAACCCCAATATATCAACATGCCAATTATGACAGTTTAATGAAAAAGGATAGGTTTCTTAGAGAAATGTAACACAATGAGTCACTTTATCTGCAGGAATGAATTGGTTGACAATGATGGAGTTGTGTTACCCTGATATCAGGATTTGGCTCAATTCTGAAGCTGCCTTTTTGTTCTTATTTCATGCTCCAGCAGCTACTTCTCTGCTGACTGCTCCACCATTTGCCTTTCTTTTCCTTGACCTTTCACCACTTTTCCCCAGTATCCAGTACCTGTTTGATTTTTCACTTAAAGAATTTTATTTTCTAGTGTTATTCTTTAATTTCTTCTTCCTATTTTCTCTGTTTCAGCACATCACCTATACCCCACACTATCCCAATGTTACCTTTACTTCTTCTTCCTCATAGTTAGCATTTTGCCAAGTCTTGCTTTGGTGTTAGACTGCTGAAATCTCCTCTTCATCTTCCTGTTCACTAAGCCCTTATAATCCACTACCCTATGCAGAATTCTTCTGCGAGAACAACCTAGCAGATTCTCATCACACACTACTTCAGCTCCTTAAAATGTCCACTTCTGTTGCATTAAACCACGCACAACCTCAGAGTGCTTTACTGTGTGGCTTCCTGAAATAACCCTCTGTCCATTTCCTAAGCTCATGATGCAACACTTGTGCACTGTTTCCTAGTCTAGTGCAGACTTCAGGCCTATAATGCTCAGATTGTAAGTTTAGGTAAGATATATTGAACTGTAATGGTAACGATTTGGTGGGCAGACAATGTGCACATAGTTGTGAGCAATTCAGAATTGTGGTCAATGTGTAGAGGTGGGCAAAAAAGCAAAGCAGTAACATAACGAAGGAAGAGAATGGAGAACAGTGTCAAAATATTGTAACAGTATTACAGTAATGCAAACCATAGTATGTTTTTAACAGTAACAATAATAACAATAGAAGTAAACAGAGCTATTATTCAGTTCCTGTGGTTCCAGTTCAAAGAATGCACAGTGGAAACCAAGAAGGATCAGAGATAGGCAGGTAAGAGCCATGAAAAATACTCCTATCTGAGAGGGACTGAAGAGACTGTAATTGTTTGCTTTGAAGAGGAGATAAGAAGAGGTAAGATAAAGGCACATAAACCAATTACAAATATACAGAAAGATGAAAAGCACTGAGAATATCCTTTTCTTGCAGTACTAGAAGACATCTGGGGGGTGCTTGTGTGTGGAATCAGTTCCTGAAACATAGCCATTCAATTTTATTTTCAACTCTTTGGGTATCAAGAACAGCTGTATGGTGGTTGGAGATAAGACAGGATCTTAGAGGATTTTTGCACCCTTCTCGGTTAGCAACTGAAGGTCAGAGAAGATAATCCACTGAGTAAAAATGATACTAGATGCCCAAGTCTATTTAATCTTGCTTTCAGTGAATTTGAAAGTTGGCAATAAATCTGAATGTAAAACTTTAACTAAATAAAACCAAGTATTAAACATGATCTACAGGTAGCTTTGGAGTCCACTGTTTTAAGCCTATTCATTTATGTACCTCTTGGTTTAGCTTATCTCCTAGATGTCCTATTCTAGCTGGACTGGGATCTTACCACAGTAGTTTTTTACAAAGACAAAAAAGAACACTTCTTTCCTTAACTGAGCTGGTGATCTAAATACAAACAAAAGAGACTGAAACAGGCAGATACAATAATACAAGAATACAGAAAGGATATAATTTATGTATTTGCTAAAACTTGGACACCTTAAGTCATTTCATATACTAAAGTATCTTGCTTGGTTTTCAGCTGTCTCTTCAAAAGGGTAAGAACCTCTTGTAGATACTGTATCATAACTGCCATTACTTCAGTAACATAAGGAGACTCAAATAGCGTCAGACACTCATGATTGGGCATCTGATTAAATATGTAGCTCTCCACTGACTGTAATGGAAACTCAAGACATTTAGATTACCTGCAGACACCTACATCACAGACAACATAGTTTTGAAATGATCCAAATTTTCATGCTTAAGCATGTGAGCTAAGAATTTTCCTTCAGAGAAAGGTAGTTCTATAACTCTTCCTGATAGCTTCTAGCATTTCTCTGTGAATCACCTGACATTGCTGGAGAAAGAGTATAGCTATTTCTGTATGTCCACTTTACAGTCTATAAAAATCTATCTTTTAGTTTGAACACTAATTCATGAGGCATGATTCTAGTGGGGCTAGAAAATAAATTTCAAAGACTCAATTATGTTCTCACATAAAATTTGCTCTGAACAGATGTTCATTGATAGACATTTGTTTTCTTGTATTTTAAGTGAAATAATTCCCAATGCACACAAGTAAGAGCGTTCAATGTAGATTAAGGAAGAATGTAGGGTGTAGAATCAGGTTCCTTGGTGATGGATAGTAGAGTTTGAAATGGGTAAAGCTGAGAATGTAGAACTTTCCAATTCTTTGAAATGGCACTTATGCTTAGAAATTCAGATGCGAGCATTTTTATTATTCAGTTTCATGGGAATAATATCAAGCCTAATGTTGAATTTCAGTTATCTGAGATTCATGTTGGGAAAGTGCTTGAAATTTTCCCATCACTTTACACTTTGGTAAAAAATTATTCTGAAATGAAATTGCACATAGGCTTAACATTTCCATGTCAGCTCTTAGCTGAGACTGTGCTGGAAGCTTTCTTCTTTCAATCACTGCTGATGGACACCTAACTTGGCCACAGCACAGAAGCAAGGTTAGATTGAAACACCAAATGGTCAGCAGTCAAACAGACCACAAACAGGCTACTTTGGATGGGAATTTTTCCCTATTTCTTTAGAATTAGGGTCCAGAGAGAGACGATGATGATGGTTAGAGTAGATCCAGAAAGCTAGAATGTATATTTTCTTTGGATGGGGACCTGAATGAAGCTGTGTATTTTAAAAAACAGAATATAAGGGGGAAAAAAGTCTGAGGAGTGGAAAGCTGGTGTTCAGATAGGAATGGAATGGAGAAGTTAGGAGAGTGAATGGGCCACTCAAATATTTACACACCTAAAGATGCCCAGAAATGCAGACAGTAACTTTCATGAAGAGAAATTAAGACGCCCCTTACTACAGAAAGACTGATTTGACAAACAGATCTGTTGTAGTGGAGAATAAGTAAGAGACACAAACAGAAAACGTCTGGCAAAGAAGAACAGAAATGAAACTAGTTCCAGGGGAAAAGGGTGATGAGGACAATCGGGTTTGTTTGTACTAAAAAATGAAATGGGCCAAGGATCACTTTCTGGCTCTGAGGCCAAGGGTTGTGGTACAGTCCATGTCAATCAAGTTAAATTCTCTCATGTCACCAAAAAAGGTGTTCACATGCAATATGTGTATTGGGAATGGTTCCTGACTTGAGACAAGTCTGAAGCAGTGCATGGGCATTATCTGGGAAAGTGCTTGTCAGGCTGGGGTAAAAACGTGCTGATGACTGTGTGATTTAGCTGTGAGAAAAAGCAAGGCCCAATTGCCACAGTTCTGTTTAGTTTACTAGTGTAGGTGTAGCCTGGGAGAGTAGAGTCCAAGGAGACATGAAGATAATATACAAAGAACTGTAGGATTAAATGGAATGCCATGACCTGAGGACCGAAGAAAAGCAGGGAGTTAAAATGCTGGGATTCCTCTCTACTCCAGGAGAGGTCAGGTCTAAAAACCTTACAAATATTTAATAAGCCATCAAAGCCATTATATTTTGTCATCAAAGTGTATCCAGTGAACGAAAGTAGGCAATGTTTGCCTAAACCAGATACGAATCTGAGGAAGCCTGAAAAACTCTAGTCATTTTTAGGTATGCTGGAAAGCAATGATTCTGCTGGTTTCATACCAGAACAGGTCTAGATTGTCAGTTCAGGAAAAACATTCAAGAAAGTGGTGTTATTTCCAGTGATACTTCTAGTGGAATTTCAGAGATTCTTTCTTCCAAAGGAGGAGGATAAAGATTTGACAAGGGAAGAAAAATAGGCAGATTATTGATTAGTATTCCTAGCAAACTGAGAAATGTTCAGCCAAGTGACAAGCATTTATGAAAAGAGAACTGTTCTCAGGGAAAAAACTCAAATGAAGAGCATGATCTTAAGTACGTGGAAGAAGAATGTAAGTTCTTTACTGCAATACCACTTCAGAATTTCCATATTAAACACAAGGAAAAAGCTTGAAAGGAAGATCTTCAAGCCTAACTCAATAAATAACTATGTCAGAAAATACTATTAAAATAAGCAGAACATTAGCAATGAATAAGAAAAAGGAGCAGATCAGCAAAAAAGTTAGAGTTTGGAAGGGTTAAGGGAGAACTGCCAAAACTCCAGAGGGAAAGTACAAGTGCTATAAAAAAAAGAAAATGAAGGATAGTAAGGAAGGAGTTGATAGAAAGATACTGTTAAGCTTGGTCTGAAAATTAAATTGACATCAACCTCAATTCTCACTATCAAAGTTTAGGGCACATGCAGGAACAGAATTGCTATGGTACTTTCTAGTGATACAGAGCGGTACTTCGCAACGACAATGTCATCAGAGATACCGAGCTACTCAGCAAAAACAGCAAACCTAAAAATTTGACTGAATCCTACTATATCTTTCTGTGGATCTAGCCTCTAGCCAGCACAGAAGAGATTAGAAGGTTACTCAGGAAGTAATAGGATGATCTTAAGAAACAGAACATTAGGAATAGCATGAATTTCAGTAGTACAAAGGGAAAGGTCATTCATTGAAGAACAGGTAGGAGGAACTTCTGCTTTAAGCTACAAACTTGTATATTGGGAAAAAAAGAAAGGAAGGGAAAGACTGATATGTATCGTTTATGGGCAGGATAACTGTGAATAGTGAGCTGTGACATAAGTGGAAAGCAGCTGCCATCTTAGGCTCTACCAGTGAAAGTATCTGTACTAGTGATAGGGATGTATTACCTATTACTCATTAGAATATAACAGTAATTACTGATTATTTTCCCTGGTACTGCTGAGAGTTCATGTAGAACATTCTAAGCACTTCTTGTTACTCATATTCAGCAAACATGAATACAAACTAGATGGGAATGGAAAGACTATTTGAATCAATATGGAAACAAAACAAGTTTTTTCAAGAGGGGACAAAACAGCTTGACACTTCTATCCTAGAAAAGTCTAAGAGGGTTATGCCTGATCCCTGTAAATACACAGGAAGAGAGAAGAGCCATACAAGCTTAAGGATGATGTTGTTACAGGCCCAAAACAAAGCAGTTAAAGGTACATCAAGGCTGAGGACTGGAAATTACGCATCAGCCTACGAGCCTTTGCAGAGGAATGGTGGTATCTAAGGGGCCAAACCAGAACATTTTTAGAGCCTAACTTAATACATTTGTGACCAGCAAAAGAAAACACAGGATAGCAGGCAGGACTGTGGTCCTAAGGATTTCAATAGTCCTTTCTAGTTTTATGCCTCAGAAATGCTGCAGAACTTTGCTAAGCAGAAATGAATTAAGAGAATGATGAAAATACACAGTGATTAATTCTTTGACAAGATCAGTAGACGAATCTACAGAGTTTTTACAGAAAAAAAATTCTGTTTGCGACCATTTATACCTAAGGTTAAACATTACCCTGAAAGGTGAAGCCCCTCATTGCAACATCAGATGGTATTTTTCCTCAAACACTAACGGGTTTTTAAAAAACAAAAAGACAAAAAATCCCATTAAAAACCTACACCAAAGATTTCAGGAACATTGTTTCTAAAATAAGAACTGTGTCTAGTGTTAACGGCTGACAACTATGCAGAAAAACACAGATTACTGAACTGTTATGACATTGAAATACTCAGGTCCAGTATTGCACTTTTTATGTTTTCTTATTAGATGCATGATTATATCAGGGAATGCATAAACAGAGACGAAGACAAAAAGCAAGATTTTCAAAGGCACCAAGAACAGTTTATCAATGGAAATTAGGCGCCTAAGGGGTATTACCTCTTTGCATATAGATTCCATAATCTCTGCAATTAATGATGTATATAGGGTTACCAGTATATGCAAAAATGCATGCAATCATAGTAATAAATCTGGGAGTTCTGCCAGAGCAACTGCTCTACAGTTGGATACATTTTTTCTCTAAGATTCTTTCCATTAAAATCTTTAGTCAGATTTTGCCTTTACTAAAGAAATTGGCCTCATCACACCTCAGACAAAAATCCATGCTTTTATAATGCAAAATATTAAAACAGACCTGTTTTTCCACAATGACTGGAACTGGTAGAGAACAGTTTTCAAGGAGGTATCTAGTTTAGTGGGTCAATGTTACTCCTCTAAACTATCTGATAAACCCAAGTTAGTCAGCCTGCTCCCAAGAACTCTGCCTATATAAACCACTGTTTTTATTAAACACTCCATAGTATTAATTAATGTAGAGGAATGACGTTTAAAATAATTTCCTCTGAACTAGGTAATAAGGTCTGAAGTAAGTGGTGGATAGGATTTAAAGAGAGTCAATCCCACAGACGTAGTTTTTAAAACTGTAAGAAGCCACTCATGGATCATCCCAACTTTCTGTAGCAGGAGGGTTAGCCACCTCTATTGACCGTCACACCTTGCCAGGTCCCACTTTGCCCTTCGCTGGCTTTTCTCCCAAAATGCTTGTAAAAAATTTTTCCTATGGTGAGACTTTTATTAAGAAAACCAACCTTTTAGATTGCTGTTCATTAGAATATGCTTGATAATTTTTACCATTCTGTGGCAAGAAAAGAATTATGAGGAATAGAAGGCATTTCAATGAACTGTATGTTTTGATATTTACTCATCAAAATGTCTTTGAACTTTAATTTATCTTTCTGTTATAATTTGGGCAATGTGATAGCCATGCAAAGAGCTTCATAAAGCACTTAATGTTGTAAATGAACATTGACAATTTACTGGTAGAAAGCAGTGACTATTCTCATATTTGCAGGGGAAGTCTATTAATCTATTATGCTGTCATTAGCTATAATAATTCTTATCAATATTTTAAAGATTTCTTTCCACTGGCTTACAGTTACCTACTTATGTCAGCCAAGGAATGATTTCCAAGTGATGTGGGGGGAAAACATGTACATTGTGTTTCACTAGCACAGGCATAAATTCAACAGTGAAAAACTCATGATATCATGAACATAGTTAAAAGAGAGACGTTCTTAAGTTACATATTTATTGGTGTTTGATATAGATAGAGTCATAAAAGTTAATGATGGGAAAGATCTGAGCCAAGATTTTGAAAAATGGCAGTAATTAAAATGAGGCTGCTAAATGTGCTAAATATGAGTGCATATTTAACCAATTAAAATAAACACCACAGAGGTTTTTTCAGAATCTAGTAGCCTCCATTAAATCTTAAAAAGTTGATTAAAAAGTTAGTTGCAATGAAAATTAGGCTACCAGTTTCCAATACTAAATATAGACTTGGAAGCCTAATTTTTTAAAAACATTTGGCCTTGTTAGACTAATAACTAATAGCCACTCCTCGGTACCTTTCGTTCTTTTTTTGTGGTGGATTTTCAAAGGCACTAATGAGATGCTTTGTGTTCACTAATGTATTTGGAAAACTGTGGTGTAAATTAGTTCTCAGAGTTCTTGGCCACAACAGTGAAATTTCCTCAAGTATCTGAAATTCCTTAAAGGTAATAATTCTTGACATACCATTTCACTGCATGTGAAATGTGTGCCCTGTGTTGACTGGGAATTCACATGAAACCCTAGAGAGGGCACAGGCTCAGGACAATTGCTTCTTGGACAGAGCAGTAGCTGCTTCCATGGAATATCTCAAAGAAAGTAAGCAGTGCCATCAAAAGTGCTTTGTCTTTGAATTTGCATTCATTTTAGTTCAATGTATTTCTGCAATTACAGACATTAAAAAAATGCACAGCATCAATTATTTCTGCATCAGTAAAGCTGCTAAGATAACAATTTTATACTGTCTTGCTATAATCCAAGTATTAATTTTGGTTTTTAACAGTAAAATAGAGAGAAGGGCAATTTTAGATTGTTATCAGTCATGATAACGAAGCTGAGAGAAAGCAGCAAAACCCACCTTAGAAGCTGGGTGAATGATTGGGCAGCGAAGTTGCACTGAGCTCTGCCCTGCTCTGGTTCTGCTTGAGAGCACAACCCCTGTTACCAAGTTCAAGATCATCTCCATGCGCTGCAGTCCTTACTACACAGATATATGCCAAGCCGAGCTCAGTCTAACTAAGGAAGGGGTCAAGGAGCAAAGTGCATGGGATAAAAAGAAGAAAGATTAAAGTAAAGAAACTCAGCATAAACTTGTTAACCTAACAGATAACGAAGGCATTAAAAAGAAGAAACTAAATAAATAATATCTTGATATGAGGGAGTTTGCCACCATATGGTTGGTTGACAGAATCTATTTTACTAGATAAAAAAGAGCCAGACCTGATGGAAAGAACTTCAAAGGATATCAGGGCAGGCTCCATTACAGCTGACATGGTCTCATCACCCTTATATGGCACCACTAGTACTTTCTATGGAAGTAGGCAAGGATGTTTTGTGTGCTAATGTCCTGGTTTTGGCTGGGATAGAGTTAATTGTCTTCATAGTAGCTGGTACAGTGCTGTGTTTTGGGTTTAGTATGAGAAGGTTGGTAACACCCTGATGTTTTCAGTTGCTGCTAAGTTGTGTTTAGACTAAGTCAAGGACTTTTCAGCTTCTCATGCCCGGCCAGCAAGAAGGCTGGAGGGGCACAAGAAAGTTGGGAGAGGATACAGCCAGGACAGCTGACCCAAACTGGCCAAAGGAGTATTCCATACCACGGGATGTCATGCCCAGTACATAAACTGGGGGAGTTGGCCTGGGGGGGGCAAATCGCTGCTCAGGAACTAATGGGACATCGGTCGGTGAGTGGAGAGCAATTGCATTGTGCATCGCTTGTTTTGTGTATTCCAATCTCTTTATTATTAGTTTCACTTTACTGTTATTAGTGTCATTGTTAGTTTTTTTTCCTTTCTGTTCTATTAAACTGTTATTATCTCAACCCACGAGTTTTACTTTTTTTCCCCTCGATTTTCTCCCCCATCGCACTGGGTGGAGGGGAAGTGAGTGAGTGGCTGCGTGGGGCTTAGTTGCTGGCTGGGGTTAAACCACGACACCTAAAAAACCTGGATAACTGAATGCCTTATTTTGGTTCTTCCTATGCCAATTTTTGTCAAATGTGCTGCAAGCATTACTGAAGTCTCTGGACATTGTTGGCTTTCTGAACTACAGGGTTGTCTTTTGAGAAAAGCATAATCCGAGGACAAAGGCAAATCAAAGACAACAAATGTGACCACTGCTTCCATGCCAATTCTTTTTTTTTGGTAGCCCAGCTGAAGGCACCAGATGATGTTTCTAGAGCTGAGGAGTAAGCAAATAGTCATTTGAGGAAATGATGTTCAGCATCTTGAAAAATGAGGACAGGCACACAAAAATTCACAGAAGTTTATAGCCTGTTTTTTAGAATTATGTGTGAGTAGGGGGGCTGCATGGGGCCCATACTGAAATAACCTGACAAGGCACCAAAGTATTCTTAATTGTTCAATTCAGTAAAACCTATATAAGATATCCGTACCACACCTCTTCCATTAGTATAAGATTTGAAAGCCATGTTATATCAAAATTTCCATTCTTTTTGCTTTCTTTTTTTATTCTTTTTTGTCATTTTTTAAATATGTATTTCCTCAGTTTCCTCAGTGCCATGAGTCCTTGTGGTGTTCTAGTCAGAGTAAAAATAGATCTCACCCAGGGTTCCAAATACAGCCAAAGTTCATCCACAGATAACCGGTTACTGGCAGATCAGTCCCATTACAGACCTTAAAGCCAGAGAAAACACTGAATTATTAGAACTTCATACAGAAGGAACAAAATGAAGATTCCCATTTTTAAATTACTCTGTTCCTTATGATGAGCATACAAAATGGAACAGGTGCAAATGAAAGGGTTAAAACAGATGTGCTGTATAAGCCTGTTAGTTCCTCTGACAAGTACTAGTATGATTTTTTTATCCTTTTATATGCAGAGAAGGGACCTCGATGTTTGTTTCCAACAAACCAAGTAGATGCTCTAATCACAGTGTTAAGAGTAGAAAAAGGAGTAAAGCAAAGCATAGAAAAAATTGTGTGGGAAATTACTGATTTACCCACCTAATTCCAAAAAACATTTAGGTGTACACTAGATACTAAATTTTGTCCTTCCTATGAAGTCTACTCCTGTTTAACCTGGGAGGGTGTTTTCCTACTGAAGTGTATTTTACTTTCAACTATTTGAAACTTCCTAGGCTTGTAGAGGGACACTCTACACTAGAAGATTCCACTTTATAGCAAGACACTATGTTAAAACACCTCCAGTTTGCTGTTGGTTTTGTTTTCTCTTGATTTACATCCTCAGGCAACATTTTAATGGCATTTAGTTACCTACAAGTATGGAATTAAAGTAGGATTATTTTCACATAATTTTGGGTATCTATAATCCTAAATTGGCCATCTAGATTAATCTGACCAAACATTTCTAATACAAATACATATATTTAATCTAGAACCTAGGTTCCTCCCATACCTAATGGGAGAAAAAGGGACCTCCAGGCAGAATTCACCTCTTCCTAAAGTTAAATCTAAAATAGAGCACATGACTTGTGCTAAACATGCCTACTTCTTTCCACTGAATAGTAAGCTATCTTGGACAGTTCGTTCAGATTTTAATGCTACACAGTAAATATTTATAAGATGCACTCTCCTAAATTCCAAAGTATGAAGAGATTTTATAAAATCTCAGAAAGTGCTTATTTTCTCATTTTGTTGTCTAAAAATTTTCACAATACATCCCTCAGGAGTCTTAAGTTTTGCTGAAATTAAACAAGATCATAAATACCTTAATTACGTAGGAATTATTTCATCTAACTTTGTGCATCTAACCTAGCCTAAGTTTGATGAGTCACTTAAAATAGATCCCTAATGATTGTGTGTTTACAGTTAAATAAACTGGACTGAATTTCACCCTCTGGGTGTTCTTAAATGGTCTAAACTTTTATTAATCCTCCTCCTTACAAGAAAAGCTATGGAACATGAGATTAAGTTACTGCTCCATAGATATCCAAGTTGTTTTCATGTATGCTCTCTATGTTTATGTCACCATTCCCAGTTCTTTCTAAACCAATAATAAAACATCTACTACTCGGGAGACTGAATAAAATACAAATTGCCTTTTATAATGTGAAATAGGATCCTTTACCCGTTCCTTCAGGAAAGCAGTGCAAGGGAAATTGTACTGCTTGTATCAAGGACAGTGAATATACTGTAATCAACTATGCAGTTCATGTGTAAAGTTCCTGCCTCTTAACAAAAATTATAATAGAGAGACGTTTGATACCTGCAGTATAGAAATGAGCACTGCTCCAAGCTCAGTGTCACAAGTAGATGTGTGAATTTCAAGTGGCAGTCATACGTATGTATGACACGTCTCCTTATGATTGTACAAACTGGGAAAAATAGTTTTCTTAAACTAAAAATCAGGTAGTAATGAGTGCAAAGAAAATTTTTTTACTGAGTACCTCCCTCCCTGACTTGTAAATGCTTTCAGTATAAGACATGGCAGTGGAAATGATAAGACAAAAGGTGATTACTTCACAGGCTTATCAGACCTCTGTTAAAAGGTTGTTGCTGCAACCCCTGGTTAGGGTCAGCAGTCCTCCAAAGATAGGACTAAAAAACGCAGAAAAAACAACTTACATAAAAGACCTCTCTCTCTCCTCTCCCCCTGCCTCTCTTTTAAGGCATGAAGCATCTTTTCTGCGGCCCTTACAGGCAGGAAGAATGATTTCAAGACCCCTCTTTGGTAAGAGATGTTGAAAAGTAATATGCAAATTCAACTATTACAAGACAATTTTCTCATTTGCATGAGAAATGCACCTCATTAGCAGAGGTGTTCCTTTGCAGCACAGAGAAAATTAAAAGACCACTGCACTCAGCCACAGTTACACTGCATACAGAAAAGATGTCCCCATAACAAATCTAATCTACAAAACACATTATTACTTGGTTTTTTTGTAGAAAGCAGTCAATAGTGGGATACTCACCTCTAACTCATACATATACACAAATGCCAACTAATTTGTGGAGACAGCCATGAAATGGAAAGCAAATTAATTAAAATCTTCATATTCTTTTATGTTTTTAAATTGCAGTTTCAAAATTTCCTGACACTTTCATATGCACGGTTAACTCTAGTTGTTATTTTTCACTTTCTCTGCAAAAAGGTGCAATAAGGACTGTACAAAAAGAATTCAGCTCTCACTTACTTAAACATTAAAAAATAGCTCATAATCACTATAAAGTCCTGTGCCATTAGATATATAGCACCACTCTGCCACTTTTTCTTTATTAATTATTTCCTTTTGAATAGCAATCAGTGAATCCAGATGTCTGAATGTGGGAGATCTTAGCTGTGGCATCTGGATCCTTCACAGATTCCAAAAGTCAGTCTGCTATTGGCATTTAAGCTGAATCACACTCCATCTAAGTATTTATACTGCCTTTGGCTTGCTGTGTTATTGTGCATTTGTTAATAAGCCGGTGTGCTTACATTTTGACTTGGGAATACTCTGTGCACTTTGGAAGAAATCCTATCCCCATTGAAGTCAATGGGAGTTTTGCCATCAACTGCAAGAGAGCCAGGATTTCATCCTTTGAGTTTTTGTTCATAGAGAGGAATAGAGCTCGCCTTAGGCAGGCTCTTCAGAAATCTTTCAGTCCTGTAAGCCTTCATTACTTATCCATTAAAAAAATCTGCTAAGGAAGAGGTTAAGCTAAAAAATCCCGGTTGCTCTGTCTTTATATTATCAGCACACTCGCAGGTCTCCTGTTTGGACAAGGGTTGGCACAGAACATGCTCAGATTGAGATTGTCAAACCACTCACAGAATGGGTGCCAGCAGGTAAAGGCTACTGAAATATAAAGTTTTTGGCCCAAAGTTACAGTCAAGGTCTATTGGGTTCACAGCTCTACTAGATCCCTCTTGCTAAAAGCAATCATGTGCCATGTTGCCATGGACCCTCCC
The DNA here is from genome assembly GCA_034782735.1 of Sagittarius serpentarius. Classification (NCBI taxonomy): domain Eukaryota; kingdom Metazoa; phylum Chordata; class Aves; order Accipitriformes; family Sagittariidae; genus Sagittarius; species Sagittarius serpentarius. Next base: position 20,222,714 of record JAVKLA010000017.1, read on the forward strand.
AGCGATGGGTTTGCACTTCTCCTCCCTTACAACACTATGTGGAAGTGACAAATATTTATAGTTAAGGATGCATCATTAAAAAAAAGGAAAACCACTGAACTCACATCTTTTAAAGTGAGATGCAGCACATATTTTGTGAAATTTTAACAGCCTTTTAAAGACAGAAAACATTTCCTAGAAAACCCTCCACAGATTTAAGAAGAATTTCTCATGAACAAATTCTAATAGAAAGCAAAGTATTTTGAGAATGGAGCTCTTTTTCTTTAATTTTATACCATTGTTTTCCATGAAAAGGGAATGAAAAGTGCTGGGAAAACTTCTGTGTACTTTTCAGTGTCCTGGTTATTTTGCCAAAGAAATCTAGGGCAAATTTATTTTAGTTAAACATTTATTTGGTGGCCACTGTTTCTACAAAGACTATTTCGCTATCCTCACCATTAACCATTTGTTTCTCTGAATGCCAGTAAGTGCCACACTATTCATCTACAAAGAGGTGTAAGGAAGTATTGCTTCTTAAAGATAAATTGCAGAACTACTTTTAATGGTTCAAAATCTTGGGTTTTGCAACGCAGTATAATTTAGGTCACGAACCATTCTCACTGCTCTATAGTGAATTATAAAACATATCAATCCCTATTACCCCAAAGAAAAGAAATAATAATATGCAAAGTACATGGCTGTCTTTTTTTTTCTTATGGTTGAATGCTTATCCACTAGGAATAGAATGAAGGTTTAGTCAAACAGCCAAGTTATCAGAGTAATTCTCCATGTGCTCACTCCTAGCTTGCAGCAAATGAAACTCAATGTCAGGTTAAGTTCACATCTTAGGGTTAAGCACATATTTCGACAGCTAGATCAGCTTAGCTGACACAAAATAACTTCTGAAGTCAGAATAAATTGAGCTAATATCTGAGTTGAACACTAATATTTAGTTTTTATTTACTTTTATTTTAATAAATATAGTATTTTGGTCATGGATATCTGAAATGGACCAGCATTTGCTTACAATCCTTATGATCTGTCTGTACTTTACATCTACTGCTCCTCAAAGCTGCGTAAATTTTAACCTTTTTGGATTACTGGTATAGTCCAAAGCTCTATCTGTCTATATATTTTAGCTTTCTTTCTCTAAGTTACAGGGTATTCTGATTACAGAAACATGTTTAGCTCATATATTTTAAATTTCCATTAAAAATTGCCCTTCTTGTCAGTTCTCTCTGACATTGCTTCAAGCATCTCTTAGAGAGCTTGCTTTTCTCTACTTTGCCCACTGTTAGCAGTTCTCTAACACTGGTCTCCTATCTTGTCATATGAGGTTATTATTTTGAGCTGGCACATTTTGTCCACTTTTGCATTCCCTTCTGCGTATCTTGTCTTCTGATGAAAACTGTGGGAGAGCTCAATATTGCTTATTGCTCTCTCCACTGCCCCAGGCAGAATGGATTCTGAGGAAACCATGGAAGTGGTAACGAATGGTCAACACATTCCTACCAGGAAAAAAATTATGTAAGTGCACAGCGCATGCTGAGGAAGGAAACAACTTCGTATTAATTTTCCAGTAAATCCTAACTATGGTACTCTTTTGGAACTCAACTTTGGCTTTGCCACGCATTGACAATTAAGAGCTGGAGGCTTACACAGTGGCTAATGACCAAACTAGAAAAAAATAATGAGATTCACTGACCTTCTTCAGCCACCTATTCTTAGGCACTGACCTGGCAAATCTTTCCCGATTCACCTATAGTCAGTAGAAAGATGTATTTTCTTCCTGGGCATTAATCATGCTATACCTTCACCAGCAAGTACTGCAGATTAAAAGGAGTGGACATGCAGAGCAAAACTGTTCATGCGGAGGACCTAGTAGCTATAGTATGTACTTTTTGTGGACTTCAGACTAGTTTTTATCTGGTCCCACAGACAATATAAGTTAGGACTGGAGACCTTAAGGTGCACACCTGGTTTAATCTCATTTGAAAGGAATCCAGTTTGTGCACTCCAAGACAGCTCTGTAATGTGAATCAACGTGGGAGGTTTGCTTTAGGAGCACATGCTGGATACAGATTAAGAAGTGACTGTAGCTGCATCTTCAGATTGTCTGAAGTGATTCACTCCTTTTTTGAGTACCTACCTGCATCACAGCCTACTTCTCATTCCCCTGTCTGTTCCTCATGATAGAAATAGCTAGAATAATAACCTAAAGGAGTGTCTTGTATCTCCTCTTACCCCTGCAACACTGGGAGAATTTAGCTGTTTCTCTACTTCCTTGACTGTTCAATGATTTGGTTGCTTCTTTTTCATTTTGATTGCTTCTTTTTCATTGCTTTGCTTTTATCTTGTGTACTTTGGAAAGCAAAACGGTCACAGTGTCTCTTCCACTAAGGAACATGTAAGATTAAGCATCACTTCTCAGGAAGTGGTATTTTAAGCTGAGGTTAATTCAAGGAATCAGTATGTTGTCACTATTATTATCATCTCCCTAGAAATTACAAAGACAGTGTTAGCCTGGTCAATGTTACCTTTGTAAGAAACAGACCTTAGCCTTGTATTCTCTGCTTGCTCAGGACTTCTTATCTAGGTAGGAATTTTGACTGAGCATAAAAATGCTGGGCTATGCTACACAGATAAAATACCTCAGTAAAAGTAAAAATAAAATGCTCTTCAAATTTACTTGCTAAATTATCCAGTAAGAGGAGTGGTGACTGATTCGCATTGCATTTTTGTCTATCAGCTAAGGGATAGAGCAGTCACCTGAAAGCTGAACAAAGTCAGACAGAACATTATGGACCGAGAAGAATTTGGAAACCTTGACTTCCAGTTCCCAGACAACTGGTGTAACTCTCTAGTCTGTTATACACAAGTCTGATGCTTCTTCCTGCTGTACTTTTGGATGAAACTGTCTGTGGCTACTGTACTTTGTTTTGAAATAAATACTGTCCATGTAGGTTAGAGGAGCCAAGAGACCACTGACTGAACTGACCTCCCAAAGGAGCTGATGTTGAAATGCCTTGTTTGTAAATCATAAACAGCTGTAAGGGAAAGACCAGCACTGAGAAGCCAGGATGGTGATGCTTCAGGGAACACAAAACATTTTGGCACCAAATTAATTTTTCACTAAATTAATAAGCACCCACAAAACATTAGGTGCCCAAATAAGGTTTATATAAACAACTGCAATGAATTCAGTTGCCTGAAATCCTAACAGCACTGAATTTCATGTCCCTAAAGGTCTTTTCTTTGCCCTTTGAAAGCAAATGGATGAAAAACAGGCTTTGTGTTAGTCCAATGTACTTCCATGCACAGTGTTCTACACTATCTCCCTGTAAAACATGTATATTAAAAATAATGAGATAAGTTTGAACACTGGGGATTAATAAAATATTAATATTTCTGAAACTTACACCTGGATTGCTTTTTTAAAGAAAAAAGAATAGTGATTTGCAAATACCTTGCTTTTGGTTTTTTAATCTAAAATAATTAAATCCAATGAAAATCAAATAATGGTTAGAGCCAGCTTTCCAAAAGCATTTAAGGATCTTGTGATACATAAAGGCACCTAATGGGAATACCAGTTTACATTTTCCATTTATGCCACTACTTCAAGCAATTCCACTTCTGTCACTTGTACTTCACTGCACAGATGTTTTAAGAAATTCTCTTCCAGGCCCAGTTCCCTTAAAAATTCCAACTCTTAACACTGTAACTATAGGTCTGTTTACTTGACTGAAAAATGAAAAGGGGAAATTTATGAAAATATCACTTGTATTTTCTCCGCTTTTCTCAGGAAAAAAAAAAGTTCAGGTGAAAACAAATATAATACAATTTCAATTATTTATCTGGTTTTAGTTTTCCAGAAAGTGTATCAGAGTACATCTGGCATTATAGTTGGCAGATATTGTTTTTCTAGCCAGAAGGTACTTTTTTTTTGTTTGTTTATATCTGTCTTCCATGTCTGAGTAAAATTCAAATACTGCTACAGAACTATGATTAATTAACAGTACTGAAAGACAAAGACTTTTTTTCTCTGCTAAAGTAATTTCTTTATTCAAATAAATTCGAGCATACATTTGCTTTAAAGCAGTGGTTCCTTCTGCATTTAAGAGTATTTTTACATGACTAACTTCAAACCATTTCTTTGTTTTTCTGTTACTAACTTAATGAGCTCACTGCCACGCAGCAGACATATTTATTGTGCTGTGCAAAGGTTGCAGCCAGCAGAGATTTGTTAAGTGCAAAGTCCAGGTATCTGGGATCTTAGTAATTAAAGCATGGTATTTCTTGTTGCTTCTTTATAATCCAAATGGGTTCAGGTAGAACAGCTTCTTTATAACTTCTCTGATAAGGACTGGGGTAAACAGGAGGTACAGGCAGACACTGGTTTCAGGCTCGAGTTCATTCACTCACTGACACCAGTTTTAACCTACATGCACAATACTGATAAACAGTGGTAGAGTCAGCACTATTGATAAGGCTCCTGCTCCCTGTACAAATACTGCACAGGTCTTGCAGTCGAAAAAATTCACAAGGGTGCTTGTCAAAGTTGTTTTTGGCTAAGAACCTACTATACTGTACTTGCATGTACAGAGCCTAACCTATCTGAGCTCCCCCAAGTCCATATAGTAGACAGAAAATACCAAGAGATAGTGTTGTAGTCTCTTCAATGAAACTGAATCTGAACCATTATATCTAGGACAGTTTCATTGTTCTACCATTAACTAGAGATTGTAAGTATTCCTCTCACCTCATTCTCCACTGGATGATAAAACTACGAAGAGGAAAAAAACTCACAAAAGGAATTATAAAATCTAGCCAGAAAAGCGAGATAACCAAGTGAGCAAGCATACACTCATCAACAACTATTTAAATACACACACTCTTGATTAAGACAGTACAGAAAACAACTGACTTATGTTCCACTCCCAGATAATGGTCTTAGTGTTACCAGGAAACAATACAAATTTATTACAATCTCATTATTGTTGTCTCCATTTTTCAGTTTTCAGAGCTGTCACTGTGATGCTTGCTAATTACCCGCAAGACCACCATACACTATAGGTAATTGGTACTGAAGTCTTTCTACTTCCAAAGAATAGGTCCCCTTTAATTTCTTATGACAGCTGGTGATAGTGGTTCTGCCCAGTACTGTTTCATGGCTCAGATATGTGCTGATGTATAAGATTATGATAAGGGCTAACTGGATTTCAGTTTTGTTTCTGCCCCACTACCAGTTTTCTAGCATTACACACAGATAGGCTCAGCGCATGTTCATTTCTTTCAACCCCAGGTGGGAAGGAAATAAACAGAAAAGAGAGAGTAACAAAGCCTTGGCTCCACCCTACCAAAGAATCAGGCAATAGACTACTACTGGAAAAGGCCAAAAGCAAATTACCTCTTCTTCAAGAACCCATTCCTATGACACGCAGTTATTTATCATTTCTACATGGAACTGGCAGTTAAGAACAACTAATGCCTGAAGCATTTAAGAGTTTTAGTAAAGATACACTGTAAATATGTGACATTGGATATTTTAGTTAAAAAGCACCAACATGAATTACAATGCTGTTAGCAATAGTGGAGCTACTGCTACTTAAGGTGAGAAGGTATTTTCAAGACTGAAGCATATCCTTTTGTTCTGAAAGGCAAGATTTTAAAAATTTTTTCAAAATACAGAGGCATTTCTGTGACATTACAGGAATTTAAAAGCATCCAATTATGACAGCTGAAGAATGTTTTCAAAAGCTGCATCTTTCAAATTTGGACCACCCAAATACAAGATATTTATTTCTTTTATTTGATATGAACTTAGACAAAATGTTATGTAAATTTGTGCCATTAACATTACATTTCCTTCATATTTTTGAGGGATTCTGTGTTATTTGTGTACTTGAGTTTTTAATTTCCCTTTTTTCTCACAGAGAAGTTAAATTATTTTAACCATTATAAATGGATATCTTACAAACCTTCCATCTTGATTTGTGGCAGTAACAGAATCCTATTATCCAAACTGTGTACAAGAAAGTTCATAAGTGATGGAAGTTGAGCATTAAATGATTGATCGCCTTTATCGGTTAGATCATAGAATCATACAGGAAATTAGTCTGGCAGGGATCTCAGGAGGCCACTGGTCCAACCACTTCTCAAAACAGAGCTGACTTCAAAGTCAGATCAGGTTGGTTAGGGCCGTGTCCAGCTGACTTCTGAATAATCTCCAAGGATGGAGATTCTGCAACCTCTCTGGGAAACCTGTGGTATCATTTGATCACCACCCCTATGAAAGACTTTCTTTTCTGTATCTAACTGAAATTTCCCTTGTTGCACTTTGTCTCCCTCAGCCTTCCACTGTTCATCCATGAGAAGCGTGTGGCTCTGTTTCCTCAAGGAGGTACCTATAAGGTAGTTGGAGACAGCAACAAGATCACCTTATAGCTCTCTTTTCCTAAGGCTGAACAAACCCAGTTCTCTCACCACATACAGCATGTGCTCCAGACTCCTAACCATCAGCTTTCCTCCAGACTCTCTCCAGTTTGCCAGTGTCTTTCTTCTACTTCAGAGCCCCAGGACTGGACACAGTATCCCAGACGTAGGTTTAAGAGTGCCAAATATAGGGGAATAATCACTTCCCTAGACCTTGTAGCCACTCTCTTGCTGATAGCTTCTTATAAGGTAGGCCTTCATAGCTGGAGGAGCGTACTGCTGACACATGTTCAGCTTGTCAGCTAGTTCCCATTCCGCAAGGCTCTTTTTTATCAAGTCAGGCCCCAGCCTGTTCTGTTACATGGTCTTACTTTACTCCAGACACAAGAACCCATACTTAGCTGTGTGGAACTTCAGAAGGTTCCTGACAATCTATTTCTCTAGCTTGTCAAAGTCCTTCTCAGTAGCAGCCCTGCCCTCCAGCATATCTATCACTCCCCCTGTATTTGTTGTCACCCATGTACTTGCCAAGAGTGCCTTCTGTTCAGTCATCCAGGTTAATAAAGACGCTGAACAGTTTCACGCCAGGTATTGAGCCCCACGGAAAGTCACTAGTAATCAACGATCAGTTAGACTTCTAACCACTGACTGTTACTCTCTGAAGCACAGCAGTCTAGTCAAGTCTTCTAGACTAGTCTAGTCCCACCTTACCCAGTACACACCTCCTCAGTTTGGTTTCAAGATGCTGTGAAACACTATTTTGAAACCTTGCTACAATCTACATAAACAACAGGCACTTGTTGACACAATGCTAGATTTCTTCCAGTCCTTAAGAATTATCTGAAGACTTACTAAAACCAGTACAGAGGCCTGCTCTGGCAGCTTTAAAAGAACCCAACCAAAACATGTTTGGATGCAAGTTATCCTTATATGCTTATTTTAAAGTATGCATTATAATGGATGACATCTAATACCTTCATTATTTACTGTTGGAGTGGAAAATATTTGGGCATGACCTTACTGTACAGTCACCTAATATGCTTTCCCAAAATGAAAATAACAATATTTCTGGAAGACTTCTGCCTATCCTGCATGATTATTGGCAGCATATCTTTGCATTCCTAGAAACAGACAAAAACCATTAGCAGAAATCCTTTTATTCCTCATGTAGTTAAAACTTCTAAAATTGTCTTTAAATATTCCAGACATGGTTTTCTCCTTATGTCTTTTTACTTTCCTTATAACCTTTCTTCACTGTCTAACCTCTCAGTTAAATCCATTCCTGTGAGTTCTCCCTTTCAGCATAGTTGATCCCATTGCATTTGTCCCCCCTTATATTTTCAGTCCGGTGTGACTGTCTGTATTCGGTTTTCCAGGACACATTATGCAATCAAAACAATGCCAGTTACAACTAACAATCTTCTAAATTTATAATTAATTGGCTCATGATTGTTCCCTAATTTTAAGAGGTTATGAGGATCCTTTAATACTGGTGGAATGAGGTCTCCAGTATTTTGCTCATATTGAAATCTCCATAAAAGTACAGTTTGCTTTCTTCTCCTTAAGCAATCTACAGAAAAGAAATAGATGGGCTATTCTTTTAACCTCCACTGACAGTAGAAGTTCTGTGGAAGGCAGCAATAGTCACTGTCATGGTCAGGTGAAGACAGCTTATGCTGAAGACAAAGGGCTGTTACAGCCTTAGGTGACTTTATCTGGTCTGTTTCTACTGCCTCTGCTTCTCTCAGGGGTCTCAGAAGCAGCAGCTTGGATGTGCCCGCAGTAGCGGCCAGCTTTTCTCTGCTGTTTGTTGGAGGTGGCTGAAGTTCTCTTTCCAGTCACGTGATAGGCATGTAGGTAGTCGATTAGTGAGGTACTGAGACACTAGCAACTGAAGGTGAGGAACAGAAATGCTGTCATCTGCACAGTTCATGAAGACTTCTGCCTGTCTTTACCCACATTTTCAGTTGAGCTGATGGAAGCCACCTGCTCCCAGTCACAATCTTTCTAAGTTGCTCTTCTGGCATAGGCAGGAGTAGATTATGGACAATGACTACGTGCCTGTGTTATACAGCTGCAGTGCAGTGCAATTCATCACAAAAATCTGCTGTTTCAGAGAAGCACTCGGAAATACACTGGACGTGCATTGGTTTTCTGTGTTTGCAGTACCTCTGAACATGTGACAGAAAAGAAATAACACCATATAGCTGGGGACACTGGAGGAAGAAGTTATCTGATGATCATGACATTTAGGCACTACATAATCAGAACAGCTATCTGCAAGCATTCATTGTCACTTGGTATAGAGCTGTTGGCAGCACAAAGACAGTTATTATTACTTTATATACAAAAGGCTGCTCCCTCTTCTTTTGCCTTATGTTCTCCGTTGTCCAAAACCCAACAACCCACTAACTCTAACCCTCCCAGGATTCAGTAACATCAACTGCTTAAATTCAGTTCTTTTCATTATTCTGACTCCTGGAATACTGGCAATTAAATATATAGGCCAAGAAATCTGGCATTAGTAGGATAAACTGCATGAACAAGGAGTACCTACATACGTAAGAACAGGGTCATGATATCAATGTGTAAATTTTTTAGGGCAACATCTTTTTTTTTTAGCTCCATGATACGCAATTGTGACAAAACAGAAATATTATACTGTAATTAACAGAATTTATTTAGCAAACTGAGACTTGGACCAGTGCTCTTGGTAAGCTAAGAGCAAAAAAAATCAAATGAAATGAATGATATAAGACAGTTTGTATATCTCTGACCCAGAAAAAGAAAAATGCAAGTTAGTGGTTACCAAGGCCAGGGAAGGTAATGAATGCAATTAACGGCATCATTAATTTCATGGTAATAATCAAGAAGCAACAGCAACACAGCAATCTTCAAGATAAATTCAGGATTTGCAGTTCCTAGATACGCACAATTTCTAGTGTGAGTTAGCTCAAATAGTTACAGTGTACATGTTTATCAAATTCAAGGGACAGTCTCCCAAGTTTTAAGGTGCTGTTTTGCAGACTGAACAACATTCATTTATTCTGCTTCATCATTAGATCAGGTATACTGTTTATCTTCAGTGATTTACTCCCTGAAATTACCATGACTGACAATTTATTGATTCCAAGGAAAGTTTCATGTGAGAAGTCATATAGACTAGCATCATTACCATTTAGCCTGTTTTCATAGACCTGTTTGTGAAGCTTGTCTGCAAAATGATTTTTTTTCTTGAAAATTATCAATACATCCTTACCTTTCAGGTCTGTTTGTTTGCATGGACCCTTTTCTGAAGTCACTGTTTTAACAGATGTTAGATCACTCTAGAAATGTGGCCTCAGTCCATCTGGGCAAACAGACTTAATTAGCACTCATTAAGTTTCACCATCTCCTATGAGGGGAAAAATAAAAGTCAGACAAATATATACTTCAGAAGCAGCTATGAATTTCTTATACACCGAGACTTCCCTAGAGCAGGCATACTTAAGAGATGCCGATTATCAAGTTTTCTTCAATTCTGAAGTAGCTGGAAACAAAGATGCAGAGTTGGATCTGCCCATCCCAAGATTGCTTTTCGTTTGACAGAAAATGACAGTCACTGCTTTACATGGTACTAAGTATCACTTGTTGTTAATTCTATATGAATTTTTCCTATCCAGGGTGAAAGAAAGCTTTTGAGACACAATTTCAACTCAGCTCATGGAGGTGGAAGCCTTGTGAGAGGAACTGATTTTAAGAGAACCATTGGTATCACAGCACTGCCCTGAGCCTCATTTAGCACTTAAGTCAGATTTCCAATTCAACTCCAAGTATAATTAGAGTTTTTCGATATATATTAAAACTCTAAATGAAAAGAAACTTATCAGGACTGGGCTGTCTCTACATCTGTGATTTTTGAAGGCATCTATGCGAATACTCTTACTCTAAGGCAAATAATGTGGCAAATAAATGTTAAGTTTGGTGTCGCGAGAGACACCAAGAGACAAAAACGTTAGTCTGCTTAAAAAGAACTGAGAAAAGATACCACAAAGACAGTTTGGCATTTAAAATGCAAAACAGACCAGATTTATTTGCTTGAGAGAAATCTAGAAAGTCTGTACAGCCTCAAAACCTATTAAGTTGTCAAGTTTTATGCAACTTCAAAATCTGTGTTAGTGCATTACATACATTTTGGTCCTGAAATTTCCTAGTCTCACTAAGCATCAAAGCCAAGGACAAAGGCAGAACAGGACAGAGTTGTGAATGAGTCTCAGAAGTTCATAGCTAATGTGACAGAAACATATTAATCGGTATTCATGGAAAATTTAAAACTGGAACAAAAATCCTGCTAAGGCTATTTTTCTTTTATTTAGCGGAAAATTTCCCCAATCTGTTAAAGCTCTTAGCAAGTTTCTAAATTTTAAGAAGAGTTATTTTTCATACTTGTGTTTGATTTTCAGTTTTAGTAATGTTGTAATTGCTCCCAAATATGTATTTGTGGTTATTTTTCGTTTTTTTTTTTCTTTTTTTTGGGGGGGGCTGGGGGGGAAGGAGTCCCCAAAATGCCAAAACTGTTCAGAAAAACATAAATCTTCAAAACAGTATTTTTCACTGAAACGATCTTTGGATCTAACTTTTTTTTTTTTAGCTTCTTTTTTTTTTTTTTTTACATATTTGTAAATACTGAAACTCGACCTAGTACATAGTCTGACTTTCAGTCTAGCTGTTTTGTAAGAATGCACAGCAGCTTTTCTCTGATGTATGTTGACACTGCAGCTGAAGGTATGACTGCAGTGGAGAATGGTTTAAGCAAGCCTCAAATACATTATTCGAAGACTCTGGATGTCAGGGAAGGATAGCACCTAAGGTATATGCCTAAGGTCCCCAAAGTGATTGCATAATCCATGCAATTGCCTCTTTCCTGCTGTTTACCTGTGGTAGCCAGTTCAAAGCTATTATGTTTATAAGCTTGCTTATATTCAAAACATATTTATATTCCAATTTTTATTTTGCTGGATATGTACTCCCAGTGATATATAGTTCTTGAATAATTTTGTAGTTTGTCAATTACTTAATTCTTGCCTTTTAAGGTTTGACTATTCTTACTACAAAAGATTTCTGATAAGACCTTTTAGAGGTATTGCACATTGTGTAATTCTTTGGGGGGGGGGGAATGATAAGAATTATGCAAAGCAAACACTTTAGGGCTCAGATCAAAAGATAATGCTCAATTTCAGACCACACTGACCCGTTCAGCTGAAAGATCATCCTGACACAGGACACATGAAAGAAAACGAATCACTTCCATGAACCCCTATGACCATTTGAATGAATGTGACCCTCAGTATTCTACCTTTTCCAGTCCCCTGCACTATCCCATGTAACAAAGAAAATTGCAGTAACAACCTGTCAGCTAAGCTTCAAATCTATTTTGTTTGGACAAAATAGAAATTGCTTGCTTTCTTCTAATAGGGATGTGCTTTCTGCAGAAGCAGAGAAGACTGAGTAATTTCTACTTTTAATAACCCTACTTTTACATTAGGGAAGCGACAATGTAGTTTTTCCTATGAAATATCTAGAAAAGTCACTGTGTACCCTTTTCCATTTGAATGAAGTTACGTTCTTAGAAATCCACACCTAGAGGCTACATCCGTGCCCGAGGTGTGCCAAACAGGAGCCAGGATTATTCTTTGTACCCTCATCGTTAAACTTCCTTACTCTCCCAGACAAGGTGACTGCATCCAAACCTTCTACTGTAAAATAGTCCCTGACTCAAATTGAGTCTATGATCATGCCCAGGAAGTTTTTGAAAGAGTGTTTTTGGCTCATGACAAAACCATGCCAAGGACTACTCTATACATAAGAATTGTCTTCCTTTTGTTCAAATCTTACATAAAATAGTCAGACTTGCCACTAAAAAGAATCTAGACCTTTCCAAAGTCAATGGTAAATGTGTCACTGACTTCCATAAAGGTAAATTTTGCTCTTTATTTTGAAAATAACATATGTACAAATTTCATAAAATATTATCCAAATTTAGCCTTGAGATAACTTCTTAATATTAAAAGATGGTAGAGGTAATGAGGTATTCCTTGTTTCTAACTGACAAAGTTCCATCTATCAATTATGGAGCTTGATACATGAATTAGCAGGTAACATTTTATGAAGATTGTCAGGGGTCAATTGTGACTTATGTATTGCAAATCTACTAAGAATTTAACAGCTTGCCTCACAAATACTAACATTTGGTTAAACTCAAACTAGAAAAAGAGCATAAGAGCTTAACTTAATTTTGATTTAACTCAGTTAAAATAAAAATAATTTATTCACTTTTTAACCTACAAGAACAGTCTGAAGCATAAACTTCAGTTTCATAGTAGCATTCTTGGGAAATAAGATATTTGGGAAAGGTTCAGGATTATTGTACTTACATATGAATAAGATTCTCATTAAACATAAAATATTTGTAATTGGCGGTCTTAAATAAAGTTTCCTTGTGAACATTGTAATGTTACATTCATCCTCAAAAATGGAAAATGTCACAGCAGTTATCAACGATAATTTGAAAGAGTTAGACCTGAAAATCTCCACTTGTAATAAACACAGTCCTGCTTTACCTACACTGGTTAAGTATCATTAAGTTGTGTGCTAATTTACAAATGCATTGACCAAGAGAACAATATCATGTAGCTTCTATTAACTGGAAGCTCTTAATAAAGTTGGTAATATATTGCAGTCAAACACAGAGGACAACCTCCTTCTCACAAACCTCACCTAAAATCCAGATAGAAAAGGTACACTAAAATTACAAATACTATCATACTTTCTCTCTGATAGAGGTATGCTCTGTAACAGTGTTATAAAAGTGTAAGTTTCCTTTAATAGATAAGTAATTGCAATTATGCATTTAATTTGACATTCTTTATTTGCTATGTTTTAAACAAAAAAGAATTTCATTGTTCCATACATGCAAATATCAAGTAGGGTAAAGATATTTTATTTCTCACCAAAAAACTTTGTATCTGAACATTTCAACAAGGACAGCAGAAGGAAAAAGCAAAATCCTCAAACCAAATAAATTTAACATGAAGCCTGTAAACTAAGAACTGAATCACGTGTAAGACAGCTGGTGAAAGCAACAGACTAGATTTGATGGATCAGGAGATCCCTTTCTATGACATGCCCCTGTTTTCAAAAGCATTCAGGTTTTACACTAATTATCAGTACTGTATAAAACAAAAAGAAAGAAAAACTCTATAGAGTATAAATATAATTTGTATGTGAGGTTTCTTTTATGATCTCATTTACCTCTGTATGTTGTAGATACAGCAGTAGCAATCATAGCAGGTCATCATCATTTATTACTCAAGAGCATGCTTGTTATCTTAAATGCTGGTCTCACCACATTAAGTATTTCAAGGTAAGATCATGCATTACATAAAACATGAGTACAAGCACTTTGGTGATACATATGTTCAGCAGTATGTGGGAATTAGAAAGTTAATTTAATTTTGTGCACACATGGGTTGTACGAGCTGTGCATAACTGCCCCTTGGAAATGCACTGATCTTGAAGATGAATGGCTGTCTCAGTACTGGAAATCTATTCTTAACATACAAGTGAAACACTTTGTTAACAACATCCAGTAATGCCTTATGACTTCTTAGTTTAGGACGTTCCCTGTTACCGTATAAAGAAATCCATATAGAAAAAAAGTATTGTTAAAGAATTTATATGGAAATCCATACGGTAATATTTGGAACCATGTTTATTCAGCCCTTTTAGCCACTGGTTTAGATGTTGCCGTTTTGAAACCAAGGTACGATGCACTGGTAAATCTCACAGCACATCTGTGTAGAGTGTAAGGGGACTAGGTTTTACACTAAGGCAGTGGAGCTGGTACAAAAACCCTACTATGTACAAGGCTTGAATGTGTTTTACATGGCTTAGACTGCAAGTAAAAGTAAAGTATGAAGCAGAAATCTCCACCTGCCCAGAAATACTTTACATGACAGAGAGGGGAAAACTTAAGAGTAGACTGAATGCTGGGAAAAGAGCTTAGCACAAAGCCTGGATCTGGAGGTGAGACTTACATAATTTCCTGAATGTGGCCAAGCTCTGGGTCAAGCAGGACTGAATTTCAAATGAAAAATCATGCTACTGAGTACATTCTATCTTTCATTGTGGTATCGTCATCTTTGGAGTCTTGAGCCTACAATCAAATTCACAGATGAAACACTCAGTGAAACATTGACAGGCACATAGATGCATTTGTGCAAGTCTGACTGTGCAAGCAGATCCTACAAGTGAAAACTACTTACATATAATTTTGCTTTAGGGGGACTTGAGAATGAAAACCAATCTGCAGCACAAACAATGAAAAGCCAAACAGATACTGAAAATCTTTGTTTTTTACTTTCCACACAATATTAGTAACACATGTAATACTTTTCTTGTTGCTTAAATATATGGAGTGAAATCCTTGCCCCAGTGAATTCAATGGGAGTTTTGCCACTGACTTCAATAAGGACAAAATTTTCTCCCAGTGCTGGTGTGATTTTCAGCCTGTCTTTGCCCCTTTAATACATGTGATTACAAAATCCTGTACTTCAATTCCAAGGGTGGATCAGCACCCTGCAGCAATTAAAAATGCTGTAGGATCTCATAATTTTCCAGTATGTTGTCTGAAAGACCATAGCACAGAAGTATTTTTGCTTTATGATGTATAAATACCTAAAATTTACAATAAAAAACAGTTTTAAGATATTTTAACTTAAAATTTATTTCTAAACTCATCTCTAAATGGATGGAATTATATACGCAGATATCTCAGTACACCGCAAACTTCCTCTACCTATCTGAAGGTAGGATTTGGTCATTCATTAAAAACAGAACTAGTGCTAAAGGCCACACACATACATATGAACATCTGAGAGTGCTAGTATGAAAGAACAGGTTGTGCTGAGAGTATGAAAAGCAAGCATATGTTGTAATAAACAATGCTATTATTTGCATTGTGATTTCAAATTTCATACAAATGCCAGAAAAGAGTTTTAGAGAACTCATTCTGTTTGTAAACAGAGACAAGATGTAAAATATTTAACAAGATAGATATAATGATTAACACTGAAGTCTAACATTGTAAGGCTTTTAAGAAAACACAAATTAACATGAGACTAGCTTAAACCTCGGACATCAGCTCCAAAAATATATTGAGCGCTGCTACTGGGGGAAATGGAGATGTTCAACCTTTCCAAATAAAAAGGCCTTTTACAGATTATAAACCTGAACTACAAGGTGAAGAAACTTAAGCAACCAAAGCCTTTTTCTTTTCTGACATGTCTATATGTTTAAATGAAAATTGTACATAAAGATTCCAGGTAAGATTATGTTCCTTAAACATTATGCATCCAGTGGACACATGCATAGACAGTCTCTGAGCCAAAAAAATATATTATTTTGTTGAGAGTGTTGGAAGTTGTGAATTTTACACATTCAAGTAAAAATCAAAATAGGTTTGCTAAGATTTTAAGTGAGTATGAATTAAGACCACAAAAGTACTGTCAGATCTGCATAATCCAGACAGTGTACCTCTGCAAACACCCATGGTGTTCATTAAACTTTGCAACAGGCTGCTGCTCTTTCTTCACATAAAGCTTGTAGGGATGGCCCCAAAACTTAGTTAATTGATACGGGCCATAGAAATGAATAATGTTAAAAACCTATTATATCATTCACTTTGTCTCTTCAGAGACAACTAGATGATTTAACAGGTCTTTTTCCACCTCTTAGTTCCTGTGATTTCATGACTCGCAATTCAATTACCTTACCCACCATCACTACATGTAATAGTTCGTTCCACCACTCATCAGAAATATTATTCAATATCTCTAATGACAGAATTGCCACTGTATATGCAACTTCCTTCCCCCCCCCCGAATAATCTCAGAATTAAAAACAAACTTACTTTTTCATCTATAGATCTTTAGAAATATTGTATTTGCTGTGCAAAATGGAACTATTTGAATCTAAAGAACTGAAATTATTGAAGCACTATTCTGAAGATAGTCACTCCATTTCCTGTATGGTCATTCAACCTCTCCATTAGCCCTACTCTACCACTGTCATGCTGAAGAACTGGGAATTTACCCACATAGTGCCTAGCTTCCCTATGGGCGCTTTTACATCAGTTTTAGTTTAGAACAGGAGGTGAATCTCCCAGTCTCCCTACTATTCCCACTTACCCTGCTTTGATCAGCACTGCAGACCTATTGCACAGTCCATGAACAAATTCTTTGGAACGAAACTCAAAAAATGCTTTTCAAATGCTAGCAGACATCCAGTCCATCCATGTGACTACACTAGAGCTAGTCTTAAATAATCCTCCCTCTCTTAAAACCTGTTGACTTGGATATTGGGGTCACCAGCACCAATCATTAACTTTACAGATCTACTCTGATTGTGCCATAGGAATTGCTAATGTAGATGGACCCTGACATTCTCTCATCCCACACAGCATATACAGCTACCCAGGGTAAAACTGCAGTGCAGGATCTTCTTATGCACAGGTCTGCATTATGGACCTAATTGATGTTTAAGATGACATAATGGTGTGACCTTAACACACAGCACCATGCAAATTGCATAGCAGAGAAACTCAACCTCACCACTAATACTGGGTCTGTATCTGCACAGCTGTACTGGTATGGTGCAGTCTGTATGGCAAAACTCATCTATTTTGGGAGGCCCCTATTAACAGACATTCTACCTTCTGCTTTGTCCCACTGTTTAACAAGTCTCAATTTGTTCTTTCACCTGTAAAATGGGCATATCTTCTCTCTGCTCTGACGCTTATTGCCACTGAAATGTGCAATGTGTATCTTAAGAAGCAACAGTAACTATTGTCTACTGCTGAAAGTATTTTGTAAAAGCTGTTTCTATCTTTTGCTTTTTTTATATGCAAGCTGCCAAGTTAATGACTAATTTCATATAACTGATGATATTAACATAATATTAAAAAATATAGTGGTGGTAAGATTGATATGTGATCTAGTAAAATATCTGAAATGAAATTTTGACCATGAATTGAGTAAACAGGTACTGTAAATAGATTGAAAAAGTATTTCAAGAGTTAGTTCGGGTTACCTGAAAACACTTAAAGTGGTTTCAGACAGTGTGATAAACGTGATGACCCTTCCAGTGAAAGTCTGCAGCACATGCACCCTCATATTTCATTACAGGTCAGACTGAATTAATCACTCCTGTGCTCCTTCCTTCTACTGCAAGTAACACAAGCGTATTTCTAAGCACCCAGGTAAACTTGTGGCTGTTCCTGCCACCTAGTGGCTATCGCTCACGTTAACAGAAACACAAACAATACATTGAGGACACACTTTCAAAGACAAAATAGGTAAAAGTGCACAAACTTTTGTTTTGAGATTACTATTTTGAGTCTCGTTGTTTTTCAAGTTTGTTGACTACTACAAAAAACAGCAAACCTTCTGGACTGACTTCAGGAAAAAAAGTGTTCTACAGATCTTGTAGTGTGAAAGGTTCTGAAAAGATGCCAATTTTTTCAGGAAAAACTAATAGAACAATGCCATTATTTTTATATCCTTTATTTATAATGCAAATGTCGTTTAAACAATAAATATGGGCTTACCTAAGGTGGAAAAAATGATCCAATTATTGTGAGATTTCTCTTAGGTGGAGGTGTTTTCCCTCTTCTTTCTTAGAACTTTGAAATGTCCTTTATTTCTGCTGTTGCCACTCAGTTGTACCTCTGTTCCAGACATCTTCCATTTCAAAGCTATTTATTAAAAAGACAAACACTAATGCTATTACAAGGAATGCTGCAGTGCCTCTTAGAAAAGCAATTTGATTACAAGCAATAAAAACGTTTCTGGCAAACAAAAATCATTGATGTATTTTCAGGTTTGCACAAGACAAGCTGGAGAGGGATGGAACTAAGCCACAGAGTGCAAGTTCCTCTGCCCGTACACTTCAGCATGTCATGACCTAATCAAATCTCATAGGAAACAATTTCAGAGTACTTTGTTGTAACAAAGTGTCCTTCTTAAAAATGAAGAAGTATAACAATTACCTATTCTAGTAACAGTTTTATGATAACGAATATTCAGAAACAATCTTAGCAACACTAAGGACAGATCCCAGAACAGTCGTGGGGATTAAAAGTAGGATATGCTTTGTTTAATTCTCTTCTCTTCCCATGTGGAATCAAAGCAGTTATGATCTCTATGTAACTCTTCGTGAAAGTCAGGTCCTTCAGAATGGGATTCATTCCAGTCAGCATACAGTGCATAGAACTAGTATTATGAGAGTTCAGCTATTTAGTCACCCAGGAAGGAAACATTAAGGAGAAGATCAAGTCTTAAACCCTCCTCTGTTCCTCCATTGGAGACATACTTCCATCCTCTTGTAATCTCTGCCTCTTGCCTTCCTTGGAGGCAGGTGGTTATGCAATTTCCCCCCACCCTCCCCAAGCAATTCAGTGAGACTCACTTTTATTTAAAAACTCAAACAGAAGAGAAGATGTTGATAATTCGTCTCCTCTTTTTATGTGGTATCCTACTGATTGCAGTGTTTCTCCAGTTTTTTCCACTGCTCAAATCAAACCAAATACATATTTACCACCTGCCAAGAATACTTCAAGGTGGCTGCAGATTACTGCTAGCGTTTAGACTGGGAGATGAATGTCCATGTTATCCAAAAGCCATCCTTTGGGTAATATGTTTCAGAATCCCCTTAGTTTTTACAACAAAGGATAGCTTTGTCTTATGTTCCCTCCCCTCAAAATCAATTTTCTTAAGTGTTGGAAGTTAGCTAGAACTGTGATTAGTTATTCATTATCTGATTTCAACACAGGTGCTCACTCACACAGTGCTATGTTCTATCTCCTGGCAGACAGCTGGCAGTAGAGTTTCATTTACAATATTCTGTTAACTGTAGCAGAAGAATACTTTTACTTTCTTTATACTACAGTTGAATCTATAAGGAAAACTAGTATGGATCCCTTCACAAGAAATTTCATATGGGAGGGTATTGAATGTAGTCAAACTCAGAAGCAGTCCCCATCTTTTACAGAATAAAAATAGGTATAAACAGCCACTTCATCCCATGACCACAGAAGGCTTTTTTAATGAAAACCTAAAACTTTTCACTAACTATTTCTAAGGCATATACAAGAGTCATAGCAAAATTCTCCTGATTAGAAAACATTCCTGAGTGGACACACAGAGACATATTTCAGAACACACGAAGTACCACCTTGTTCAGGAGTTTGATACAGACAAAGAATAACTTGAGGCTCACTTTAGGAGTTTTGTCTTAGTAAAGATTTGTTAAGAGAATAAAGCCTCAAGCATCAAAATTCTTTTTCAATTTTATCTTATTTCTGTCAATGGAATATAAATAAATTTACTAGTTTGTTAACCTTCCACACTGGGTAAACCAGCAAAAATATTTAATGGCTTCCTCACAACAACGACAAGGAAGGAAAACATAGCTTTTTGTGAGAATGACAGCAATGCAAAATTTGTAAAGATCGATAAAGTGGAAAAGATGAACACTCAGAGCTGGTTGTACTACTTACACAGTAAACAAAGCTGGGAAAATCACTTGAATACTAATCAATGTGGAATGTGTAGTTTCACCAATATTTTAAAACATCCACAATTCAAATGTGAACTGAATAGGTTTTGCAAGTTTGCTGAAGCACACTATAGGGATGTTCTGGGACATCACAACACTGCTATTTCTGCTTTTAGGTGTTATGTGCTTCCTTACTGTGTGAACACTTACAATGGCCTATAGTGACTCTTCATGTCTCAAATGTTTGCTTCCGAGATCTGGCAGCACTTTATGCATACTTGACACTTTCCAATGTAGTTATCAAGACAGGGTGGGGGTGGGGGGAGAAAAAAGAAAAAGTAATCACACAACTCTTGAGCAAACCAAAGACATACCCTAAACCCCACACATGTCAGAAGACATATTCCTTCACTGGCTGAAATGATGTAAATTGCAAAGAAATTCTGCAACAAAAGCATAACTAGCAAAAAAGCTCTTCTTTCCTTCCAGAAAATGGTGAGAAAGCTCTAGCATCCAGTCAGCCCTGATAGATTGCTTGGTCATGCCTTCTGTTTTTCCTTCCCCCCCTGGCCCTGCACCCATCCCATAATACCACAACTTCAAACAAGAGGGACACACTGTATTCCACCACGCATAACTGCCCACGGTTAAAGCACACTGAAGGGAAGTGCTCCATGTTTTTTAAACTCACACAGCAAGAATCTGTTTCTGACTGCTCTAAGCATAGGATTATTGTATTACAGCTGCCACCACCACTGTAATTTGAGTAAGAAAAACTGTAGATCTCATTGCCTTTAAAAAGCAGTGGTAGCACTCTGCCTTCAGGAGTGAGTTTTGGATTGTAGTCAGAACTGACTTCAGCCTAGGTTACAGGGAAAAACACGGCCATACCTCAGATCCCCTTGTAATATTCATAAGTTCAAGACTGTTCCTTATCTAGTACCTGAGTCTTCTGAATTGCCATTCTGAGGCAGCACTCTCCCTTCACACTGTAGACGATGCCAAGACACTTATCTTGGGTTCTAGATTTCAGTCTGAGATTTTAATCTTGCAAGAATGTAACTTCTTTAGAAGATTTGGTCTTACCTTTCCTCTATAAATATGGTACTAATGAAGTCCATTCTTACATAACTGCTTAATTAGACTAATGGAGTTTCTATGCGTGTGAAATCTTACCATCTAACACCAAGTAAAACTACATAGATAAAATTTAGTCAGAGCTTCAAAACACCCTAGAGAAGGGAAAATTTCAGCATTACAAGGTTTTCATCAGTCTATTACTATGCTAAATATACTGGTATTCTATCTTTTTTATTAGAAGTGACACAAATATGGTCAGACATTTTGTAAGGTTCTCCAAAATCTTTAGAAACTCTGGATGTCCACCTCTTTAGAGCAGTTCTCTTGTAATAAGTATATTCAAGGAAATATAAATTCAGAATAGTCTTAAAAAAGAGCCCATTTAAGCCCAACCAGTACACCAACACAAAACACAGTATATCAGGTAAACAGTTACATGAAGGAGAAAAAAAAAAAAAAAAGAAGAAAAAAAGTGTCACATATACTAAGCTGCTAAACTACTTGCCATCCCAGACTTGTTATGTTACAGACTCATTTACTTGTAAGGCTTGAGAAGCTTCTTATAGTCTATTCCTTTTGCAAGAGGTACTTGTTGAGGGTGAGACACCTTTTGTGGTAAGCCCTTCTGGAGGAGCTGCCTGAAGAGAAGTATGTATGTCTAAACCCTGAAGCATACTGCTGTTACCTAGGGGGGAAAAAAAAAACACCACCAAAAAACCAAGCTGAGACAGGCTGAGTATGAAATGGGAAGACTGGGGTACAGAGGAAATGCGCAAGACATTACTGCATTACATTGTGGAAGAAAGTAAACAACTTCACATTTCAGAAGGAGTATGTATACTGTTTTTTCTGTTAAAGATGTAAACAGACCAGGCAAACCTCAGTCTTCCAAGGTAATTTGCCAGTAGTGGAGTTATGTTGGCCAACACAAGAATGCAAGAATAAACTAAACATTTTGTCCAGAAATAGAAAGCTAAAGGTGTATCAGTGATAGACCTGTACAACCTGTGTTCTGAGTAGCTCTTACAAAAAAACCGGAACATGACAAACATGACTGCTTACCTGCAAAATTAAATTAAGAACTGCTGTAAATTTTAGGGTTAATTCAAGTAGCTATGATACCACTTTAAATATATATTATCTGTATTTGGAGATTACTGCTATCTCCAAGAATTGCAAAAGCAGTTTTTCTCTCTTCCAACTTTGCAAAGCATAACTATGATGCAGCAATCCTGAACAGTGGAAAAAAATTCTAAAAGTTGAAGATAAACCCTTAGAAACTATTATACACATCTGAGCTCAATCTAAAGAATGAAATCAGTTAGAAGTATATCACCATCTATTGATATTTGTAGGACTACATACCAAGTTTCCTTATTGTGACCACCTCACTAAGCTTATATTCTTAGTAAAAAAACTCACAAAACAGAAGAAACAAAAACCCGAACGAAACCACCCCCCCCCCCCCGACAAAGGGTAAAAAAAAAAAGCCAGCCGTGCATGCAAAAGCAAGTGGGGCCGCACTTTGCACCCTGTTAAGATGTACTCCTCGTAGCCTACAGAATTTCCTCCTGATAATGGGAAAGAGTAACAGCTCTCAAATCCTCTTTAGATAGCTCCGGAAGATTCAGTGACACGCAGACACCTTTTATAAAGCTTAAAGGCCACCTTAAAAATAACAGACAGCTGTAAAGTACAAGCATAAAAGAAAAACAACAAAAACCAACCAAACAAAAAAAGCACAACTCCAAAAGAAAAACGAACTAGACTGGGTTACCCACACACAGAAACGCGGGCCACCCGCGCCAACCCAGCCACTTCGTCCTCCCGCCCTCAGCCCAAGATAGAGGCAGCACCTCTGTCATTGGGCCGTGCCGATTGGCTGGACGCTGGCTTCGCGCTCCCGCCAATCAACCTTAAGCCCTATCTTCCACCGAAGAGGGGTTTAAGGCTCTGGCGGCGCTATAGCGCACGTGCATTGCTGAACAGCGTGTGAGAGCTGCTCCTTGCGCCGCCATTTTGTCAGTGAGCTGTGGCGGGGCGTAGGCAGTTGTTGGGTTCGGCGCCGGGGGGGTGTAAAATGGTCGTGTTCCGGTGATTATGGTTCTCACACGTCGCTTTCGCGCTTGTGAGTGGTAAGAAAGCGGCTGCTAGTGCAGAAGGGTAGCGGTCTTCGCTTTCGAGTCTCGCCTGACAGCGGCAGCGTCTGCCTGGCGGTCCGCGCGTTGTCGAGCCGAGCCCGGCTCAAGCGCCCTGCTTTTCTCAGGCGAGCGCTGCCTGGGGCGTCAAATAGCCCCAGTCAGAGCCGCTGCTTTGCAGGGCAGCGCGGATACCTTAAACTGTCGCTTGTGTCCTGCATGTGGTTGCATTTAAAAGCCTTTTTATTATGCTGTAAGTTTGTACGGTAGCGGTACATGATAGAGATAGATAGATTTTGATGGCTGAAGCGTTGCAAACAAAAATAAATGTGTGACCACTCTTACTTAGAAAGTAGGTAGTAGATTTATCTATGTAGCGTTCTTCTGACTGGTGTGGTTTTTTGAGCTGCAGTGAAGAAAGAATGGCTTTACCACGGTTTTAGGAAGGTGGATTCAGTTTTGTAACTTTGTTTTTTAAAATCTTAACACTGTAATTAAAGTGGGTATGAGGAACTCTTCTAGGGTGTGTTTGTTGGGCAGGGGAAGGATTTAGAGAAGTACTACAACAAGTAAGTTTCTGTGTATTTTTCTAATGATTTTTCCGTCACCTTTTCTTGTAGAGAGATGCAGAATTCTTTATAAGAGGGCTGAGATTTCTAAAGGTGTATTCTGAATAAGTCCTGACTGATATATAGGTGAGTAAAAAAAAAAAAAAAGTCATTTTGTAAACTGTAGAAATGTGACTGTATCTGTGTGATGCTGTTACTTGGGCTGTGACAGTGGGCAAGGAAATGTTGATGCACAAATTGTTTTCATCTGTTATGTGTTTCTGCAATCAGGGCTTTTTTTCAGTGAAAAAAAAAAAAAAGTGCCCAGAGCATCAGTGGTGCGCCTTCAAAAGTTTTATTCTCTTTAAGGATCAAGTGTTTCTTCCAGGCAGGCAGAACCCTTTCTTCAAGGCTGTTTTCTTTCATTAAACCCCAGAATTTAGCTTTCTGTTTTATTATAGGGAACAGTGAGAAACAAGGGAGCTTGTTTAAGCAGGTATTTGTCAGAGCTGGATTACGTACTGCTTTTACTGGTGGTTTTGTTGGTTTGTTTTTTTGTTTTGTTTTGGGTTTTTTTTGTTTGTTTGTTTGTTTTTGAGAAGTCTTGTATCCTTCCTCCTCCTGCCTGAGATGTTCTGGTAAGCTTTGCAGAAGGAGTGCTCATTTATTTATAAACTTTTATTTTTTGTGGAACTAGAATGATAGGGCTCAGTATTTATTCTGAAGACTGATTGTATGATCACTAGTTACTTCACGTATGATAAAATCTATTGTGGCAGTTCCGTTGAAGGTTTTTCGCAGGCTGAGGAAGATCTTGCCCAACCTGTAGTTGAAACTGCAATTTGCACTTTCAGCTTGACATAAAAATTCACAAATCAAGCATATGCTTTGTCCAGTCAATCCTTGTGTGTTTATTCACTGTCTTTGCATTTGACAGATGCTGTCTACCCTTTATTACATTGTTAGAACAGCAGTTTATTTCATAGAACTGCTTGGTTAAATTATGGGCATGCACAGCCTTTTTAAACAATGTAAAATCACAGATCTGTTGACAGATTTGAATGAAACTGGAAGCTGATCTTGAAGACCAGATTATAGATGAAGGTCAGAGAAGTATCTCAAGGGTTTGAAGATACTTAAATTGTCAGAATCGGATTGTTGAGACAGTACAACACACACCTGGCACAATTGTTAGTTGATGGGCAGTGCAGAAATGCTGAACATAGATAATGTGTTCCGTATGTCCTTGCAATTATGAAGATGTAAAATATGCTACAGCTGTACCTCATAGTGGATAGACAGCCAAATTAAGTAAACAGTAAAGGACAGAGCTATGAGATGTCATTGATTTGAAGAAGTGATTTACACAGAAAAAGCAGGGCAAGTAGGGGAGGAGTTCTTGGTCATTCACATATTAAAGAGAAACGGGTTGAGAATACTTTTGCAGGTAAACTCTCCTTGTGACTGCAAGTCCAGTGCAGTGAAACACTGAATTGCATCTCCTTTGAAGAGATTTGCAGTTAAATTTCCTGGATAAAATCGTTTTCTTTGAGCAGAAATACTTTTTTTGAGAAGAAATACATTTACCTTCCTGGTTATCTGTCCTCTGCTGTTCTGCATCCCTGCATGTCCATATCCCTCCCTCTGCCTCCAGTTTTGTGATATAATCTTTAATTCTCTGTGTTACTCTGGGAGTAGCTTTCTGATTACAGATTATTCTTAAGTGATAAAATTAGTCTGTAGCCCCAAGAGCAAGTCCAGAGGTACTTTTTTTAGTTGTTATCTGAACATGTCTTTAAAAAGAGAGTAGTGTCAAGTGTATTCCAGTTGCATAAAATATGACATTGTCAAATGTTTAGTATACGTTTTAACCAGAAGTGTAATAATATGCTATTAAAGCATTTCAAAAACAAATTTCATGTAAGGAATTAGTTGACAAAGAAAAATTATGGAAAATTGTCAGGCTGATCTTACTCCTTTTCTTTGCAGACGGGATGGCATCTGTGACTCCCTCACCAAACATAGTAGATATGAATCTGAAGATAACTCAGATAGAATGCCATCCTGAATGCTGGGTTATAGTGTTCCAGGGTCAATACAAGGCGGGATGCGAGCTTGACTATTACATACTACAAAATGAAATACAGCGTATGTTCAAAGTAAAAGATAATGTTTACATTGGTGGATTTTGTTTGGTGGAAGACACAGAAGGAAAATGGCATAGAGGAAGAGTTCTGGAAAAGAGAGAAAATATCTGTGAGGCTTTTCTTATTGACACTGGGCAAGTGCTAGTGGTTGAGGAAACACATCTTGCTTCTGCTTGTGATGAATTGTTTCAACTGCCTCCAAAGGTGGTTTTCGGTGTTTTTGCAAGCATACTTCCTCTTGCAGAAAAATGGAGTCCAAAAGCCATTAACTATTTTTCTTCTCTGGTAGGATTACAGATTACAGGTCATGTGAAAGCTGTTATAGCATACCAACTGCTTATTCTAGAGGTCCCAAAGATCATTAGTGATGTTCTTGAACTGCAGTTAGGAAAATTTATTGATGGAGATTCATTTTGTCTTATTGTAGAAATGTTAAGAGCATTTCCCCAAGAAATGCTTTGTAAGAGAGTGCCACAGTTGTCGCAACGGAAGTATCCAGTCAAGGAGTTGCTTACTTTCAGTAATTCTGAGAAACCAACAGATTTTTGGCCAGTTCCAGATGATCTCTTTCCACGTCTACCTGTTGGCAGTAAAGAGAGTGTAAAAATAATTGTTGCAGTAAGCCCAAATAAATTTTACTGTCAGATGCAGAAATGGCAGAAAGAGCTGGAAGATTTGACAGGAGCTATGCATTTGTACTATGAAGCTATCAGTACAGAAAATAATAAATCTTTTGATAGTTTAGGGCTACTCTGTGCTGCCAAAAGGCAAAATGGACAGTGGCATAGAGGAGTGATAAAACAGCTTCTGTCTGACCATGTGGAAGTCTGGTTTATGGATTTTGGCAATATTGAAGCTGTGCCATCTAGTTGCGTTCAGAAACTTAAAGTAGAGTTCATGGCATTACCAATGATTTCATTTCCATGTGCACTGTCTTGTTTTGGTAGTCAGGATGAAACAGGAATAAAAATCCAGCTGAAAGAACTTACACAGGCCTTGGTAAGACAAACTTCTGTGTGTGTCCATGTTGATTTCTTCAGTGACATTAAACGCTTGTATTATATTACGCTGCAAAATCAAAATCTTGGAAGTAATGCTGAGCATCCAGAAAACCTGAATGAGGCAGCTGCATCATGTGTCTTGCTTCCGGAAACAAAAATCACAAGTATTGCTCAAAACTACAAACCATGTCATGAGAGATACAATTCGGTTAAGAATCATACTGGAAATATACATACAAAAACCTGCTTACTTGAACAGGATATTTCTTTGTCAAGCCACTGCAAAAGAGTAGAAATGCAAATGAATTCTTTCCATACTGCTTTTGCAGTATATGTCATAAATCCATCTGACTTCTGGATTCAAACATGTGAATATCAGAATGAATTTCAAGCCCTGATGAAAAACATTGCAGGTGCATATAACCAATGTGGAGCTGATGAAATGGTCCTTAAAAACGCAGAACCTGGATTGCTGTGCTGTGCCCGTTATAGCAAAGATATGCATTATTATCGAGGTGTTGTCATTGAAGTGCTTCATATAAACATTACTGTTTATTTTTTAGATTTTGGAAATACAGATACAGTACCCTGGTACGATGTGAAAACATTGCTTCCTGAGTTTTCTCACTTACCAGCTTTAGCTATGTGTTGTGCACTTGCTTGCACATTTCCTGTTGATGATGTGTGGGTTAAAAAGGAAACTGATTTCTTCAAAGGCATTGTGTGTAACAAACTACTGCTGCTTCATGTCATTGGAAAACAAAACAACAAGTATGTTGTTAAAGTGCAGTGTAAGAATGGTTTGCAGCAAGCAGATGTTGCCACATGTATGGTTGAAGCTGGATATGCAGAATACTGGGAAAAGACACCAGACTCTGTTCTAAATTCAGCAAAAAAGGGGAAAGATCTGAATGCCCGCAAATCAAAAAAAAAAAAAGTAAATGCACAGAGCATCTGTAATATTCATAAAAATAAGGTATCCAGAAATGGAGAGATACTTAAGAAGGAAAAGTCACTAAGTGAGCCTTCAGTTCTGAGAGAATCTGTTGTGCTGTCCTGTTTTGGAAAAGGTGCTATCACTAAAAGGCGTAAATCGGTACATGAGGAAAAATTATTTTATAAAGAATATGTGTTTAAACCAGGAGCTGTTTTTGAAGTGGTGTGTTCTTGCATTGTTTCCCCAGCAGACTTTTCATGTCAGTTGCAAAGCAAACTGCCAGAGCTAAACAACTTAATGGAACAAATTCAGACTTACTATGAAGAGCATACCAGTCCTTACAAAACTGGACAGGTTGCCTGTATTGTTAAATGTCCCAAAGATGGGAAGTGGTACAGAGCAACTGTTGTGCAGCAAGTATCTACAAACGAAGTTGATGTGGTTTTTGTTGACTATGGTTATCGGGAAAGAGTTTTACTTAAAAATCTTCAAGGTGTTCTTCCAGATTTCCTAACTCTGGAAAGTCAAGCATTTCGATGTGGACTTAAAAATGTACCCTTACAAGCTGACTCACTTAATTGGTCTGAAGAAGTGTGCAGATGTTTTGAAGACTTCATTTCTGCCTCTAGAGGACCACTGACTTGCATCATTTATGCTCTTATTCTTGTAAGCCCTAACTGTTTATGCAATATAGTTGACTTACAGACTTCATTTATTAGTGCAGAGGAATTCCTCAGAGAACGTGGTCTCGCCCAGTCTGAATATATTGATCTGAGAAACCTTGCATCTTTGGGTTCTCTGTACAGTTTTTGCTACTCATCTTTTAATATAAATGTTGGAAGTGAGGAGGAGGTTTATATAACTCATATACATAGTCCTTCAAAATTCTATTGTCAGCTTAATCGAAACACTGAAACTGTAGAGGCACTGATGAAGAAGGTTAGTGTCATAAGTAAAATGTCAAATAATGCCAAATACGATACCAGCAATACACGGTTATGTATAGCCAGGTATTTTGAAGATGGTCTCTTTTATAGAGCTTTGGCTTTTCCTGTGGAATCGACATCCTATCTGTGTGCTGACTTTGTGGATTTTGGAAATAAGAATATGGTGGAGAGAGACCAGTTGATGCCTATTCCAGACTCTGCCACTGACCTAATATTCACACCCATGCAAGCTATTAAATGCTGTCTGTCAGATCTTAGGGAGACAAAAATTCCAGCAAGAGTTACTAGATGGTTTGAGGAAACATTCCTTGGTAAACTGCTGAAGGCTGTAATTGTATCCAGAGAATCAGATGGACAGATTGTTATGGAGTTGTATGATGGACAGCTCAAACTAAGTCAGAAAATTAAAGAAAAAATATTGGAGGAATTGGCACTGAAAAATTATATGGAACAATTTGTTGGAAGTAACGGAGGAGTGATATGTTGCATGGAAGATGACAAAGAAATGAATAAAGCAACTGTTAAAAATCGTGAAAGAGTTAAATTGAAAACGGAAGCAAAATGCCAAGTATATGATAAGAATTATCGGACAAATATTGGACAGAATTTTGGAGATGAAGAGCAAACTGCATGTAGCACACAAAAGCTGTGTAGTGGGTCCTCAAAACCACTAACTTTACAAGACAGTGAAGAACCAGGTTTTAGAAATACTGTCAGTGCTGTTCTGGAGCACAGAGAGGAACCTCTGGTTGGAGAGCCTGCTTCTCACTCACTCTGTTATCCTGCTTTAAATTCAAAGGAAATAACTGTAAATGCTCTCTCTGAATCTCATAATGAAATACTAAATTATACAGGTCAGCAGGAAAGGAGTAATGAAAATATACCTAAATTAATCAGTCTTCCTCAACGTCATATTCAGGTGAATTCTGAATTAGTAGCATATATTTCTCATATGAATAGTCCATCAAGTTTCTATATTCAGCTTGCAGAGGATGAAAACTTAATAGTACAACTAGCAAAAGAATTAAATGAAAGCATGGTGAATATAGGTCACGAAGATTGCTTAGGTGAGCTTATGGTAGGGGATCTCATTGTTGTAGAACATGACACCGATTGTTTTTATTATAGAGCAGTTATTAAAACTCTGAAATCGGGAAACTCCTTTGAGGTAGAGTTCATTGACTATGGTAATGCAGCAGTTGTAAGTCCTTCAAAAATCTGCAGCATTCAGAAAAAGTTCTTAGCTTTGCCAAGGCTCAGTGTTCATTGTTTCCTTAGCAGAGTAAAAAACGTTCCTGAGGAAAGCTGGACTAATAAAAGTACTTCCTCTTTTGTAAGCAAAATAAATAACAAGCCAGTCACTTGCAAGTTTTTACAGCAACATGGAGGGCGATGGGAGATAGATGTAATTTGTGATGGAAAGTCTATGTCTAATGTTCTTCTGCAGAAGAAGGGCAGGGCAAGGTGGCAAAACACACTGATGTGTAATCAGGAAAATAGGCCAAAACAAATTCTGGTCACAAATGGTAATCCTCAAGGTAGAAAGTCTAGGAATGGTTTACGTGCTCAAAGTAAAACTAAAGCTGTTAGGATGAAAAATACTTCTAAAACACCCTTAAATGTCCTTCCTCAAGATCTAAATTCTGGACAGGTAGAAGGAGCAGAAGTAATTAATATTTCAGAGGGTGGAGAATTTCATGTACAGTTACTTAGAAATTTGCAAATACTACGCGAGTTAAATGTAATGCTTGTCAAAGAAGCACAAAGAAGTGATTTGCTTGGAGTGGATGACATTGAAGAAGGGCTGGAATGCATGACAAAATCTGAAAGGAACTTGAAGTGGTATCGTTCAAAAGTGATAAAGAAATTTGTCAGGGAGAAGTTAATGCTAGTTTCTTTCATGGATTATGGCAGGTGTGAGATGGTGTCCTTAAATAATGCAAAGATGCTCAGTGATAAGATTAAAAATATTCCTAAACAAGCTGTGTTTTGTAAATGGGTTTGGTTTAAAAAACTGAAGAAAATTCAGTTTGTCCATGTAGTAAATGCACTCCTGGATCGTGAGATAAGGATCTTGTTTTTGAGATATTTGGAATCTTCTTGTATATGGGAAGTAGATATTTTATTAGGGGAAATTCTGCTTCAGGAGTATTTGAATGAGCTCTTAAATGATTGTTGGACTATTGATGGACGAGAAGAATCCAGTAATAGAGACTGTAAGGAGTTTGATACATCATTCAAGATAAATTCAATCACGTGGACACTGCTGCAGAGTGGCAGAAGGTACCCTGGATTTGCAACTGCAGTTACTGATCCTTCCAACTTCTGCATCCAGTTTGAAGTCTTATTTGATTGCATGCAAAACTTGTCTTTGCTGCTCTCTGACCTTCCTGACAACTTGCCAGCTTTACCAAAAGAACTTGTGGCTCCTGGTGCTAGCTGCTTGATCAAGTTTGGACTGGAAGCACAGTGGAACAGGGCAGAAATTAGTGAAGTAACAAGTCAGTCTGTTGTTCTTAAATTTATTGATTATGGCTTTCTGAAGAGCATCTCTTACTCTGATATCCATAAACTTAAAGTTATTCCAGAAAGTCTGTCTTACTTACCACGCTTGGCACACTCTTGTTCTTTGCATGATACAGTTCCTGCCAAGGGGGAATACTGGAGTGATGAAGCTAAGCTGCTGTTTCAGAAGCTTCTTAGTAAACCGGATCTGATACTTCATTTTAAACACTATGGCTCTGAAATGAAATTAGAGGTTGATGTTCTGTACAAGGAGAACAATCTAGCTCATGCCCTAATTGCTGCTGGCCATGCAGTCTACTCTAGAAGTAGGTGCTGCCTCATTCCAGTTGACAGAATTAAATCAGAAAAAACAGATTTGCAGCCTAAATGTCCAGATTCTAGTTAGCGTGCTTCCCTTTGTGAACCAGATTATAGTTATGACAAAACCTCTTTATTTTGCTGACAGAAATAAAGCAAAGAAGTGAAGAAAAAATGTATCTGAAGCATAGGACTATCTGTGATAAAGTTTCAAATAAGAAGTCTGGTAAAGTGGGTGCTGGAATATCATTAACAAAGGATCCGAGTTCATGTAACGCTGAAAGAAAACAAAAACTGCCGAAGATGGACAACACTGTGAAGATGTTGGGTTTTTTCAGCATTATGATGACAAGAAAAGTAAAATTGACTTAATACAGAGTAAGTCTACCAGAAGCACTGGTTGAGACTTGTGATTCTGATGTTCCACAGTCTAGAAAGACAATGTGAAGATACTATTAAAAGAATTAATTGAATAATAAGTAGACTGCAGTTAGGAAAGCTTCTTCAATGCATTTAAAGAAAAACCCAAAAGACACCTCTCTTGGTCTGGTTTTTTTTCCCTCCAAGATCTCTTGTTACATTTATTTAGACAATCATGTTTTTGGCAAACCTTCCTGTCAGAATGCTTTTACAATTTATGTGTGTGTATATATAAAACTTTATTTGCAGTAACATCTGGTTTACAGTGGTAGTGTCGTCTCCTTGTTTTGGATGCTCAGGACATTCTTGTTTCTAATTCGAGTTCCCTGTGTGAGTATCTTTCCTCTTGTTAGGAGAAAGTTTCCTAACAATAAGCCAAAAACTTGGATCCCCATTTATGTGAGACACACCCATTAAGTTGTTTTCACTTAGCTCTTGGTGTAAAGATGCCATTGACCTGTCTCAAGGTTCTTTTGATATTTGAGTTGCATCACAGTTGGGGTTGTTCTCTACTGAGTGTGCATGTTCCACTGATCTCTTCCCTCCATCCTATCCTCCCCATCCATCTGTCAAACTGAAGAGAGGAAGTTTTCTCCATGCACTTAGTCTGTTTGTATCTTGAAGGGAAACGTTCAGAGCCTTTTCTTTCTTTCTTTGTAGAAGGAGGAAATTTCAGAACTGAAAAGTGATGATATGCTGTATATGTCTTAGAACTTTTTTTGTTTTTCAGTAACCATTCGGAAATTATAAGAATTTGTCAGATGTCTCTCTTTGTGTTGTTTCATTTTTAAAATTTTTTTCCCCCTTCCTTCTTCAGTTGTTTGGACAAAAATAAATCATGAAGAGGCCTGAAGTGTGAAAGATCTTTGTATGCCCTGTGATTGTTTGAATTTAAATGAAAAAATGAATATAACCCTAATGATAGGCAGTACATCTAATGCATCTCCCAGGATCTCTGGATTTCATGATGTATCTCATTCTTGTGAGAACTTTAAAGCTTTAACTGGAAAACAGAATTTAATTTTTTTTTAAAGGGGAGAGACATGTCCAGGAAATTAGAATAAATAAGAGAGAAAACAGTGCCAGATGATCTTTACAAAGTTAACTCTGCTGGTGAATATTCAAAAAGCATGCAGATATTTTCAGCATACAAGGAAGAGATGCTCATTAGTAACAAATTGGAAAATGCAGAACATAAAGTTCCTTAAGTATTAGCTGAAGTATCGGAAGTGTTACATTAATGTATTGATTAAATAGAGGGGT
This sequence comes from Sagittarius serpentarius, assembly GCA_034782735.1. Lineage (NCBI taxonomy): Eukaryota > Metazoa > Chordata > Aves > Accipitriformes > Sagittariidae > Sagittarius > Sagittarius serpentarius. The sequence goes on from JAVKLA010000017.1 coordinate 20,256,022, forward strand.
TTTTGTAACCATTTGTGATTGTAACTGTTTTCTTTATACTGCACCATTTTATTATATATTATTGCAGAATTTGAAGTTTTTCCTGGTTAAAATTATAAGCTGACCTGGCATGTTCATTGTCAGTAGTTTGACATACTGCTTGTTCTTACGATAAAATGCAGAGATTGTATTGTGCAACGTTACTCATGTTGATTGATAAGTTCACATTTACTTCACTGGGCTATGTTCAGTGTAGTGCCAAGTAATACTTTATTTTCATGTAGAGGCACTGACAAGGGTTAATTAACTCTGATTCTAACTTCTGGCTATTGTTCATTTGGAACAGAAGGTGTTTGGTGTCTTTTCTTTTTAAAGATCATCTGGATACCCTAAATGCCAGTCCTGTTGGTGTGGTATTAACACACAACTTGCATATTTTAAGTTAGTGGTTCCCCCCCCCCCAATGTAAAGTATGTTGTGCTTTAACTTGTGTGTAGTTGTAGAACACTGCTTACCTAATGTTACAAAATGGAGCCTAGAAATGACAGCTGATTAAGAAAAAATAAACAGCTGTGTGTGTACTATTTTTATGTTCTGCTAATTGCAAATTAGATTTATTTGCAAGAATGTGTTTTATTTTCAACTCATGCGTCTAGCTTGTGATAGTAATTCCTTTTCTGAAGGTCTGATACCCAAAGTGCTTAAGGTAAAAACTAGATAATTGAAAGTATTTTCAGTATTATGCTGCACCTGCCACTCTTGATACCAATTTTTGGAAGTGCATTACAAGGTTATGTTTGTTAGATTAAGTTCTGGGATGTCTGGCTATGGATTTTATTCCCAGCCTTATTTGGTGTGTACTTCCCCTGCCCCAACCTCAGCTTTAACAGCATTTTTCTTGTAAGGAGGGGAGGCTATACTTGTAATCTAGTTGAAAGAAACTGTCATATATTCAGGATTTGGAAGTTTAGGTGTGTTTACCTGTTTGTTTTGGGGCAAGCATGATTCTGAGCAAGAACACTACTGTGATTTGGTAAAATTTAATTGGAAACTACTGTTTATCATTTCGTTGTATTTCCTAAATGTATTTCTGTATTTGTTTATGCTGTGTTATTCATTACTTGATTATCCATGGAAGTGATAGAGAACTGATTGTATTTGTTTGGAATTAAAAATGTTAGTATTCAGTATTGTGCCATTTTGTCATGATTAATAAAATGCTTATCTTGTGTGTAACTTGCCTTGCCTAAGTCATTCTGAATATTTTGAAGCTTTCTGTGACCGTTGTGGTTGGTGAATGCATTGGAAAAAACCTGAAGCTACATCAGTACGTTCTTCGTGGGATGGTGCCAAGGAATAATCCTTGCCCTCTAGGCTACCAGCTGTGGAGTGGATTATATGTATCCTGTACTGAATCAAGGTTTGCTTTTGAATGCTGTACAAATGGCACTGGCTTTCTGCCTGTACAGCTTTCTAGGTGAGATGCATGCCACGCTCAGCCTTCACCTGCTTTGTGCTAGTCAGATGTACTCTTACCTGCACACTCTATAAAGGCAGTCAGGTCTTATATGCCAGATAGGCACACTGTTATAATACCATTACTTAAAACTTCTAGATTTGTATACAGTTACTTCAAGAAATGTTTTCCGTTATTTACTTTTAAAGATGTGCATTGCTGAACGTTTAAACTGTATTAAAAAGGTTATTTAGATTTTTTGTAATGTTTTGTTGTTTTATAATGTTCCATAAAGCTTACCTGATACTGGAGGAGGGGAAAGGACGTGTGTGTAACTTTTTCTGTTTTGTTTTCCGAAGGGAGCTTTAAAATAGTGTAACTGTACTATAAGATGCCTGAGTTTTAGTAACTTACTGTGCAGTGGTACTCCTGTCCTGGTTTTGTCTGGGATAGAGTTAGTTGTCTTCCTAGTAGCTGGTACAGTGCTGTTTTGGGTTTAGTATGAGAAGAATGTTGATAACACTCTTATGTTTTCAGTTGTTGCCAAGTCATGTTTAGACTAAAAGTCAAGGACTTTTCAGCTTCTGCCCAGCCAGCAGGAAGACTGGAGGGGCACAAGAAGTTGGGAGGGGAAAGAGCCAGGACAGCTGACCCAAACTGGCCAAAGGGGTATTCCATACCATGGGGCGTCATGCCCAGCTGGGTGTGTGGGGAGGGAGGAGCGTCATTTGGTTGTCTGTCTGCAAGTGGTGAGCAGTTGCATTGTGCATCACTTGTCTTGTGTATTCCAATCCTTTTATTATTAGTTACTTTATTGTTATTAGTGTCATTGGTAGTTTCTTCCTTTCTGTTCTATTGAACTGTTCTTATCTCAACCCACAAGCTTTACATTTTTTCCCGATTCTCTCCCCCACACCCACTGGGTGTGGGGGAAGTGAGTGAGTGGCTGCGTGGTGCTGAGTTGCTGGCTGGGATTAAACCACGACAACTCCCTAGAGGAAGAGTACCTCTTGCTGATTTTGCTGATCGTTCCTGGCTGATTTAGGAGTAACCCTATACTATCTCCGGAAGGAAATGTGTTCAGACCTCAGCCAGCAGAAATAGTAGGCCTGAGAGGAGACTTGAGATTAAGGTTTCATGTAGGAAGAGAGGCAGAGAATGAAAAGGTTTCACTGCAGGTATGGGATGGGTGGTTCTGAAGTTTTGAAATGGCTGACGAGTTACTGAATGTTTGTGTGGGCCAGGAAGCATAGAGGTTTTGGCTTTCAGGGAGAAGTTTAGGTTTCAGTGCTAATCTAGAGTGTGAAGATGTTTAAAGTTTGCAATAAAAAGATGGGAAATTAAATATGAGTGTAGAACATGAAGAAGAGCTCTTAGAAACTAACAAATTATCATCTGTTCCATAAAAGCAAACTTAAGGATGCAAAAGAGCCTCCAATGTTGCTTTTAATTACCCTTAGTATCTGCAGAAGATTGTATATGTATGCTTGGGTGTGCTTTGTTAGCTGCAGACCAAAGCCTGGAGGTAAGCTTCACCACTGTCCATAGACAACTGCACTTCTACAGTGGGAATGGTATTTGAACAAGGTATAATCACCTTAATCGTGGGTTGTTTTTTTTTTTTCCCCTGGACTTGCCTTTTTGCTGCCCCTATGCCTTCTTGTCTTTGCCCACACTACCAAATAAACAACCCATCCCAAAAGAGTTTTTCTTCATTGTCCTACATCCCTACCTAGATTTGGTATTACAGTGTTACCTAAGCAGTCTGGGCCCTTTATGGTATTACTGTACAGTCACCTAGATGTCAGCAACCTTGTACCCCAAGGCTGCCTTCTGATTATTTGGTTCATGCTGCTTACATTTAGTTTACTTTATATGCTTCCTAGAGAAAATGGTCTGACTTGGCCGTTACTCTTCTACCTAAGTAATGAAGCACAAGCAGTTTCTTATGTGCAGTTTCCAGTACTAGAGCAACAGAATAAGTTGGTTTATGCTCACATGGTATCTTCACCCCTGAATAGTTTTCACCACCTTCCCAGTTCCCATCAGAGGCCTTAGCTAATTAAGAGGCTTACTGCTCTGGCAGGACCTTTTGCTCATACCTGGTGATAACACGTGACAGTCCTGATGGTGGAGAGAGGAGGCTGGGGGAAGAGCAGATTGGTCCTGGTTATGCAGCTCATGTTATCAACAGGAATTTTGTTTTTATGACAGCAGGACCCTCTTTGAGAAGTGAAGACTACTGGGCAGAGACAGGATTCACCTGACAAAGTGAGGAAAGAGCATCTATGCCAACAAGCCGTCCAATGTGGTGAGCAAGGCTTTAAGCCAGGAGCAGTGAGGGTAGGGAATGTGACTCAGTTAAGAAGCGGTGGATGTGGTGGGAAGAGAAGGGTACAGTGTGATGGGAACAATAAGAGACCTCAGGATTACTAAAACAGTAGAAGGGGGGCTATGTCAAATACGTGTATAAAAATGCATGCAGCCCAGGATATAAGCTGGAGGAACTAGAGCTGGAGTTCAGATTTGCAAGGGATGTCAAATCCTACAAGAGAACTCAACCCGTACAAATACATGGGATGTGACGTGCTAAATCCAAAGGTTTTGTGCTAAATCCAAAGGTTTTGAGAGAATTGGATGACGTCCTTTCATAGAGACTAGGGGAGATTCCATATGTTTGGAGGAACATCTTCAAAAGATGCCTGAAAGACAAATTGGGAAACTACAGGTTGGTCAGTCCCACTTTGGTACCTGGGAGAAGCATGGAGCAAGTCTTCTTGGAACACATTTCTGGGCATATGAAAGAGAACTAGTTGGCTGGTAATAGTTGGCACAGATTTACCGAGGGTAAATTGGTCTTGACCAACCTGAGGGGAGAACAGTGGGTATCACATAGCTTGACTTCTGCAAGGCTTTCAGCATTTTACCACAATATTCTTGTATCTGAGGTAGGGTGTTACCCTCCGGATGGGTCAAGAGCCAGATGGGTAGAAAGCTGTTTGGATAGTTGGATTCAGAGCGTAGTGGTTAATGGGATATGCTGTAACTGGAGGTTGTTAGTAAGTGGAGTACTGCAGGGGTCTGTGTTGGGTCCTGTCCTGATAAACATCTTTATCAATGACCTGGAGGAGGCAATGGGATACTTGCTTATCAAGTTTGCACATCATACCAAGTTGGGAGGACCAGCTGATGCACCTTGAGGGCCACAGGCTGCAATCCAGAGGGAGAGGCTGGAGTGATGGGTCAGCAGAAACATGATGAAATTTAACAGGGACAAATGGCCGTAAACTGAAATGAGAGGTTTAGACTGGAAAGCAAAACCTTTTCAGAATGAGGACAGTCAAGCATTGCAGAAGGCTGCCCAGAGATCCTGTGCCATCTTCATCCTTGGTAGTTCTCAACACCCAAGTGGATAAAGTTCTGAGAAACCTGGTCTGACCACATCGCTGATACTGCTCTGAGCAGGAGGTTGACTAGGTGAACTTTAGAGGTCCTTTTTCACTTGAATTATCCTGTTACTGCTGCAGCTACTCTTCATGCCTTAGTAGCTTCCAAACCTTTGCTTCTGAAATGAAGCACATGGAAGTCCCTAAGTCTTATTTTACCACATGGTTAGCCAGTTTCATTCAAGCTATCTCCACTACCAGTTTAAGTGTAAATGGCAAATGAAGGAGGACTACATGGGTGTACTGTCTGGCTTTCTCCAGACACAATTGGAAACTTCCACTGAGGAAAGCCTTCTTTGTAAAACAGCTTGAAAGAGACTGTTGGGACAGATGTGCCCCAATAGGTTGAGGCACACAGAAAGCCTGCCAGGTGGTTCATGTCTCTTTATATAATTGAGAGGTAGCCTTGGGTAGCAAAACCCAAGACTGGCAATAGCAGATGAGGAGAAGGCTGAGGTACTCAATGACTTTTTTGCCTCGGTCTTCTCTGGCAACCTCTCTTCCC
>JAVKLA010000017.1:20269664-20281639 GCA_034782735.1 Sagittarius serpentarius
GCCAGAGCAGGTGGGCGCCCGAAGGAGGCTGTGACCCCGTGGGAAGCCCGCGCTGGAGCAGGCTCCTGGCAGGGCCTCTAGCCCATGGAGAGAGGAGCCCAGGCCGGAGCAGGTTTGCTGTCAGGAGTTGTGACCCCGTGGGGGACCCACGCTGGAGCAGTTTGTGAAGAACTGCAGCCTGTAGGAAGGACTTGTGTTGGAGAAGTTCATGGAGGACTGTCTCCTGTAGGAGGGAGCCCACACTGGAGCAAGGGAAGAGTGTGAGGAGTCCTGCTCCTGAGGAGGAAGGAGCAGCAGAGACTTACGATGAACTTACCACAATTTCCATTCCCCGTCCCCTTGTGCCGCTTCAAAGGGGAGGAAGTAGAGAAAATCGGGAGTGAAGTTGAGCCCAGGAAGAAGGAGGGGGGGAAGACATTTTTACGATTTGGTTTTATTTCTCATTATCCTACTCTGGTTTGATTGGTAATAAATTAACGTTAATTTTTTTTCCCCAAGTGAATCTGTTTTGCCCATGACAGTAACTGGTGAGTGATCTCTCCCTGTCCTTACCTCGCCCCACGAGCCCTTCGTTACATTTTCTCTCCCCTGTCCAATTGAGGAAGGGGGAGTGATAGAGCGGCTTTGGTGGGCACCTGACAGCCAGCCAGGGTTAATCCATCACACTGAGCTTTGTTCTTTGACCAACTGTCTTCTTCCTCTGATTACCATTTTTTTTGTTTTGTTTTCCTTTAGCTCAGAGTGTGTCCCATTCCTTTTCTCCTATCTGCTATGCAATTCTCAGTTTCTGACAGGAGATACTTGTAGAGTTTTTCAGTTTGTATTACATACTACCCTGTCAAATCTTTCCCCACATTTTTCCCCATGTGCTTGGGCTCCTTGGGGATTGGGCATATCAAAACTGCATACCAAGACACTGACAAAAATAGTGTGCTAATCTGTGCAAGATTGCAAACCTGGGAGGTACCTATGAATAGCTTTGTATACTTAGTAGATTAGGGATATTGTTTCTGCAACCCTTTTTTTCCCCCTATTTAACAATAACAACCAGTTCGAAGCAGTGGCTTGATGAAGTAGGAGAGAGATGAAAATACTATGTTGACCAGGTAGCAAAATGTTTCGATTTCACCGAAATACGATTGGCCACCAGGTGGAGACTTTGCATTAACATTTCCTAAACCAAAGGGACAAAAGACAAAAGGAGATAGCATAAAAAGCCATTTGCACAAAAATAAAATAATCCCATTTATTTTTAAGGTCTTCTTGTAGATAATTCTTGCAATGAAAAGTTTCTCAGGCTGACCTGAGGAGGATAAGTCTTAATTCTTTGAAAAAAGAGAAGCATATAGTGTAAGATTTAGCAACATAATGCTGAATTGTTTCATGAAATGATGGAATTTGCTAAAGTTAAATATGCTGTATCTGCCTGATTCTTCTTTTTAAGTGGCAGGGAATTGACCAATCTCAAATTATTGTCATTAAAAATGACCTAGTTATAAAAACTCTTTGGCCTTTAGAATTTGCAGCAGGTTTAAGTAACATTTATCTTTGTGTAGCACGGTTAATAGCAAAGACATAATTGCATGCTTTTCTGTAAGTGGAAGTCCCTAAATGCAAATACTAATAGGCAGTGTCATCTACAACAATCTGCAAATTTATGGAGGAAATTGGTTTTCCAGGCTAGCTATTTATTAATATGGAAGAGAATAATATTGAATTGGAGCTCCACCATCTTTCTTTCCATTTTTATGCAATGAAGAGGATGCAGAAAGAGGTGAGGACCCATTGCTCTGTAACTAATCTGGCTGCAGAATTTCAGTAATGGGGCAGGAATATAAAACTGTTCTGTTCCTCTTTGATCAGCAATAATACCATTTTTCAGCTACAGACTAGTTAGTTGGCAAGGGATGATAAATGAGTAAATGTGGGTGCTGAGTTGTAAGTGAATAAAGGGAATGAAAGGCTGAAACTGTGAATCAGATGATTTAGTTTCTGCAGAAGCTTAGGCAAAAAAATGATGAGGTGATCTTAGGTAAAAAGAGCCATATAGATACGGCTTAAAAGGGTGCGTGCGATGGTATCGGGTGACAGAGCAGTGAAAGCTACAGGCAGGTGAGGAGTGAGGCTGTAGTGGGAATGAGGAGCAGAGGGGTCTTATAAGGGTTATGGCAGTATTCTGCTATTCTGCACTTTAATCTGCTTAGTTTATTCCCTGGTTTTCATCTTGAAGGGCTTTGGGCAAAAGAAGGGATGCCAGCCCTATTGATGTTTCTGGCATATCACATCAGCAGATAAATTTTAAAATTGTTCATTTGAAAGAATGAATAAGTGGAATTAAGGCTTAAGCCAGGGCCAGTGACATCCACTTTGGGCCTGGGGACAAACACAGTATTTTTCTGTAGCAGTGACAGGGAGTTGTGGAATGGAAGGAGACACTCTGGTAGAAAAATGGTAACTGGTAGTGTTTTAAAAGAAGGAAAATGAAAGTTAAATAAATACTAGAAAATCAGTTTTAAGGATCCTAAAGGACTTTTATGATCAAGTAGTTAGATTTCTAGTGCATGGTAGGTGGGCAGTTAAGGAATTTGCTACGGATTTTCATTTGTTCTAGATTTGGTATGAAACCTACAGTTACTTATAAAGCTGTGAATAGGTACCAGTGAGTTCTGCTGGGGTTACTACTGCATCTAATTATGATGCTAGGTCACATTCATCCCTTGTGTGCTTTTGAAAAGAGCTGGAGTGCTTTAGACCACCTAGGTCTGGAAGAACTTTCGGTTTTCAGTACAGGACTAAGGACTTTTCTCTATTATCCACATCAATCTTCTATTTTTGCTTGAGATACAGAACAAATTTTGGAAAGGTATTCCATCTTAATTTGAAGTTATCACATGACATCATTCAGTATGCCTAATTGACAATTTGTCACTAAAATTTGCATCTTTAGTTTTATCATGAATTTGCCTTTTTTAACTTCCAGCCATTGGTAGTCATTGGTGCTTAGCAGTTTGGCTTTCTAAGGAGTTGGTTATGAATCCTCAGAAAAATAACCAAAGACTTTTGAAATAAAAACAGAGCTACATCGTTAATGACAAAACCATGTGCTTTAGTGCTGTTTGTACGAGTGATGGGTAACACTAAAGGCAGGTCCTCCTGCTTTTATTATTCTTTATCAATATCTTAGAGTGGACCACTTGTGCAGTAAAACATAGTTCAACATGGTCAGAAGGAGGAGAATCTAGCCCTTAAAATAAGATCTGAAAATTGCCTGACATCCCTCATACTATTGTATGTGAAAAGCAGTTCATTTGGTGTCAGTGTTAGTGTGAAATACTAAGTGGGGGAAGCTTGTGCTCACATCTGTAGGGTTCATCCTCGTATCTGCATTGGACCTTCTATGTTGATGAAATCCACAGTTCTTCAAGGTGAGGTTTCAACTCTATAGTACTGAGATTTGATTTATAAAAGGGGACAGTTATATAATCTGCAGATTTAAATGGGTAGATTACTCTTTTACTTTCATTTTAAATTTACACTATTTTCTTCTGTGTATTTCAGAGGAAGAGACTTTCAACAGATTCTTTAAAGGGCAGTGAGGTTGGTAAAGCTTATTTAATGATTGGACAGTATGCCTAAGCCAGAGAAGAGCATTAATTGCAGCAAAATATTAAACCCCTTATTAAGATTATTTTTTTTAAAATACAGCTTTTGAGATTTGTTGAAATAAATCAGAATAACATAATCAGAATAACATAGACTGTCATGGACATTATTTGCATTTGATCAATGCACGTGCTAGCCTAAGCTGCTGAACTATTCAGGCTGAAGGTTTCCGCCATTGTCCTTGTTCCTGTAGATATCACAGAGTAGAAGATTAAGAGCATTATAACTTTAACATAAAACTCAGAAATAATATAATAGGAAAAGATATTCTACATACAACAAAAGGCAAATTTGCATAGACTTACTTTTATCCAAACATTTGACCTCCAGCTTAAATGGCTTAAAAAGGAGGAAGAAAAACCTGTACCCATTTGTCTTGGTGCAGTAATCTGAAAGTTAACACATTGGGAAGCATTTCTCACTAACTCTGAACAGGATATGCCTTTTTTTTTTTTTAATGAAATCTGCATTTCTCATACCACTTCTGTGGTGGCCAGCTGACCGTCCTTTCGGAAAGTAATAATGTTTTGCATTTATTCAGCATTCTTAATCCAAAGATCTAGAAATTGCTTTTCTGATACACCAGTTGTCTCATCATTCACTTCCATTCACTCTTTAAGCAACACTGAGTTTGAACTGTCTTCAGAGCTCTTGACAGCTCTGTCTCTGGTTGTATCTTGGATTCTGTGTTCTGTCAAGTCCCCTTGACCTGGCTATTTAAACCTTCCAGAGGTTCAAACACTAGTTTTGCTGGTAGCATCCTCACAGAAGTTTTATGATTTTATTGCGCTGTCCTTCAGGAGAAGAACATTTCTCTTTTCTCTGTTCACTAGACCACTCCTGTCTCTTTACTCAAAGACTTAGAATTTCATTTTTTCACATAAATACTAGAACTGAGTCTATAGCAATATAAAGTAAACTAAAGGAAAAAGAAGTCTTAAACCTGAATCTCCCCCAAAGTCTCAAAGTATAGACATCTGCCATTTCAAGTTGATAGAATTTACCTTTCTCTTGTTGTGATTAATTGTCCAGTACTGAATACAGAATTGGTGGCTGTGGAAATCACTTTCAGCTGTGCAGGTCTTGCCACTGGCAGGTTAGAGGCACCTAAAGAGAAAGGGGGGTTGTAGGCGTCATGTTTTGTATGTTTATCTTCAGTATTATTAATTAAAAGAAAAGTTTAGTTGCAAAATGATGGCTCACATTTTTATTTACTTTTTTGTATTCTATTAATGGTACTACTGTTCAAGAATAATTTTATTAAGTAAGGGAGGTTCTGCAGGAGTCTATCTAAAAGTGCTGAGGCAACAACTTCCCAGTCATCCTCCCTACCCACAAAATTGGATCTGCAGGGATTTGAATGCACTCACCACATTTCAGTCTCTCTTTATTTGAATCCATTATGTATTTTATATTTCTTATTCTGACAAAACAATCAAACAGAAAGGAATGACATATTTAAGGCTGGTTATAGTAGTGTTTAAGGCAGTATAAAAAAGTGAGATGGTCTGGTTACTGAATCATTCTAATAAAGGACAGCATTGCTTAGTTTTATTTTACAGTCTCCTGAACAGTAACAACAGTAGCTTCTCCATTTTCATTTTTAGTGAAATTAACTGTTCTGGAGAATAAGATGGGGAAAACATCAGAAGTATTGAAATAATTATGCTAATATTTGAAACAATGATTTGCAAGTCACTGTTATATAAGAAATGCTTCCTTCTTTTTCTGATTATTATTATTTTTAAAATATGGAACATCTATCAAGTAAACAGGAAAGGAAAATTGTCTTTTTCTGAGTGGTTTCATTTCCACTGTTTCTTTGGCATCCCCTCAAGGGTCAGACTCAATAAACAGCTGTGCACTATGTGTGAATAAAATCAGTGTTGCAGAACTGCATAGCACACCAACAAAAAAAAACCAGTTTAATTCTTTTCTCTTTGAGTGTAACTGGGACACTCATGAGTTTAACTTTTCCCATTCCAGTATTTACTCTTGGTGCTTGCACCAAGGAAGAATTCAAAACAAGAAACAGCTGGAGCCTTTTCTTTACACTTCACCTGCTATTCACATCAATAACCCTTCAAAACACAAATGTTCTGGCAACTCACACACAATTTTCACTGCACCCACTTTTGTGTGTAGAACAAAAGTAACTTTATCATCTCACTTGGGATAATAAATATTAGAAATCTGCATGAAACTATTTTCTGGGAAGGCTCTTATTTCCTATATTACAATACAAAACTTGACTCACACATAAAGGACGTTCTGATCTATATTTACAAAGATACACATATATACTTCATTTGTGTGCATATTTTTTTTCTTCTTGTATCGTAAAGAACAAGATACACCTGTTACTATGCATGAGACATGAACAACATCATCTATGCATGCAGAGGGTGTTTTGTATATGAGTTTGTTCTTTCTCAGTGAATCCAAGACACTTCTTGACAACCCCAAAGAACTTGGCTGGAGAGAGGTGCTTGGCTGCATCATACTTGGCCAAGCAGGTAGCTTCTGGGTAGTAAGAATTGCCCATCTATGTTGTTGGTAGAAGTGTCTTTGGGTAATGGAGTTGCAGAGAGGGGGACAATGGTAGATGCTTGAATTGTGCACTTGTCTACGTCAGGGGTAGCTACAGCATGTTACAAAGCTTTTGGTTGTTCTGTCTTGTGGCTGCAAAGATGGCCAGGGGTTCTTGCAAGCACCTAGGAGATCTTCAGCTGCCTGTTTGGGCTTCCTGAGTGACCACGAAAGTATACTGTTCATAGGGACGCTGAACATTTTGGGATAGATCTCCGAGGCCTCCAGATTTCATATAGCTTGTGATAGCATTCAGTGTAAGTGCGTCCCACATGGTCTGCAGTGAGCAGTCATGGAAAAATGTGAGGATAGAAGGGCTTGGGTCTTTGTAAACTTTTGTTAGCAGAAGTAATAAAATATACTTGCTATATAACGAGTTTACATAGGTCTCTACATTGCGTCCCAGGTAGTTGCCCGAGGAGGCCTTACTGATGGGGGCAAGGACACAGACATAGATGGGTGATGGAGCGTTGCAAATCCTCCCAGTTTTACTCTCGGAGATTTCAGAGTTTCTGAGCAGATTCCATATTTCATTCTGTGCCAGGCTAGCCTGCAAACGTGGACTGAATGGGTCTTCCTTGATCATCAAATTGATCTTCCAGCTGTTTTAAGTCATCCAAAGAAATGGGAAGGTCCTTGGAAGCTTTTCAGGGGTTTTGTGCAAATAAAACAGTATTATTTTCTTTACACACATGTCTAAGTAGTGCACATGGAATAAGGTTTTCTCTATTGCCTGTCTCGGAAACGAAAACTGGGATAATGGTGGTTTCACGTTTTGTGGTTGAGATTTGTAAGCAGAACATATTCACGTTTTCATATGTGTAATGATGTATAATATTACTTGTTATACACATAAATTGTAAAATGGGAAAGGTGAGTCATTCTGTGACATAAGATCATAGAATCATAGAATTGCTTAGATTGGAAAAGACCTATAAGATCATCTAGTCCAGTCATTAACCTAACACTGACAAGTCTCACACTAAACCATGTCCCTAAGCACTACATCTACATGACTTTTAAAAACATCCAGGGATGGGGCCTCGACCACTGCCCTGGGCAACTCGCTCCAATGCCTAATGACCCTTTCAGTAAAGAAATTCTTCCTATTATCCAATCTAAATCTCCCCTGGATCAACTTGAAGCTGTTTCCTCTTGTCCTAGTTTTGAAAACTAAGCTGCAAGACAGTTTTCTGACTTCCAGTAGAGATCTTGAATTGGGTGAGGTGGCAGGGAAAAAGGGAACAGAGCCACAGCATAGCCATTCAAGTGTTGATTTAAACTTGCCACTGGGATAAAGTCATGTGCTCCAGATAAGCAAATAGTTATTTTTTGCCTGTCCAAGCTAGAAATCTCTCGTGAGTTGTGATCTCAGGAATGTCAGGATTTCTCTTAGGATGACATACTTTGAGAAATACAGAAGAACTTCATTGACAACTGAGCAAACCACAGATTTTTTCTTTTGGTTAAAGTAAAAAAAAAAACCACAGATAAATAAATAGACAAATAGGGAACACTAGTAATACCCATAATGGTCCAGTCAGTGCAAATAAGTGACATCTTTCTCATAGTACTATGTGTATATATGTAACGATGTAACTTGATGGGAAATGGGTTAAGCCAGCTACGATGACTTTCATCTCTCTGAAATATGCGCATTCAAAAGTTATCTGTGTAAGCCTAAGTCAGTGGAGACAAATAGGCACATCCAGGGAGATACTTCATCTCATAGAACAGGTCTCTTGGAAGGTGATTTAACCATCCTGCTTTTCTGTGTGGACTACAGAGGTAGCCTAGAGACAGAAAACTGACTTTTAGATGCCTAAAGTTAGTGTAGTTGTATCCTATCTGTAGCATATAGGCCTGATTTAGACAGGACAATTAGTCACTGTCCAGCTCTAGAAGGCTCCACAGTCACTGTGCAGGCTATGAGGGCTGCTCTTCAGAACTAGCTCTACATTAAGAGCCTAAGATGTCTAACTCAGTTTTTCTGAATTGTCATGGTAAATATGTGTCTCATTTTTGGGTGTTGGCATGCCTTAGGTTGTTTGAGTCTGACCTCCAGCCTCTATCAGTGAAAAAATGATGTCCAATTTTATTCATTTATCTATTTAATCCAAACTGGTAAGTAGTTTCCTTGTACCTTGAGCCTTGGAGGAGGCAAGCACCTTTGTGTGAATTGTCAGTGGATCGCGATGAAGTAGCAGGACTCTCACTGCTAGATCTGTGTGCGCACTAACAGAGTATGCTCAGGGACAACTTCTGCATGTTGATGGTTTGACAGATAATGATTTTTTTTCCTGATCCTTAGAAGAAATGAAAAGATTTCTCAAACTTGCTGAAGATGCTGATTCCCGAAGCTCTGTATTGTTTTTTATTAAAGCATTCCAGCATCACAGCATCCAGACTTGTGCCCTCTTAGTTGATAGTCAAGGGGGATATTTGCAGGACTGACTGCACAGTGACCTCAGGCTTCCAGCAGCAGCAAAAATGCCTCAGGGAAACTCAAGAGATTTATCATAATGCTGTTTGTTTACAGGAACTTTCAGGTACAACAGAGACTGACAGGTACTGTACCACACAGGTTAAACAGTAAAGAGCTTAGCAATAACAATATAGAAAGACAGGCAGTCCAATATTTACATTGTATACAAAATTTCTCTCTGCTGGATGATGTTCAGTGTTCCCTAGAGCTGTTTTCCTTGATACGCTGATGTTGCTGGGCCTACAGTTCAACACACTGTACTGGGCAGCAATTCATGGGGCTTTTTTTCTCCCTGTTATTCCTTAAGACTGGTCAAACTTTGCAGAAAGTTAAATGTTTTAAGGAGGATCGGGCTTAGCAGATCCGTGCTGTTTTTCAGAGGCACTGCCATGATTGTGTGATACAGAGGTAGAATAAGGTCATGAAAATTTGCTAGCTGCAATTTGGCTTCGCTGTTTAGCTTGTGTAAAGGAAGGGTAAAGTCCTCACTGGTGAACTGAAGAGCCGGTTAGCTGGAAGGCAATTTCCAAGTAAGAATCTCAATTTTCCTTTGATGTCAATTATATCTCTTGGGTACCTACACGGCCCATTGCTGCAAAATCTGAATAACTCACAGAAATATATTTCTTCTCCTAAACTTGCCATGTGAAAGAAAGGGACATACTTGTATCCCTGCTGGATACATAGGGCTCTGAGACTAATGTCCTAGTCCACAAACCTTTGTGCAAAAGTTGAATTTTAGGAGATTGAAATGAAACACTGAATTCCAAGTACACAGTCATTCAGATCTCTATGTAGTACCCCACGTATACAGATTTTTGCCAGTGAAGTTTCCTTAAATGCTTGTTTAGGTCTTAGGGTGGGATGAACCACTCTTCTGCCTATCCTCCACTGAATACAAAGGAAGCATCAGCTTCCAGATTAGACTAGGCACCTGCCTTGCATGCCTCTAAAGATGCATGATATAAATTTAGGTCTAAACATCTAAGCTCCCAGGAGACATATTTTCAGGCACAAATCCCACCTTAGTATTTGCTGTCATTATGCAGGTCGGTCTTGCTTACCTTGCTGGCTGCTGTGAATACTCAGACACCCTTCTCAGAGCTACTGATGCACTCTGGGATGTAGGCCCCTAAAAGACAGGCAAGTAAATTCATCTGTGAATATAGACCACATACCATAAGACTCCTGAATCCAAGATAGCAAATTACTGGAATATTTTTCCTTCCGGTAATTATCATGAATGTTTATGGAGCTCGTTTCAAAATATTTTGCAATCACTAGGTAATTTTTTGGCTCTTTTTACTTTTAACAGTCAAGGCATCTCAAATTTCAGCTCAAGTTAACACAATTTACCTTCACAAACATCTCCCTCAGGTTCAGCTACTTTTTAAAAATTTTGCTTTATTGACTGCTTTTACCTGTTGAAACTGTTATCATATCTGTATCTGGAGGTGATACCACTTTTTTTTAATTCTGTGGGTTGAATAATGTTATGCCTGTGCAAGTTTTTACTGTTCATGAAAAATAAAATATAGCTGTACATAAACTGCAACATTTCAGAGTTTCCGCTCTCCCAAAAAAGGAAAATGAATTTACAGGGTGGATGATAGGAGTAGACATTAAAAAAACAAAACACAAAACCTGTAATGCAAAAGTCAACATTTTCAGGATTTTTTTTATATATATATGCGCATATACGTGTATGATTTCATAACTAATGCGTAGTCTTCTGATCAGCCACCTTGAAATAAACCATGAGCAAAAAGGACACAGAAATGACACCTATGACACCTACATAATAGTCTCCAAAGGCAAAAAAACCCCAACTATTGGTCTTACAAATTGGTGGTTGCCTGAAATCTAGACTGCAAACCACATTGGATTGTACAGCTCTCAAACCACACAAGAATGGAGAGTATTATAGCAGCTGTTACCATGGACATTGACAGAAATCTGAAAAGTGCAAAGGATAAATATAACAAAAAAATAAAACCTTTCCAGATGGCTGTACAGCTTCCTAAAAATATACACTGCCACTGAAGGCTGGCTGGATTGAAAAGAAAAGATACGTTGTCTAAAATAAAAAAGTGGTAGAAGCTGCTGTGTGTTCAGAAAACCTGTAAATTAGAAGATGTTGGTAAATGAAATTTTTTCCCCAGTCTCTGTAGAACGTCACTATACAATACAAAGTAGCAGATGGGAGGTGTAACTAAGATTGGTGCATAGACAGTAGTGTGAGCACCATTCTAAAAAGCATGGATGGATAGTTAAATGATAAATGCCATTTGGCTGCATTTTGATAAAACAATGTTGCTAGAGTAAGATAAGCAACTGAAACCAGTGTTGATTAGCAAGTCTGCCTGCTTCTTTTCTATACAAGTCTCACCACACGTGCTCATGCCTGTATCACGTCAAGATTAGACGAATATAACTGATTTATAGGGATCTGGTTTTGGTACGTGGTCCCCAGCAAGCAAAAGAAATGAAGCTGGAACTCATGCATGAGAGCTTGTCAGTGTCTGCAAATTGTAGTTTCCTTGAATAACTGCCTGCTGTTTAAGATGAATGGCAATTCCATATATCATGACACATACTGAACACCATTAGCAGATGTATTTCTGGATGTCAAAGTGCTCCTGATATTACCTTCTACTTTCAGGAACTTTCACCAGTTTGGCTGAAAGTTTCCTGACCCATTTGTCTGCAGGAAAAAATAAAAAGGAGGTAATCATGACCAGTCTTCCCATATCAAGACTTAAATGACATAGGGCTGCACGCGAAGCTGGTCAGTGTTTTATAGTGTTAGAGTTAGGACTACTGCAATTAGAATGTTAAAATTTAACAAGGTTTTTTGCTGTTACATCTGCCATCAAGAGGCTGTTCTAAGAGGACATTTCTTCTGGTCTCCAGCTTCAAATTATTTGTGGCAGATTTATAGTATTTTGTTCTCATACCAGTGTTATTCTTTAGATTTAAATAGTCCTTCCTTTCTTGTTGTATTATCTCTGATATATTTCTAATCAGCTTCCTCTTCCCACTCAAGTTTCATTTGACTAGACCAAACAAGCCAACAAGCCTTTCTTTGCTTAGCTCTCATAAATTACGTTCTCCTTTGCTTTGATCAGCCTTACAGGCCTTCCCTGCGTTTCTCCTAGTTCCCTGGTTTCGGCTGGGATAGAGTTAATTTTCTTCCTAGTAGCTGGTACAGTGCTGTGTTTTGGGTTTAGTATGAGAA
>JAVKLA010000017.1:20281739-20291929 GCA_034782735.1 Sagittarius serpentarius
GGATAGAGTTAATTTTCTTCCTAGTAGCTGGTACAGTGCTGTGTTTTGGGTTTAGTATGAGAAGAATGTTGATAACATCCTGATGTTTTCGGTTGTTGCTAAGTCATGTTTAGACTAAGTCAAGGACTTTTCACCTTCTTCTGCCCAGACAGCAAGAAGGCTGGAGGGGCACAAGAAAATTGGAAGTGGAAAGAGCCAGGACAGCTGACCCAAACTGGCCAAAGGGATATTCCACACCATAGGACATCATGCCCAGTATATAAACTGGGGGGAGTTGGCGGGGCGGGGCGGATCGCTGCTCGGGAACTAACTGGGCATCGGTCAGCGAGTGGTGAGCAATTGCATTGTGCATCGCTTGGTTTGTATATTCCAATTCTTTTATTATTATTACTGGGTCTTTATTATCATCATAGTCATCATCATTGTTATTGTTTTCTTCCTTTCTGTCCTATTAAACTGTTCTTATCTCAACCCACAAGTTTTACTTTTTTCTCCCCATTCTCTTCCCCCATCCCACTGGGTGGGGGCGAAGTGAGCGAGCGGCTGCGTGGTGCTTCGTTGCTGGCTGGGATTGAACCACGACACCCAGTTTGATTATGGGCAACAGCCAGAGGTGTGTGTGATATTCCAGTGCTGGTAATGCACTGGGAAACAAAGAAAGGAGCAAAACCAAAGCCTGACACCTTAACATAAGAATTGTTATTTCTGAGCGTTTAAGTGTGATGTCTTAACATTCTCTAAACATTTTTAGTGCCATAGAGGCACATGTAGAGCAGAGAGTGATATTTTTGAAATAACTATCTAAACTTCCACTGCCTGTCAGTATAATTCCACTCTCTATTGCTAATTTCAATCTAAATTGCTTCCTTTCAGGCCTAAAACCATGCAATCTAAATAATATATTAAACATGAAGGATCCAAATGAAGCCTGGCAGTCACTCAAGGTGAGATTACAGGCTGTTTAAAATGAGCATGTGCCATTTTAGAGGCAGGTGTCTCAAAGGTAATTGTCATCATCTTCTCCTTTGGATTATTCCAGAAATCATCAGGAAGATTGTGTACTTCCATTAGCCTCGACAGCTGGTTCCGCTGATGCCAGGATGTCATAAAAAGTGTTGTTAGAGTGATACATTTCTCATGGAGAGTGCATGGGTACATGGAAGAAATGCTGCTCTGAACCAGGTATTTGCCTGAATGACTCCTTCCTCCTGTAGGATATAACAATCACATATTATTGAACTTGAAAGAAAAGACATCATCCAAGACGCTGTCCAAGCTATTACAAGGTGCTTTGGATGCAGCCTCCAGATACAGTTTCTTACTGTAAAGTCCCTTATAGGAAAATGATATAACAGACATCTCATTTTATATGATAGACTCTGCTTTCCTAACCACATTTCCTAGCCAATCAACAGAATAATAATTTTCTTAAATGATTTAAAATATATCTGTGATTTTATGAACTTATGGACGTTTTATACATTCTTCACTCTCTGTATCGTTCCACAGCTGCATTAGGAAGTTAGATGCTGGCTCGGTAAAGTACTCGCATAAAGAACAATTATTTGCACTATTTATAGTGGTTGCTTAGGTGTTCCCTAGCTGTTTTTGATTAATTAAGCCTCTAGAAAGCCTCCTTCCACAACATCAGCTATCCTTGTTTATTAAAACTATTACACTCCTTTCTCAGGATCTTCCTGTTGAGCTATAATTTCATTATCTCAGTGACTGGCTCCACTGGGGTGTTTCTGTTTGAATGCAAGGAGATTAGCATGTTAACCCTTTGTTTTATATATTGTACACTATCTGTGACAGTTATAAATCAGTCATTGTAACTGCACTACATGCAGTATCTCTAAGTAAAGAAGCAGCAAAACGTAGCTCTAAGAAGCAAAGCTTAGATTGCTAAGCATGACAAAATCCAAATAATCTCCATTTGAGATTTCAGAAGGAACTAGTGCAGGAAATGCCAAGTCCAGCAGCACGGATTTTTAATGCACATTTTTGGTACAGTAGGCTTGTATGATTATAGAATACAGAAAACAGTAACAATCCTCTAAAAATAACTCCCCCTCCTCCCCCCCAGTCTTCTGCTCTCTTGCTTCTCACCAGGGCAAACTCAGGGCTTCTTAACTGTGTGAACAAACCTGAATTTTGCCACTGCACGGGTGAGCATCAGGGATATTTATTTTGTCCTCACTGTTTGTGGTGACATTTAAGTTTTGTGAGCAAAGAAGGATTTGGGGAGAACAGAGTAGGTGATAAGGGGCTTGAAGAAGAAATTTTTAAAGTTCTGGTGAAAAAGGGACAACTGGAATAGACTGGTCTGAGGTGGTTTCCCCTCTGTCCCTATCCTGCCAATCAGATCTCTGGTCTC
Organism: Sagittarius serpentarius; assembly: GCA_034782735.1. NCBI lineage: Eukaryota > Metazoa > Chordata > Aves > Accipitriformes > Sagittariidae > Sagittarius > Sagittarius serpentarius. The sequence continues at coordinate 20,284,117 of JAVKLA010000017.1, forward strand.
TTCCAGAGAGAGCCTTCACCCCACAGAAAGGATGCTGTCCCAGGCTCAGCATGGACCATGTGCTCAGGACATAGAGAGCCTACCTTGCTGGGTGTGAGAAGTAAGGTCTATAACTCCCAGGCTTCTCAGCTCCCCAAAGCCTCTTTTTTCCACAGAGCTCGTTCATAAAAAATTTATTCCTGTGTCTCTACCCTTTCATGTATCCCTTCCTTCCTTCATGTGTCCCTTTACCTTCCTCTAGGATAAGACTGACTTCAGTAGAGTGCCCTTCTTCCGGCTTAGCTCCTCATTCTCCACTCCATAACAGCACAGGACAAAGTCTCCTACTATTCCTCTGAGACCACCTTCTTGTTCTTTCCCTCATGGCAGGAGGAGGATCTGCTCCAGTCTCTACACTGGGCACCCGGCAGCCCTCACAGGTTTCACTCTATTCCCAGTCTTCCCATTCTCCTGTCTTTTGTCTGCCTCCACTCCTTAACTGGCACTGAGAGCAGGAGCCGGTCAGACAGTGAAGGAAAGGGCTGGAGGTGATGCATATTTCTTCTCCCTTCTTGGCTCCTGCTTCCAGTGTTGTCAGGGAAGCAGAGACAAGACACAGAGAAAGTGGGAGCAAGGTAAGCAGGCATCAAAACAGTGGCTACCCTTGGCAGCTGCCTCCCAAGTCTGTATGTAAACCCAGCCCTATTAGTAGGCAAAGTATTAGAAGAGATTTTGAAGGAAAATATAATTGAAGAATGAAGGCAAATGGAAAAGTGGATAAATTACTGGAGAGTTTTATCAAAGGTAATTTTTTTTGTCAGATTAGCTATTGTATTTTATTTTATTTTTTACTGTGTAAGGTAATACAGTGGCTTTATTTCTTTAGATTTTGGAAGAGCACTTTCTACAACACTGCATAGGAATTTGGTACTGTAGGTAGAGGTGATGGCAATTAACAGAGAATGTGGGGTGGATTGAAGAGCTGTTGAAAGGGGAGGATATGCAGGAGGGGATACTGGGATGGAGAAAGGCTACTGCTAGTATCCTGAAGGGATCAACGTGTAACAGATCCTGTTTAATGTATTCATTAATGACCCAAATGTAGATAACTAAATATGTGATTCTGAAATTCAGAACTGGGCATAAAGGTGGGATGTAATGCTGAAACGGGCGGGGAGGGAATCATCCATTAAAAGAAGGAAGAGGGGATCAGATGACTTAGGCAACTGAAATGAAAAGTATGAGATGAAACTGGAGAGTTTCAAATTACAGTACTGGGTCCTCAGAAACCAGAAATAAATTTTTTTGCTATAAATAGAGGATTTCTAAGTTGGAAGACAAAAAAGAGCATTCCTTAGCTGGAAAATGGCTATGAACTGCCAAGGACTTTACTTGGCTTCAGGTGTTTTCCATTGTAAAAGGCATTGGTTAAGCCTTTTTTGGCAGATTAAAAGATTTTGCCTTTTTAACCTAGGCGAGTGTCAAAAGGGATAACTTTCCGCAAATACTTTTGGAGAACAAATATCAAACAGGAAAAAATTTCTCAAGTTAAAAGATCAAAATTAGTCTTCAGCAAGTTTAGTGGAAAAAAAAAAAAAGTGAATTACTGGAATGGTCTTCCAAATAGCCAACTGGAGAAGGAATCAAAATTGTTTTAAGATGATGCTTGGTAAGCTACTGAAAGGGTTTGCATATCAAAATAGGAGACCTTAAGGAGACTGGAAATTAAGTTTGTGATACAAGTCCTTGGACATTTGATGTCTTTGAAACAAGAGTAAGTCACTTTATCACGCTGTATATTAATGACATCTTTTGGGGCTTGTGGTTGCTTGGGGGAGGGAGAGTGGATTTTTCCCTGCTGATCATAGATGACTACTGCAGATTGCATGAGGAGAGTTGCCTTCCCCTGACCTTTGTGCAAAAGAAGAAGTAGCCGCGCCCAGTTCTCCTGAAGCAATTACACCTTCGAGAGACTACAACACAAATCTACAGCTCAGACTGGCAGGTACTAGTTTTGACCCACTCTTCAACATTGTAGGATGTGATCTGCTTTCTTGATTTGTATGATTCATCTGTGCTTACGCAAGATGAGTTGATATGAGAGTAGGTAGACAGCAGAGATTGAGTTTGAGTTACCATAAATCTTTATTTAATAAATGCTAAATAACAGTAGTGCTGTAGGACATCAGTAACACCCTCAGTCTCTTCAAATTCCCTTCCGAAGAGTTCCCTCCACTGTAGCTGTAGCTTTAAGTTTTCTACTGCAAGTCGTGAGGTTCTTCCAGGTTGTAGGAAAGGAATTAGTGATGCTTTCTGTGGGGACAACTGAAGTAAATGTGCAACAGATTTTTCATCTCGCGCCCCACTGCAGAAGCTACATGCAGTACCACAAGTGATGTCTTCCAGTTCCATATTCCTATTAAAAATTGGTTGAAACATGAAGTCTTTAATCAGGCAAAACTTTTCGTAGACCTGTACTGAAATGTTAGTTCCCTTTAATATATCTTCTTCTTTGAAGGCTCCCTGCTCTCTCAAGCATTTCTTTTCCCTAAATAGCAATCCATTCCCATAAAAAACATCACAGTGTGCCAATATTCTACATAGTCTCTGAAATTTTTCCCAGCAAAACACAGCTGAAATAATGGTAAAGAAGCCTAATGATGAAGGAAGACATTAAGAAAGAGGAATTGAAAATTTTCCATTCCTTTTATCAAATAGCAATAAATAACTTTTTTCAAAATCTCCACCAAAATTTATTTTGTTAGTATATGTTTTACTTCAAAAAAGACTGAATGAGAAATAAAAAAGCTGAAATTATAAAAAGGACAGAATTAAATATTACTGTTCAAAATAAAAAGAAGCATTTTAGTTTTGTCTAAAAAGCAGTATTTTGAAAGAACTGAGAATTTACTATTGAAAAATGTTTCCAAATAAACATTTTTCACTGGGATTTTTTTTTTGACAACTTGTAATTATTTAGTATTAAAAAATCCTCAAATTTTGTTAGATTCATACACAGACCAGACATGGAAATGGGTAATGAGAGCATTCAGTACACCAGTGATTAAAATGATCTAGAAGATGCATTTCAAAGCATAGCCCAAGAAGGTTACGCTGTTTCAAAAGAGAAAGTATATCATGATTGCCTGATTTTGTTTTTTCTTAGATATTTTTAAAGCTAATCTGTGCTGGAATCTGTTTATTGAACCATAGAGACCGTTCCCTTCATCTAACTCAGCAACTCTTAGGATCATAACTGAGTGTTTTTGAAAGGCCTTTTAAAGTTAGACATTGTAAGTTCACCATGGTCTGAGGGACACAGGAGATTTAAGTTGTTTCCTTTTAGACAGGATTTTTGGAGTTCAGTGTCACGTTGTATTGCAAAAATTTTCTAAAAAACATTGTTTCCAGGCCCCAGTCTAGCGATAGGATTCTGAATGTGACTCTCTCTAATTTTAACGTGAAGAAAATCAGTACCTTCTAACTCTTAATTCCCATGATCGGTATTCCTTGTCCAGGTACATCTTGTGTGAATAAACATTTTCTAATATATTTTTTTCTTCATGAAAGCCTATAATTTTTGAGACCCCTGAAATCAGAAAAGAGGAGACAGCTTTTCACTCTGAAGAAATAATTTTGGACTGTGGGATTTATGTTAAGTCTATCCAAGTACTTGAACAAATCAAGGTCAAGGGCCCAGGTATTGTTACTTGACTGTCCGTACTGTTGTATGCTTACAAGGATTGTTGGCATGCCTCTGACCTGAGCTAACCAGTGCTCTTCCAGGCTACTCCTAGGCATGGTCCAGGAGTAAACTTGTGCCAGGGACAATTCCTTGGTGGTGGTTTAAATGTGGCCCTTGTGTTGGAGAGCAAGGCAGGGGGCTCTAGTGTCGGCATGGAGAGGATTGTCATGGGTTAGTTCATTCATACAGAAAGAGCCATAGTATCTTGTGCTAGAAAGCCAGAAGACAGGGAGTTTATTTCAGATCAGTCATCGTGTGCCTGCCCATAGAAACAGGTAGGGGTAAAATGACTGGGTAGGTAAGGGTGGTGTAGAAAACATGACCAGGTCAGGTAGAACTAGCTCATGTTTGCAAAGAATATCACAGTAGAAAGTGTTTCTGTCAAAAGAACAGTATAGTTGTAGGGCTACAGGAAGTGTGATTGCAGATAAAAGTGCCAACGACATAAAGTTTTGGTTATGTGGGAGTAGGGGTGATAGACTGATGGACGGAAAGACATCAAGAATTTTAAAGGATAGACTTTTTTCCAAAGGCAATAGAATTACTAGAGGAAAAATACAGCAAAGAAATCTTCCTTACAATGAGTTTGAATAGACCATGAAATAGTTTTTCAGGGAAAGCAGAGAAAGCTATGCCAACTACAGATTGTACAACGACACTGATTTTGGTTGGGATTGAGTTATTTTTCTTCATAGTAGCTCATATGGTGCTGGTTTTGGTTTCTGATTAAAACAGTGCTGATAACATAGGGATAATTTAGTTATTAGTGAACAGCACTTAAACAGTGTCAAGGCCTTTTCTGCTTCTCACTGTGTTCTCCCAGTGAGTAGGCTGGTGGTGCACAAGAAGCTGGGAGGGGACATGGCCAGGACAGCTGACCCAAACTGACCAATACGATGTCATGCTCAGCAACAAAACCAGAGGGGGGTGATTTTGTCAGGGCTGCCATTGCTTGGGAACTGGCTGAGCATCAGTCGGCTGGTGGTGAGCAATTGGGGGGGTTTGCATCACTTGTTTTTCTTGGTTTTGTTTTTCTTTGCTTCTTTTTGCCCTTTTTTTTTCCCTTTCCTTATTCAGCTGTCTTTATCTCAACCCACAAGTTTTCTCACTTTTACCCTTCTGATTCTCTCCCCCATCCCATCGTGGTGGAGTGAGGGAGCAGCTCTGTGGTGCTAAGCTGCTAGCCAGGGTTAGCCAACAACAACTAAAATGAAAAAGGACTAAAAACTTTACTGCCTGGAAAATTCTGCCCTGAGAAGCTTGTCTAGAACTGCCAGAGGCAGTTAGTATGGTACATTCATAAGATGTGAGAAAGAGGTGATTAAGCTGAACCTCAGAAAATTACAAAACCTAGAGTAGTGGTACTCCCAAGTGTGTTGTCTGAATCTGAAGAAAAAAAATTATTAATATCATTAGGTTGTATATAGAGAGACATTTGATATTGAGGGATAAACTACTGCAGATTGCATAGAAATATGAAGAAATGAGAGTGTATTCATCATTAACTCATAGAACATTAAAAGAAAAATGATAGCATGTTATCAAAAGGTAATTATATTCCTTCTACATCCTCACCTGGTGTAAATTAGCAGAATTCTTTTGCAGTGAGAATTCTGGTGATTTATAAACCAAGGAGAACTTGGCTTGCCGTTTGTGTTCCCATGCTGTCCTTGTAACACTGTTTGGACCGGAAATATTCATACTCATGTCTTCCTGAATTTTAGGATACTATGGCTTGTGAAATCGTTGGCAGCCTTGGAAGTGCCATCTATCACTCCTGTTAGCTTAATGGAAAAGCTGTTTGACCACGCAGAATACTTCACAAAAACACAAAACAGAAACTGATTTAAAATTCCAGTAAACAGGGAATGATAAGCCCAGTCTCGAGAGGTGCTAAATATGCATTGCTTTCATTGGAAGAGAATAGGGCAGATTTTCAATGAAAGAAAGAATAGTTTTTCTAGGGCTTATTCCTAAAAGGAACTGAAAATCTCCTAGAAAGTGTTGAGTGCTCCGGATTCCCACTACATTCTTAGGATTCTGTCCTTCCTTCTATCTTTAAAACAAGCATACAACATTGTGCTTCTAAATCTGGAGGCTGTTATTTTTTTGTCGTAATGAAGTATAGTTTTATTTTCATTTCAAAATACTTGCTTTTAAAAAACATGAAAAAATTTATCTGTCAAACTAATAATTTTGTTTGCTGCTAGTATCCTCCAAGCGGTAATGTGAACTGAGGTATCAATTATTTAGTACTATGCAATACTAATATGGATATGGTGGTTTCTCATTAATACTAACAACTTCAAAACTAATTCTCATTAGCTTGAAATAATTATTTAGCTGCTTAGTAAGTGATTAAATTCAAACAGAAGTATATAATGTGTTTACAAAAAAAGAATTGGTTGACGTTACAAAATGTTAATGGCTTTATTCCTTAAAACTTATTATTGGATCGGCACATACATTCAAGGAATGTTCTTAAAACTGTGGACTGCCTTTTTATTTAGTGTAGAAATTGCATCCAATTTGGAAAAGCATTTTAGATCTATCAGCTACAAATTAAGCAACAATCACAAAAATTGTAAAACCCAAAATAAATCCTAGGAGAATGTAATTCAAATTTTAATGGAAAAACAAATTTATTTGCCCATAATTGTTTGGCTAAGGCTGTTCCTATTTTCCCTTTATATAATTTTGGCATTTAAAACTTGGAAGTACAGTAGCAGAAAGAAATCATTCCACACATGCAGAGTCCAGAAACTCAACGGTAGGAAAGGCTAAGACATCTAAAGTAGACGTGAAGTTTGGGTGGGACAGTCTCTCGGCACCTAGCTTTATCTCACTATCAGAAAGCTTGAGGCTTTTTGTTGAGGGAGAAGCCTTCTTTTCATAGGATCATAGAATGGTTTGGCTTGGAAGGGTGTTGTGGAAGGTGGCAAAGCTGAGCTACGTGAGCATGCAGACCACACCCGAACGACACGTGAACAGCACATGGCAATAATGGGATGGGATTGTGAGGCTATAATAGCACAGGAATGTATATAAATTATAGAGGCTGTCAATATGTTTTGGAAGGCTCTAAGGACGTTCTTTAGCTGCTTAAAACTAGTTGTTCATGATAAAACAGAACTTGCAGCTTGCTTAATGCTTTTTCTTAATGTTGACCTATTCTCTGAGTGGAGGAGTAAGAAGATTCGGAAAGCCCCAGAACCAGTTTGAGCTTGGAGAAGGAGACATAGTAACAACTAGCCTAAAAAACAGGAAAGAGAAAGAACGCGCCTAGGGATGAGAAAAAGGACCCAATGAGAAAGAAGACTACCCCAGACCTGAATATTACTATTGGACCAGACTGTGGTGTGAGGCACAGGAACTTAGATTGGAAGGGTATAATTGCCCAGGGATTTTAGTGTTTGAGGTGCCTCTCTGGAGGCACGCAGCTCGAGCTGTCTGAATTTGTGCCCCATAGATAAACTAAATTATGCTTTTTACTTTCAAGGCCTTGATTAGAGATTCTTCTCTGGGGAACCTAGGGTCAAACCTGAGGGGAAAAAGAAGTGCTCCAGGGTGTGTGTGTGAGGAGTTAAAAGGCACACCTGTTGGCTCACTGGAGTTGCCCACTGCGAAGGAACTCCAGTTGTAGCAGTTAAAGTCTTGGGTGGTATGTGTGCATCTCTTTGATTGGTGTGTGAATGCTCGGGCAGCAGCTTCTCCCTTAACAAAGGGACCTTAAAGATCACCTAGTTCCAACCCCCCTGCCATGGGCAGGAACACCTTCCACTAGACCAGGCTGCTCAGAGCCCCATCCAATCTGGTCTTGAACACTTCCTGGGATGGGGCATCCACAGCCTCTCTGGGCATCCTGTTCTACTTTCTCACCACCCTCACAGTGAAGAAATTCTTCCTTACATCTAATCTAAATCTGGCATCTTTCAGTTTAAAGCCATTACCCCTTGTCCTATCACTACATGCCCTTGTAAAATGTTCCTCTCCAGCTTTCTTGTAGGCCCCGTTTAGGTACTGGAAGGCTGCTGTAAGGTCTCCCCAGAGCCTTCTCTTCTCCAGGCTGAACAACCCCAACTCTCTCAG
>JAVKLA010000017.1:20300537-20319065 GCA_034782735.1 Sagittarius serpentarius
CCATGATGACTGTGCCAGATGATTGCATTGTTCTTTAAAAGCCTTTCAGTAGTACCCAGTATAATCTTCTCCATAATTTTTGCAGGAACTGAGGTTAGTCTAAGCATGTCTGTAGTTTCCTGGGTCTTCCCTCACACCCTTCTGGTAAATAGGAATAACATTAGCTAGCTTTTGGTCAGCAGGGACCTCCCCAGATACCCAAGACCTGTGACAGGTGATCAAGAGGCCTTCTGCCATAACGTCCGTTATCTCCTTTCAGAACTCTGGGATGAATCCCATCAGGCCCCATGGACTTGTGAACATTCAGCTGATACAGTTTGTCCCTTACAGTTTCAGTGTGCACAAATGGAAAGTCACTCTTCCCACACTTGTAGTCTTGCAACTGAGGCAACCGGGCAGCCCAAGGCCTATTAGCATTATTAAAGACTGAGGCAAAATACACATCGAATGCCTCCGCTTTTTCTTGATCCTTAGTAGTCAGATGACCATCTTCAAAAAGTATCGGTCCACTCTTTTCTTCTGCTCTGTTCTTGCTATTAATGTACTTAAAGAAAGCCCTTGTTATCTGACACAACACTGGCCAGTTTCCACTCTAATTGACCTTTGGCCTTTCTTGTCTTCTCTCTGCATATACGAATCACAGTTCTGTGTCATTTTTTTTCATCGACTATAAAGAGAACATGAGGTGACTAGCTGAGATGTAAATACCTTCACTGTATACATCCAAAATTAGATGACTTCAGGCTCCAGTACTGGGGACTTTACAGGTGCAAATGTGAATCAGGGATACATGCAAATAACACTTAGGAGCTTAACTCTTGAGAAGGTGACGTCTGGAAACTCCCCCGCTAAGGACTGATTGAAGCACCAAAATAAGAGTGGATTTATAAGGAATGCTAGAAAGCTTTTAACTCTTCCAACAGCTCCTGTTACCCAACTATGATGGTGACATTATCTGATTCCTAGCTCGACAGTGTTGTTTTTCATAATCTGTACGCTGGCAATGCAGACAGGATGGGACTAAGATGTAGGAGATGGGGACGAGTCGGGGGTGTTGAAACATACTTCTCTTGTGGCATAAGGCTGATTCTGTGAGGGGACCACATGATAATATTCTTAATAGGCATGGTCCATCCTGGGCATAAGGCCTTAGACTCATTTATAATATTTGTGCAAACCCTAAAGGACTATGAACCTCCTGAACTTTTCCATGGCGTTTGCTGGAAAACTTTCAACGCATGAGGACAGAGTAATTGAATATATGAATGCAGGCTTCATAATTTTTCCTTCTGTGGAGTGGGTTCTGTTGAAATTTTGTATGTAAAGTGAATTCTGTATGTACAGCTTTGCATCTAGTCCACTGAATACAGGTTAAACAAATACAGAGTCCAATGACTACCAAAACCTGACAATGTCCAATAGCCATCTGTCTGGCATTCATGAGTCTTGCCTCAAGCATGATGTGGCAAGTAATTCTCTATAGCTATTCATACAAGGAATCTGCTGCCTTTTGTGCCAGTAGCCCAATGTTATATACACGTTGCTGCTGTGCGCAAGGCACGTAGCCTTTACTTAGACTGTACTTGCATATTGTTATGAGGATAGATACCTCCTGGAAAATAATGAGAAAACAATTAATCTATTGCACTAGGGGCTTAGGGCAGGAGCCAGCCAACTGTTGCATATCCATAGAATCACCCAGCCCTAAGAAAGTATGTCTTAATGATTTAATTACTTTTCTCATCTGAGTGGATATTGTAATTCTGATTACAGAAGCTGAGGATGAACACGCTTAAAACTAATAAATACAAAGTGCATTCATCTGAAATGAGCATCATCAGCACTCACAATGAAATTTCATTTATGGGCATTGTTTCATTAAATGTAACCTCTAGCTTATTACAGACACATTATTTTTCATTTTTTATGCATGATGTCATTCTTTTATTTAAACAGACCGTGGTAAATATTTTATGAAACCATTAAAGGAACAAATAATAAATTTCTGCATTAAAAATGGATCTGTGAAAGTGTCTGGCAACTAAAATACAAACAAACAAATAAATGAAAAGAGTGAAATTATGTTGCAATCTGTCCGAAATTCTCCTGGAGTTTTATCTGTGATTTGGCCACTGTTACTCTATTTCTCACTCAGTTGGCCTATTAATAAGAGATGTGTAAAATGGTAGAAATATGTGAGCTACCTTGGGGCAGAATATGATGATCTTGCTCTACCTCAGACTTTCAGAGGATGCTAATTGTATGCTGGGCTTTTTGTTTCCCCCAAAGCCCTGTTTCATATATTTAATTAGAGATTTTTAACTTTGAAAGCATTTGCTGTGCACACTGGCAAGTATTTTTAAGAACCATGTCCTATGTACTGAGGCAATCGCGCAGATTAGCTAAAAGAGTCATTAAGCATATCTGCTTGCACAAGACTGTCATAATCCAGTCTCCTAGCATAATTTTATGGCTGCTGCAGAAGGCAGGATACAGATGGGGTGTTGAACTTGCAGCTTAGCACCTCCTGTGAATTCCATTGATTTCAGCAAGAGCTGAGAGTATTCTTCAGTTTGCAAAATCTGGCCCCTCAAAAGATAGCAGTATAATGACAAACCCCGCAGTCTTTATGCAGAGGAAACTCACACTGAAGTTACTGAGGGCTCAGTACAGTTCTACTGAAATCAAGAGAAAGATTCCCATTGACTTCATAGATAGCTGGATCAAGTAACTAATTATTAAAGATGTGATCCTGCAGGAAGCTGGGCCAATGCTTCTTCATCTCCCAAAGGGGATGGTTGTGGTGATGGTTGGAAAAATTCATGGTAGTCAGCATCTTCCAGCACCGCTCTGTACCTGAGAAGTTTGAATCTTAAATGAATGAAATTCAAGAGACATTTTCTTCCTGCTCCAGAAAAAAAAAACCAAACCCAAAACAATGGCAGGAATCCGAATACACAGATTTGAGTTTCAGTGCTAATGTGTCATTGCCAGCTATTACTTTTCAATTTTCTCTTTGCAGAAGGGAGTAGCTTTGTCAAGGTCATGCCACAAATAAATCATTTCTCTGTTTTCAGCAAGGTCTTGGTAAAGCAACGGTAATCAGGGCCTTCTATAAATTAAGGTTTCTTTCTAAGGAATGGATTCTTATTTCAAATAACCCCTTGCCTCTTTTTCTTTTTCTTCTGTTTTTAACATCTAAGTGATTTGCAAACTTCTCTCATTTCAAGGACATAATTAAGAATGCTGATTACATTGACATCATTCTCAACACTGAAGAATGTGAACAGGAGTGCACTCACTGCTCCTTAAATACTTTTTTCCTGTCCTCTACAAATAAACATAATTAATGGAACTTGAGAAATAAAACAGGGCATGGTCTCTCCTCAGAAGGTGCCAGGTTGAGAGTGTAGATCTTTATGTGTCAAGAAGGGAATATAGCTGGTAATATATTGTCTTCAAAAGAGAATAACCTGTGTTTATGACAAGGTTTGGGCTTGATGAGAGTAAATGGATGCTGCTCTGATACCAATATTTCTTCAAAGTACACATTAATACGTTTTAAATGCAAGTCATGGCTCTCATTAATGCCATTATTATGATTTACTAAGACCTCCATCCGTTAGTTTGGTCACAATGTTCTTAATTAATAGGTGACCTATCTTTAACCAGATACCATATTTTACATAGATTGTCTGCTGATAACCCGAGATAAATACCAATGCATAATTAATTTTATTTTTTAATTAATTCTCAATATATGATGCTGTATGGATTCAAAACCAGAAAGATACTAATTAGAATTTTGTTTTTATTAGCCTTGCATATGCTAAGTGTATTCTGCAGTGCTCAGTGCAACAGAATTGGTGATCAGGAGGATGGTTTAAAACTCCTGATGGGGTTAGAAATACAGCTCAATAGTAACGTAGGTGGTATCAGTGCTGCTCAAGAAGGAAAATTGCAGAGCCATTTTTCCATAGTCCTTTTTCTGGTTGTGCAGTGTAGTATGTCCCAACTGTGGTCCTAGAGCAGTTTCAAACAAGTAAAGAGGTTAAGGAGTGGAGATGTTACTGTAGTGATCTGTACCTGCCAAGGGAAGCAAGTACCTTTTCATCCAGCCTTGACTTAATCTACCACTTGCAAGACATTGCAAGAGCTTCTGTATGTTCCTTTCTGTGAGCTGGCAACTAGTGAAATTCTCTATAAGGAAATTTTGCATGTTTCTGTATGTTCCTTTCTGTGAGCTGGCAACTAGTGAAATTCTCTATAAGGAAATTTTGCATCAGCTGATGCCCCAAGCTCATCTAAAAACACCTGTAGTATGGTCCTGCATGTAACAGTAATTAGAAGGATTTTTTTCCAAAAGTTGCCAACAGCCAGTTTGTGGCACATGACATAGCACTAAGAATGAATCTGAGTAACACATGGGAGGATCTTCTTCATATCTCCCAGGCTTTTTGGGTTTTGTCTCTTGATTATTTTTTTTGTTGTTGTTTTCAAATGCTGATAGGAACCTGAATCATTTAGATGGTTTGAAAAATGTCACCTTTCTCTGCTGTGAGGATCTTGGTCTCTCTACCCCTGAGCTGTTTCCTTCCTTCTTTTATCTTCACAGAGCTCCACAAACCAAAGTTTTTCATGCAGTTTTCCCTGCTATTGGAGAGCCACCATTATGGTCTTGAAGGCTATCAATAAAAGCTAGATTTTGGCCTGTCCTTTCCTGCTCTTGCACCCTCTTACCACCCAGCTGTGCCTCTGAGCCCAGGGGTGCTCTGTAGCCTGGACCTCTAGCAGTTGTCTGTGTCCCACAGACCAGCCCTGCCCACCCCATCTTGTGGGGAGGAATGTACTGAAAACTATGAGACTTGGATGCTGGTAATGAAAGTTGTATAAGTAGTGATCTTTCAAAGTAGTGATCTTTTAAAAAAGTTATGAATGTTCAGCATATTAAGGGACTGTATAAGGGAACATTGTTCATGCAACATTATTCAAAAAATCTGGAGTATGGAAACAATGGCTAACTTCTAGAGAATAAGAACTTTCTGGGAGATGTTCAGTTTGTTTAGATTTTTTTTTTGTATTCTCTTTTTTTCCTCCCCTAGAGCTTCTTCAAGGACTAGAAGTCTTTGTAATTATTCAGGCAAGTGCTCCTAGCATTGTGTTAGAAGTCCTCGGAAGAAAATAAGAAAATGCCATACTAGCAAAGTGACAATAGTGGAGAGCTATGTATCTGGAATTAAAGTAACACACTGTGGCATTCCAATTGAAGATTTCCATTCAGTGCTTAAGTAAGCTTATATTATGGGTGGGAAAAGCAATTTTTGTACAATGACTCTAATGGCAGGATTCTTGTAAGCTTTTGCTTTTGTATTTCCTTTCAGAAGGAAAATACATATTTTTTAATTTTCTAGGGAAAAGTTTGGTAATGACAGAGTTGGAAATACGAAATTTGGCTTTGGGTGACACCGTAAATTGTTCAAGCTAAAAATTTTAATTTTATCAGTTTAATGGCTATACTTTGGAATGCATATTTAAGAAAAATCATGATTTTCCTGTTTATTGTCAAGCAGATTCACCTCTTTTTCTGTTAAGTGATATCACAGATACTGAGGATAGCATAACCTCTCCTGGTTCAAAAACAAGTACATTTCCTCACCATGCATCTTCTTGCCAGCCCTTGAAGGGGGCAGCCACCTCTGTGGGCAAGCCAGGAGATGATAAGTCTTTGACCTTGCAGGTTCTTCTGCTTCTCTCTACTGTACTCTGCATGTATGTGTGTAAGAGGGGAGAAAAGGGAGTTCATAACCTGAATTTTGTCTCACCTGTGGCTTTTTAGAGGATAATAGATGGCAATGTAACTCTTATATAAGACTGCCATGCACAATATAATGGCCAGTAGATGTCAAAAACATGTTGGGAGGTTAGATGTAGTAGACCAGATCTGATCTCAGTTACATTGCTATGAATGTAGAGATACTTAACTTTTCAGAGGTATAGAGGAGAGCAGAATCCAGCACCTTACAACTAATGTGCATTGTGCGGATTAACAGCTTAATTTTTGGATTATTAGACAGAATTGTCCTAGATATAATGATACAATGATGCAGTGAAGTCCAAACTGTTTTTGTTGATTATGCCAATAAAAGCTTTTTTTAACCCATCCATTACAGGAAAAAGTAATAGAAATAATTTACAATTACAAATGATTCACTACGAGGAAATAAAATTCAAAAATGAGGGTTAGTTTTGGCTATTTGTTAAGCAGAAGAAACTGTCTTGTAGTATGAAATAGCTGTCCTGTTCAGGTGTCACAATAAATTTATCACCTCCAATAAAATGTAGAAAGTATTGTTTTTCTAATATTAGTGAAAGATGATGTCCATTTAAATTAGATTTTTCTTTACTTTCTAATTGGCTTAAAATCCGGTTTAGCTACAGCTCTTTCACTCATAACTTGTTTAAAGGATTCTAATTCTCATAGATAAATAGGCATCCTGACGTTTTTCATTTTCATCCATCATTAAGTTTCTTATGGCTGAGGTTTCTGGTTGCGCTTTGCCTTTCCAATATGCTATCAACTTATGAAGTAACTGGGTTCAGATTGGATCCATTTATTTCATTCAGTGCCTTATCTGCCTCTTTCCCCCACTTTTTTAAGCACTGTCGAGGGTCATATTGTAAAACTATCTCCAATTCCAACTGAAATCAACCAGGAAATGGCTTTATTTTACTTTTAACTGCGATTGAAATCAAACAGGACTGCATCATTTTATAAGATGGTCATTTACAATACAGTAGCTTGTATGCTATATTGAAAGCACCCTAAATTTCCTATATATGCCTGTTTTTCATTTCATTCATTTAGAATTGTTTAAGAAATAGAAAATATTGTGAAAAGTAGGATGTCATTAAAAAAAATGCTTATTTTTTGGAAACGGGACACTTCTGTATACTGGAAAGAAGGAACACTTGTACTTTAGATGGATAAGAGTAATAGGCTCAGAAGGGCAAAATAAATCAAAAGACTGTTCCTTTCCAGTAGCACTGAGAGACTAAAAGAGAATGTCAGGCTGCAGAGGCAGTTTGTGTGTTTTGATGCACTATTTTCAATAAAAGAGAAGACTGAATGGGAGATTCAGAATTAGAAATTCCTCATACTTTGCTTTTATTTACAAATGCACTTCCCCAAGGACTGCTTTCTGAGGCAGTCTGTAATATGTTTTCATCCTCTGTTAATCCTGACCCCTGTTTGCAGTGATCCAGGAGAGCCATCAGGGTGACGGACTGTTTTTTGAAGAACTAGGGCTTGTTCTAGATTTGTAAATATGTAACTTGATGGTATCTTTTACAAGTGTGAAAAGAATGGGGCGATGACTGCAGGATAGATTTTCCTGAGGCTGTGGGACTGCTGGAGGTTAGGGGGTTTATTCTGTACTTCACCTGGTTCAGCTGGTTTTTTTCAACTTTCCGTAGTGGTTATTGATAAGGGCAGACTGTAAGATGTGTGTGGGGAAACTGTTGTTATTCTTGAAGTTTCTGGCTTATAAAAATGGGCTATCCTTTGGCAGTGCTTTTTTTTTCCTTTCAGTGAGGCTGAAATTAGACATAGACATATTAGACACATTAGATAAGTCTATTAAAGAGACTATAAATCAATCAGTTATGTTTTATAGCAGTTTCTGTATCTTCCTCTCTTCCCCCCATTTTTATCTTCACTTTTTAATGGAACTAATTTTGTTAAAAAGAGGTATTAGGAAATTACCTCAACTATCTTGCATGAGACATTCAAGAATGGGGATGCTAAAGCAAAAAGTTTTGTATGTAGAACTGATAAATTGATAGAAGAAGTTTTAATATCTGTGGTACAGATCAAACTCCTTTATGAAATTTAGAGAGTGAATAATAATTTTAATATTGTCTCAGGAATATGCTAAGGAATATGGCATTTCCCATTTGCTCATGAAATAGTCACCCGGTCTACCTCAGAAATCTCATCGGGCTCACTGTGCTCTGTTAATCACGTGTTCTGGATACAGGCTGGCTCAGGACTCTCCAATGTTTTTTGAAAGGCTTTGCATCCTGTACTTGCTCTGCTCCTTATACTCTTTCACCAAGTATCTGGGGCTGTAAGGAGAGAAAGAATATTGACCTGAATCACTACTGCAGTTCCTGACACCCTGTCACAAATAAGTGGTTTGGACTGCTTAAAGGATTGCCATCAAAGGTATTAGCAAAAGTGTTTTAATAGGAGTTTATAAAAGCGCAACTTCACAAAGTTCGATGGCAAGGTCTGCTCTACTACTTAATACATGGATGAAGTGTACAAAGGGAAAACAAGTTAGAATCAAACTAGAATGATTTATACAGTGATGACACAAAAGGGTAAGGGAGAAACACACAAAGGAAAATCAAGTTAGAATTGATTTTTTCATGATTTGCACAGAGATCGGAGGTGTAAAAAGGTATGGAAGACCTTCCCATTGAGTCACGGGATTCAGAGAAGACTCCGTTGCTTTCTAAACTCCTGGTGGAACTTAGGTGCTGCTGGATCCACTCCTAGTCCCAGACTTGGTCAACAGTTTATGTCTAAAGGCATTATGTGTGTAACAGCAGTCTGAAGTTCATTCACAGTTTGAGGTGAATCACAAGATTTAGCAGAACTTGACCATTTTAACATTTACAGAGCCATTCAGTAGAATTTACAACAATCACAACTGTGACTTAATTATAGATTTGAAAGGGCAGTATTTATACTACACTTGCTATCAGATACCCTGGTCAATTCACACACTCATGCACGCAGACACTAAGATAGATATATAAACAAAGGTATACCTCTTAGAAATTCCCCTCAAGTTCAGTGAAATACTCATGTCAAATGTCTTGGTATTTTCTCAATGGGCGAAGGGTTGAGCCTCAAGGAGTGAGGGGTATCAGCCCAGGTCCTGTCATCAGCTTTCGTCAACAGTCCTCCAATTTTCGCAAACTGGAGAGCTCGCAAGCCCTGAGAGGCATCCCAGTCAGAGGCAGATGCTGGTCACAGCCTGCTGCGGTCCAGGAGAGCTCAAAGTGTCTCACTTAGGACTGCTGTCTATAGCGTCGCAAGATGATTGGCTTTAGTCATGAGCAAACTACTGAAATTCCAGTAACACTGGTGCCATTCCATTCGAGCTATGGTACAGGTAAGGGATGTTCCAAGGCTGTCAGGGGATGACTAATTATTCCTGCTTTCATTCCCTGCCTCAGCTAGGCAACAGGAATTCTTGGTACGGTCAGTGCCACTCCCCACCTTAACCATTCAAGAGTTCCTGGTACGGTCAAAGGACGCTTTACTGCGCAGCTCATTACACAAAGGCCAAGGCCTAATCGGAATTCCTGAGATCGTAGAGCAGCCCAGGAGGGGTAGGGTGAATGCACCAGCACACAACGCTCCATATTTTTGGGCACTTTCTGTGTATGCCAGCAGACCACAACCATTGTTTCACTGACAGTGTGTCTTTGGCAAGGGCTACTATCAGCATCCTTGTAGCCCCTTCTTCACGGTCTCTAATGTGCAGAGTGAACCTAGCAGAGAGCATGCAGTCAGTGCCATCATATCAGATATCCTCAGGAACAGAACAGAGGACCTTCCGGGGTGAATGCAGGAGGTCCAACAGCATGTGCTATATCTCATATAATTACAAGATGCTCATACTGGCTCCCAGCTATCTGTGTGAAACGTGTTTAACTGTGTGTTGGTGATGATAAAGGAGAGGAGGTTAGGGGAGGGTAATATATTTTTTTTGTGTGCATGATCTTCCTTCACTCATCCAATCCTGCCCTTCATAAGCCATGAATTTGCAGACATCTGGCATGAGCTCCTTGATGTCTGGCAAGGAGGTAGCACAGGAAAAGGAAAGATGAATGGAACAAAGCTTGATATTTCATAAGCGGTTTACAGAACATTAAGGGGAATATTTTGTTCCAGTAGATTTTAGAATTCCTTGCAAATAAAGCTGGAGCGCAGAGGCAGTGCATTTTAGGTTTTGGAGACTTTGATCCCTTAACTCTTTTCTACTGATTTATTTGAGTGAATTTCAGATTTTAAATTGCACCTCCTATAATGATTGAATGCACTTTCCATGCACCCAGTATTTATGGTGCAGCTGTTGGCAATGTTAATGTGAAAAGCACATCTCCTGAACATTGTCAAGCTCTTATCGTCACCTTTAGTTCCCTGGGAGATGGGGACAGAATTTTATTTCAGATTAAAAGGAAGAAAACTGGTACCTTTCAGGGAAAACATATATTTATGTTTCTGGATGTCTCTAAAGTGACTCAGACAAGGAGACACATATTTGAGTTACTGTTCCTAGATTTTATTATGCTTGGTGCCTGGGTGGCTATACTATATTTTATGCTGCAAGGTTTAGATTTGTTTTGGAAGGGAGGAGAAGGGAAGTATTTTTTGGATCTTGATGAGGATGATAAAATGTAAATTCTAAGGGCAAAATTCAGAGGTGATGCCATTGGGAATGTAAGTTCGATTTTTCATACATGACAGTCATTTAAATTCAGGCCTCATGTTTTATCTCTTTTCCACCTATTTATTCCTGTTTTTTCAATGAGTAAGTATGTCAAAATTGGTGAAATGTATATGCTGGTAGCCTATAGGAGATGTGAGTTAAAATACAATGATAACAAAGCTAGGCTTAAGCCCACCACACATAGGCATCTGACTTGCCAATATGTTTTATGTGTCTTACCAGTAAGGCTTCCTAAGTTAAATGTCTAAATTGCTTGTGTGGTCAGTAGACAGAGGAGATGCTTCTGAAGGACTCCTGAGGGAGAATCTGCCAGTCTCATGTTAGGTACCGAATTACATAGACGACTTCTGTCCCTGGAAAGCCTTTACAATCACCTGCCTCTTCTCACTGATATTAAGGAACTTATTAGGCCTCTGAAATTTAGGAGTGAGTTTGGTGCAAGAAAGATGAACTTGATCCTACCCTAATTGAGTCTCCCAGGGAGTCGTAGTGAGTACAAGGAGAACATGTTAACTGCGAGCCAAGGGTTCCCAAAGAACTGTTTCTCCTAGCTCAGGCTGTGACACTGCAAATAGGGTCACTAGCCCAACAGCAATTCAATTGCTAATTCAGGCTCCCAGCTGAAAGCAGGGTCAAAAGCCCAAATATGAAACCTAATTAGACATTGAGTATATGCAAAATAGAGCTCCTCCTTCCTTTCCTATCCAGCATAACATTATATACACAGTTAAGGGTACAGTGGTACTATGTATGAATGCAGCACTTCTAATTAGTAAGTGATAGTATAAATACTTTGTATTTAAAACTGATAACTTTTGATGGAAAAAATATGACCCTATTTCAATGTAATTATTTGATATCATTGTAAGTAACAATAACAAAAAATATTAAGAAGGTTAAGTTGCACCTCTTAACTGGTGCATATATGATGGCTTATAATCCCTCTTTTGCTGGAGGGAAGCAAAAGCACAGCAATATAGCACATTATATGAGAAGATCCATATGACTTTTTTTGACTATGGGTTTGCTCTGCAAGTTGATACAAACATAAACATGCACATATATATGTGCGCGCACACACACGCATCTTAACAGCTTCTAGCTTGAAAGGGAGAGAAGTTGACCATCAAATAAAGATTGCCTGTTAGTAAATTTGATCATTATCTTTTAATTAACTGAAATTATTTAGTAATGATAGTATCATGAAAAGGGAGAAGTAACCTTTGGATTGCTAGATATATGCGATAAAGGTCCTCAAGCAAAATAGTATGTGCACTGTGGGGAAAAAAACTTACAAACATATTTGGATAGTTGTGAAACACCATGGTACTGTTGCTCTACAGTGGGTTCCTGGATCAGAATTCGTGCCCAGGGAAGCTCCATTCGTGAAAAGCTCTTGTGGGTTAGCACAGTCTCTAGTTGGTACGGGCTTGCAGGCCATCAAGGAAATCTTGACCCTTCTGTTTACACATTTGGCTTTCTTTGTGGCTGCAAGTCTTCCTAACGTTTTCTCCCCTTCTGACCAGACTTTTTAAAAAGTGCTGGGCCACTTGTGCACCAGTGTGGTTTTAGTATTATTATGAAAAAACTAGAAATGTGCTATTTAAAATTCATGTGGGTGTGGTTACTGTCAACTTCTCATTTAGCAGCAACACAAGTATTTTTTTTGGGGGGGAGAAGCTTTTATCCATTAACTTAAAAGTTAGAGTATGTCTTCGTGTCACAGTACGGTGCTCTGTGGTGATACACAAGCATTGAATTAGCTGTGTAATTAGCTGAGGAACAGGGTGTATTAGACTCTCAAAGAACCCTTTTTAGTGGGTATACATGGTTTCTGACTCCCAAGCTGGCTTTCTCAGAGCTAGCTGAGTACCACTTTGTAACACTGCTATGGTATGCAGCTAGTATTTGGATTTAGGTTATCCTTTGTGTGGAAAGATATGCCTGAAGCTACAAAAAATTAATTATGAAAATTTTGTTCTCATGAAAAAAATAAAATACCTCCAGTAATCTTGGGGCTCAAGTACACTTTTTGAAGAAACGGGTCTGTCCTAGTAAAACCAAGGTGTACACAGTGGAAGCAAAACTAGTTATGTAGGCTCCCTCATAATCAATAGAGAGGATGATTCATTCTGTGATAAATTTCAAAGGTAGATGTGCCCTTGTTTCGTATTAAAATTAATTCTCAGTTCCTATGAACATAACTAGAAATCCTCAAAAAATTACAGAATATGGACTCTGAAGGAAAAACAGTGGAACAATATCAGCAATGCTGTCTTTGAAAACTTACGTTTTAGGAGACCTGTGATCACATTTTGAATTGACTAAACTGAACATCATCATGAAGAAGCTATCGAGACTTTTGAAAGCCTTTCTTTTTTTCCCTGGTGGATTTAAACTCACTTGTATCCAAACCCAGATATTTAATTTAGATAAACTTCAGACTGGTACGAGTGAATTGAACTTTGTATGGAATAGCTAAGGAATTCATTTGACATTTCTAGAAATAAAAAAGAAATAATATAATACACTATAGATTTTTTCCCCTAATAAGAAAATTCCACACTGGCAAAACTGGCAAGAACTTTCTTTCATTATAAGGGTTTTTTTTAATTTTCCTTTCTTCTGTTATTGAAGTTCTAAGTTTCCTACCAAAACACCCACAAAAATGTACATGCCCTAGGTTTTGATTTATTTCATTATTTCAGGTTATCTCAAGTTTCAGTTTGGATGAGAAATAATGAAAATAGCGTATGTCGGTTATTTCCTGTAGCAGATAGCTCTCAGAGTAGCTTATATATTGCTCAGCTGCATTTATGGTGTAGAAAAACAAAGATTAAAATGTCATACAGTAAGCAAAAAGCTAAGTTTCATCCGGGACCAGAAATTATTTATGAACTTTAACATTTAGCACTAGAAAGTGTCCTTCAGCAACCATTGTCCAATGTGGTATTTTATTTCCTTGGGCTAGATGGCGCTGCAGTATATAAAATTTACATCCCTGCCACCCAGCACAGGGGCTGAGCTTCAACTGCGTGGAGTTGCAGGCAGGCTTCCCTCCTCTTTCGGAAAGAAACAAGCCTTTCCTGCATGCAGACATTTAGTTCTTTGTTTCTGTATCGACAAACAAAACGATAACTCTTCTTGTTTTATTTTTAAGGTTATTATAAGTTCCTCTTTCACTTGGTATATAGTCTGTTTTAGAGAAGTGTGGCAAAGCTGCATTTTATACATGGAGTATTATATATATATTCCACAAATTGAACATGTCTATGAAACCCACATACATTTTCTGTGGACATTAGACTATTTATTAGCCTGGAGAAGGAGAAAGCAGAAGCGAGGAAGAAGCTGTGGTATTCTCTGGAATAGTCTGTGTTTCTAGTACAGGAGATGAGGACTTTCTGTCTAAAGACCACTTGTGTTCTGATGATACTCTGTTATGTCCCATCCTATTGAAGGAGGACTTTCTTTCTGCTATGCAAATCCTCTGTGCCTCCTTCTCTACCTTCTGCTTTATAGCTCTCTCTGGGGAGCTCAAGCTATGGCACAGTCTCTCTGCTTCAGCACTGGGAAGAAGTGACTGTAGATGAGCCAGCTCCCCACCTGCATCCTCTGCCCCAGTGGTGGAAGAGGAGATGAGATCTTCATGTCACCTTGTGGTGAAACTTGAGCAGTCCAGTGATGTCCTCCAGGAACAGGGAACAGTTCCCCTAACAAGACCAAATTGGGTCTCCATTAGGTTAGAAGCAGAAGGATTTACAAAGGAGAAAGAGAGCCATCACAACCCATCATTCCTGAAAACCCAATGATCCCAGGGCTGAGCTGTGTAACTGCCTGCTGCCATAGTAACTTTCTGCGCTGTTGATACCATGAAAGATTCAGTTATTGACCAGGCTTTGGAGTGAAGGTTAAGTATAGGAGTTAGAGGGAGGTGGCCCTGTGGCCTTAAGTGGCCATAGAACATTTTTTGTAAATTAGCTGCCAAGCTTTCAACACCGACCAGAGGTGCTGTTTAAATACGACTAGGCAGAGGCAAGGGAAGAGGGGCACTAACCTGCAGTGAATGTGCTGTAGTCCTTCATTTAAGGATAGCTATGTAGTAGCAATAAATACGGACTGTTGCCTGAACAGCATCTTTAAATTTGTCTGCTAATAGTGTTATACTAAATACTCTGTGTACTCCTTTGTTTTGGGAATAGAAGTGAGTTTCCCTCAGAGAATATAAGCTACTTTCTTTGAAAGCTTGCTAGAGTTACAGTTAACTGCTTATGAGTTTTTACATACATACGTAGTCTAAGGTTAATAATGTTTTGTGAAAACACAGATCAGGTCTTGATCTTCAAGAAAGAGTTAAAGTTCAGAAGAAAAAGAGTAGTAAACTAAGTTGTTACTTATTACACAACACTCCTTATACATCTCTTTATTATGCTTCCGACAACATTGGTGTTATTGTTCTGTAGCACAGAAAAAACCTGAGGGGGAGTAGCTGGAAGGTGAGATGCAGGCAGGGGTTGCTGTGGCACCCTTGCCCATCTCGTACCTGGCATCCCCTGTTTCTCCAATGGCAATGCCAGGGTAACCACTCTTAGCTCTTGCTTTTCTGGCTCATGCCTGCACCTGCGCTGTGCTCTCTGCAATGCTCTTTTGGGAAACTGACACAGGTTACTAAAAAACATTATTTGGATTGCTTTCCCAAGGGGTTGGATTGAGCTGCCAGAGGCAGGTTCTGCACAAGCAGCGGTGTTCCTGAACGTGGAAGCACAGCTATTGCCTGTCGATGGATGTGCTGAAAAAGCCAGCTACAGACCTCTTTACTCTGCTGGCAGGTTACTATTACAGATGAAAGAATAAATGCTTCTGCCCTCTTTGTTAAATTCTGCTCTTTGGGGGCAAAGCTGCTTCTGTCTTTTATGTGTAAAGGCAGGCACAAAGGATGGAAACTAATTGGTAGAAAATTTGCCCCCATGCTAATCTTTTCTCCCCTTGCAGATTCAACTTGATTAGTGTTTATTGCTGCTCTGGAGAGATACTGTCCTCTCTCTTCCACACAGTCACACGCAGTTCTGTTAAGGGCTTATTCTGCCATTGGCTGGGCAGTGCGGCTTAAATTCACTGCACAGTTAAATTAACACAAATTGGGAGCAACTGAGTTGATGTTAGTAGCACTAAACTTATATATCCTGTCATGCTGCTTGATGTAAAACTGCAGGCAGATTTAGAAATTCTGGGCTTGTTTGGTTTTGTTTGTTTGTTTCCTTTAAATTTTCTTAATGAGGTTTTTAAGTGTCCTGGAAAAAAAAAATTAAGGCAGTATTAAATTGATTTGACTCTTTAGCATAAAATGGAAATTGAAATTGACTTTGCTGTTGGAAAAAGATAGTCTTGCTTACATCTCAGATCTTGCTTACTTTGCTCATGTTATTCTTCTCCTGGACTATGCTCTTGTGCAAGGAGTCTAGGCTCTGGATCTCAGTAAATACATGATACAAAAAATATCTGTTTGGAGTCTTGAGCACTGAAACTTTCTAGAAGATGTCTGGATTCTTTTGATTTCAATAGGAATTGAGAACACCTAGACAAAGTTGAGTTACTGTAAGCTCTCCAGGGAAAATGAACCATTTCAAAAGATCTTATTAAACTCAAAGATGAAATTGATGAGACTGAAATAAGCAACACGATCTACTTCTCTTGGCTAACAGAATTACCTTGATTCTCTAGCTGTTGTTGTAGATACTCTTAAAAAGAATATTAAAAGCAGCTGTCACCTATTTTTTTCCATCAAAATGTATGAATTTTAAATAGCTTTTGCTATGAAAGCTGTGTCAATATTCTAGGTTGGAATGAAGAAATAAGTCTTTGTATGTGTAAAGCAAAGGATAATAAGGATAATTTAAATACGTGTTTCAACTAGAAAAAAAAATTAATACACACTTTATTTGTCTGCTAATAAGAAATGGTAGGTAGGTAGAGTGTCAGAAAGGAGGATCCCTGATAGGTTGCATCCCGTAAGCAATCTATATATAAAACATATCAATAACAAGGCATTTCTTTGTGATGAATTGCAGGTGTTGTTGCAGACGCACACATCTCCTTTCCGAGTACACTGGGAAACACCACTTTCAGAAAAACCTGATTAATCCTAGGTTTAGTACATCAGCACATCAGTGTTCAGTGAAGCCTTCCCAAGCATGGACACCAGATAGGTTGCTCTGTTAATCTTGGATATTCAGTTGTTCAGTCAGTCTCTGCCTTTTATTCTATTTCAAGTGAGCTGTTTACCACGTTCTTTGAGTGTGTTTGGGCTTTGTTCCCATTACCCTCAATACTGCTTCAGATCCTGTCCTGATCACCATAATTTCTGACCACCTTCCAGTTGTGCATTACGAGATATGACTAATATTTGTCATGTATGGTTTGGTTTGGTTTTCTTCTTGGTCTTCCTTTGATTATTGCAGGTGCCAAGTCCTTATCATTTCAGCAAATCCCTCCATTTTCAGGAAGACTCACTTTTTATGTGTTCTCCTGGCTGTCTCTCACATCATAAATGAGGCGTCACATCTGCACATGGGGACAGCAGTATCTAGCATGCAAGATGATTATGGTAAATTTTAGAGACTGATTAATTAGTACAAAAATCTAAAATGCATGCGATCTACCAAGTGTCTCAAAATCTGGCTCTGCAAGTGTTCTCTCCAGACACTGTTGGAAGTGCCTTTTCTCATATCAAAGGCAAACCATCTTTAGCATCTTACAGTTACTGGAGGAAGCGCATTGCAAGCAGGCTTGGGCACAGGGATCTAATAATTTCTCATTCATTTTTAGATCCTCTAAGTCTCTGATGTGATACAACTTTCAGAACAAGAGCAAAAAGTAAATGGTGCAATGAGGAACTTGTCTGTTAACACAGGAGAGCAGTTTGCCACAAATGGTGCAATAAGAAGACAGGGAGCATTGGACCAGATGACCTCTGAAAGTCACTTCCAACGTAAATTATCTATGAGCCTATGATTTTTTCAGTATCATTAGGCTGGCAGAATACTTGTTTTTCTGTATACTTTTCTTAAAAATAAAGAAAAATATTTTCTGATCTCTGTGAGATATCTGGATCCATTTACGCTTTGTCATTCATATTTCAGAACCAAGTTATGATCACTGCAGCAGCACTGTCTCTTATTTTTCTGAAAAGATAATGCCAGCTCCAAAGCTCTTTAGTATAATAAAACAGCTCAAGGATGATGGGGAGAGCAACCGTACAAAACTATGAGTAATTTGTCCATATTCATAGAAAAGCTCTATAGCCAAGGTGGAAACATATTTTTTCTAATGCATGGATACTGTTCCGTAATCTGTGTTTACTTGTGACTATTTTGCCTCCAAATAAATTTAGCCCTAAAAATATTTTTGAAGCCAAATGACGAATTTCACAGCCAAGATCATATGCCAAATACTAGACTGTAAGCTATTTGATACTGTTGCAGACCTAGGCACATTTTAAGAGGAAAGTTTTTGTTTGGCAAAGGAAATGAATGGCAATTGCACTGAAGGGCAGCCTACACGTCTTCTTTCATTCACATGTGATACAACTGCTGAAGGCAAATTGGCAAGATTTTTAGATTCTTGCACATTGTTAGTTTAAGAAAAGAGCGGTCAGACCACTTAAACCTATCTCCTTCCTGTCATAGCCTATATATAAGCAAATGGAAGTCCAATACCTGGGGCAGGAGCAGCAGTACAGGGAGGAGACTGACTGGCAGGTGTTTCAGCATTGATCTGTAATGGTCCCACCTGGCATCCTCTGCTTCTATGTGGTGTCACATAGACATGGTGCCAGCTCATGTCCAGCTTTTCTTCCACCAGCAACCCCAAGTCCTTCTCCACAGGGCTGCTCTCAATTCCCCCATCCCGCAGCCTGTATTGATGCTGGGGGTTGCCCCGGCCCAGGTGCAGGACCTTGCACTTGGCCTTACTGAACCTCATGATGTTCATACGGGCCCACTTC
>JAVKLA010000017.1:20319165-20330143 GCA_034782735.1 Sagittarius serpentarius
ACATCAGCCAATTCCCTCAGGACTCTGGGATGCATCTCATCAGGTCCCATAGACTTGCGTATGTTCAGGTTCCTCAGGTGGTCACGAACCTGATCTTCTCCTACAGTGGGGGGGGCTTTGCTCCCCCAGTCCCTGCCCGGCGGTCCATCCACTCGAGAGTTGTAGGAAGAGAGGTTGCCAGAGAAGACTGAGGCAAGAAAGTCATTGAGTACCTCAGCCTTCTCCTCATCTGCTATTACCCGTCTTCCAGTCTTGCTTGTCAGAGGGGGCACGCTTTCCTTAACCTTCCTTTTCTGGTTGACATACCTGTAGAAGCCCTTCTTACTGTCCTTTGCGTCCCTTGCCAAGTTCAGCTCCAGCTGTGCCTTGGCTTTCCTGACCCCATCCCTACACAACTGGGCAGCATCCCTGTACTCTTCCCAGGATACCTGTCCCCGCTTCCACTGCCTGTGCATTGTTCTCTTGTCACTTGCTGATCCATGCCCATATCGAGCCTCATCACACTCAGGTCTTGTTTGCATCGCCGTGCTCTCTGCAGCTCATTATATTCAGGCACTCAGCGCTTGATCAAGGCAAGGTTGTAATGCTCCCATGACAGTTTCCCTTGCAGTAATGAAGGCAAGCTGTGTCCTGGAGAGCATTAGCAAGAGTATATCCTGAAGATCAACGGGTGTGATTATCCCATTTGGCACTTGTGATTATCCCCTTTGGCGCTTGTTAGGCCATACCTGAACCATCATGTCTAGCTGGAGTTTCCTCACTTCAGGAGAGACTCCAAAAAAATTAAAGCAGGTCTGCTAAAGGGCCAGCAAGAGGATTAGAGGGTTGGTGAACTTGACATGTGAAGAAAGGCTGAAGGAACAGGGTTTAGCGCAGAGAAGAGGAGGCTCCAGGGGAATCTAATCTTGGCCTCCCAATACCTGAAATGTAGTTATGTGGAAGATGGAGGCACTCACTTCACAAGTATGCATGGTGACAGGGCAAGAAGCAACGGGCACAAGTTGCTTTAAGTGAAATGCTGTAAGGAGGTAAGAAGCAAATTCTTCATCATGGGAAGAAGAGAAGGCTCTGAGGAGACCTTATAGCAGCCTTCCAGTACCCAAAGGGGGCCTGCAAGAAGGCTGGAGAGGGACTTTTGACGAGGGCATGTAGTGACAGGACGAGGGGTGATGGCTTTAAACTGAAAGACAGTAGATTTAGATTAGATGTAAGGAAGAAGTTCTTCATGGTAGGGGTGGTGAGACACTGAAACAGGTTGCCCAGAGAGGTTGTGGATGCCCCATCCCTGGCAGTGTTCAAGGCCAGGTTGGATGGGTCTTTGAGCAACCTGGTCTAGTGAAGTGTTCTTGCCCATGGCAGGGTGGGTGGAACTAGATGATCCTTAAGGTCCCTTCCAACCCAAACCATTCTATGATTCTATGAATATCTTTCAGGGAATCACAGATTTATTCTTCTGTTAGCTTGATGACACTAGCAACTGACAAAAACTTGGTTTATATTTGTGACTTCTATTAATTATTCGGTAACCTTGCAAAATTTCCCATCAGCCCTTTCACTTATTGAAATTGCTTACATGAACTGGTTGGATTTCACAGATTTTTTTTACCTGCTACCTTACTATCCAATTAGAAAGATAAATAGATAGTGGAAAAATCAATTAAAGCAGAAAAGTTTTAATGTGTTAAACTAGAATTGATTCTGACCTGGAAGAATTGGGTCATTATCTAAATATTCCCAAGTCTTGGAATTGCTTTCATCCTGTGGTTGATTTTTGGTTCCACTGTACTTCTTAAGAAAATTAATCTAAATTTTTTTCTAAAGTAGGAGTTCTGAAGAGTTTGAAGATTGCTATATTTACAACATCAAACAATTTAGAGGCAAAATGAATGACTTTATGCTTCTATTCAGACTTGGGAAATTATGAGGTCATGGAAAGAGAGAAGTTCTCTTCTTAACTCAACTATTTCCATAATTAACATTCATTTGGCTACTCGAGGTTTAGAATGCCATTTCATTAAAATAATGCAACTGCAGATAGAGAAAAAAAGTTTTGAAAATATAATTAGTTTTCATTGTCAATATAACTTAAAATCCCATTAGCCACAAAATTTCAGCATTGTTTTCCTAATGGCTTGTATAATTGGATCATCAGATCTCTCTCCTTTAGAAAAAAGAGTCACTTGGTGGTTTTAAAGGTTATTATTTGCATGATTTTTTCCCCCTCAGTGTTACATTTCCACTTCTATTTCCACCAATGATGAAGGGTCAGAGACCTAGCAAGTTAAATGAAATCATTTCAAGAGCGACTAGAGCTGTTACTTCCCCCTCCCTCTCTTTTTTTTGAGATACTGACAGCTACTGGTAAATGCATGCATGCTACCAGTTTGATTTGAGATACTTGTCTACCTCAACCCATTAAGGCAATTTAGAGTGCTTTTCCAGGTCTTCCATGGTGCTGTTCTCTCTTTTACATATGCTTGTGGCAAGTTTTGTTACTTCATTTCAGGAATTCCAGTGCACTCTTTCTTGACTTAAATGAAGACCATTTTGGAGGCACTGTAAAAGACAAAGTGTGACAAAGATATGTAGACAGTCACATCAAAAAATATTTCCCAGAGGTACTACATTCATATAAGTAAACTAGATCTGCCATACATGTTACTAGAAAAATTCCCTTCTCATGTTCCATATGTTTCTGTTATCACAGGAGTCAAACATGTTAAAAATCATAAATTACATTTCTGGAAGAGATCTTCAGAGGTTATCCAGTACATACTGTTGCCCCAAGGCATATTCAGCTCTTCCTAAACCATGCCTGACAGATGTTCAACTTACCAATTCTTAAAAATCTCCCATGTTGACAAGTCCATATTTTCTCTAGGCAATTTATTGAAGTGTTTAACAATTTTTACCGTTCTTTCCTCTAGTAACTAACTTAGATCTCCATTGCTGCATTTTAGGCTAGTTGATTTGTTCCTTTCCTATTTGCATTTGCTCCTGTCCTCCATGCAGTAATCTTGTAAAACATTTGAAGACCATCAAAATGCTCTTCAAATGCCACTTATTTACACTGAACAACCCGACATATTTGGTTTGTCCTCAAAGGTCATGTTTTATAACCATTTGATTATTCTTTTCTCTTTAGTTGGTCAGCATCTTTCCTGAATATATCCTAAATCTAGACAAAGCACTGGAGATGAGTGAAATAAACAGAAAGCTTATTTCCTTTGTCTTCTATATGATTTTCTTGTTTATACCTTCCAGTATGAAGCTTCCCTTTTGTCTTTGAAATAGCCTAGCATTGCTGACTCATGCTCAATTTATGATCCACTATAGCCCATGTATCCTTTTTCAGAACTCCTCTTATTCCTTATCCTGTAATTGTGCAGACAGTTACTCTTACCTAAGTGGAGAACTTGTGATTTTTTGCTCTTATTAAATTGCATCCCAGTCACTTCAGACCATTTCTCCAATTTATAATCATAGAATCATAGAATCAGAATGGCTTGGGTTGGAAGTGACCATCAAAGGCCATCTAGTCCAACCCCCCTGCAGTGATAATCAGTTTGAATTCTAAACTCATCATCCACTTGCTTTTTCAGCGTCTCCCAGCTTTGAATTGTCTGCAAATATAGCAAGTATATTCCCTACTCCATCATGCAGTTTTTGTTATTGGATGTGTTCCGTAGACCTAGACTTCAAATCAGTCCCCAGTGGACCTCACTGTTACATCCTTCCAGCTGAACAGCTCCTCTTTATGCATAATATCCCAACCAGGTGTGTCCCTACCATATGGGAGTTTCAGGAAGACCCTGGATTGCACAGAAAAATGTTATAAAAGACACCATCAAGAGCTTTATTACAGTAAAGATATTTTTCTTTTCAACACACAGGTCTGTCACCATGTCATAGGAGAAAACTAGGTTGCTTTGACGTGATTTGTTCTTGACAATTCCACGTTGGCTGATTTGTATCCCTTTGTTACCATCCAGATGTTTGAATATTTGAACCAGGGGTTGGTTTTTTTTGGTAATTGAAATTAGGTTGACGGATCTACACTTCTTTTCAGTTTTTTAAAGATAAGAACTATTATTGCCTTTTTCTGTTTTCTGAAACTTTACCTGTCCTCATTCCATTCTCAAAATAATTGCTAAGGGCTCTGAGATCACTTCAGCCAGTTCTCTTAAGTACTCTCAGGTGAATTTCATCAGGACCAGCCAGTTTAAAAACATCCAGCTTCTCAAAGTAGAATTAAACCTGTGCTTTACCTTTTCTATCCCGAGTTCTTACCCTTTTGTTGTTGATGCTAATTGTGTTAGACATCTAATCACAGCCACTGTATCAAGTGAAGACTGAAAGAAAAAAACTACATTCTACTCTTTGGCCATCTGTGTGCCATTGAGCCCTCTTGTACTTAGGAACCTATGAAATGTTTTGATAATGTCTGCTTTGTGTAGTGGTAGAATAAGGAAAGAAGAAGAAAAGCCTGTTCGTATTTAAACTAATTTTTGACCTCATAAAGAAGTGAAGAGTCTTAATTTGGGCCGGATCCATCACACTCATTTTGATCAATAAAAAATTTTGATACCTAGTTTAAGCATGCTCTTCAAATGTCCCTCTGTACTCAGTGGAAGATAGAAAGTCACTTCAAGGATCATGGTTTCTGCTCTCTTTCCAGATACTGTGTTAGATGAAACCCAACCTGTCAAGAACACATGATGATGATACCAGTGCAAGCAGACATTGTGGATTGCAATTTGGTAAGGGCTTGGTTCTTGAAAGTCTTTATTACATTTGATAGCAAGCACATCGCCATCAGCAAATGGCCAGGTTTTGGTTAGGTTACATCGTAAGTTTTAAGACTGCATTGACTTAGCCCTGTTTTTTACAAAAGATACAATTTACATTCTGATTCTCAGGATGCTCAGTTTTGTCCATAGCATTGTTTTTGACACACCACTGGTTTTACTCTTTTTTTTGCTGGGAATCTGAATTTTGCAGGAATTATTCATGAGTGTATGTATGTATATTGGTCAAAATAATCTGTTACTGTGCAAGAAAGGAAGTTACCAGCAGCCAGAAATTGGCTATAGTCCACTTCATCTTCTGTCTTCCAACATAACTTTCAAGTCTAGGAAAAGGTTGTAGTTTAACCAGTTTTAAAATGGCTTCCAAAAGATGGTTTTTGGAAATAATTCGGCTTATAGTATGGTACCAGTTTAAGGCAGCTTGTCTTACTATCATGTAACCAATGTGGTGATCTAGCTGAAGCCGAAGTCTGTTTTACAGGGCTAAATCTTTTTTGTATCACTAGTGTAGTCAAACAGTTCAAAATTACTGCCTCAGTTTCCCCACTTTTGGGGGCTTGTTTATTCTGGCATTCATTTCATCTCCATCCCCTTAAAGACCATGTCTTCCCTTACATGTCCCTAGAGGCAGGATGCACACAGAGCTTTGAATCACTATCATATATTTGCTTCATTGTGGATGCCAAGAAAACCAATCATATTGTATGTCGGTCAAAGCATACAGTAACACTTCAGTCATCTTTAAATGTTTAGTATTGCTTGAGTTTCCTTCAGGTCTTTTTTTTGACATGACATGATGAACTTTTTTTATGTGTAGAATCTACATCTTCCTTTCCTTTCTTTTCCTGCACCTGACTAGAATTTGATGTATGCACTGTGCATTATGAAAGTCTCTGCTCAGCTTGGTTACAATATAACATGACTGTATGTATGGGTCTGTGTGTGTGTGTATGCACGGACACACACATGTGCGATAGGTTCCTGAAGAAATAAAAACAAAGGACGTTTT
The DNA here is from genome assembly GCA_034782735.1 of Sagittarius serpentarius. Taxonomy (NCBI): domain Eukaryota; kingdom Metazoa; phylum Chordata; class Aves; order Accipitriformes; family Sagittariidae; genus Sagittarius; species Sagittarius serpentarius. The sequence goes on from JAVKLA010000017.1 coordinate 20,324,983, forward strand.
CCTTTTATGCCAATTTGAATGATTACCCTTCACTTGATAAAGTCTGGCACATACCTTGGTGTTTCATATGAACTGTCACGATAACCTGACTGTAATGCAGATTCCTGCCCCAGCTTCCTGAGGTTTGTGCTACGTCTTCTTATTCCATTAGCACTTTGTCATCTGCTCCCCTGATGCCACTGTTATGCAGAGGAGGGGTTTAGGGTGAGGTTCTTGATAGTGTTGAAAAATCTCTTTGTATTGTGCTCACTGTGTCTCTCCCCACTCTCAATTTGCACAATACCTATTTGTATGTTTCTGCTTATCTCATCTCACCAACTGATGTATCTCACATGCAACGTGTGGAGGCTTATGAATTTCAATATTTGGGGTTTATTTTGAACATGATATAGTATAATAACAAGGCTGTTATCTGTTCACTTCTGTGTAGTTCCTTATCAGTGTTTCAGAGGAGAACACTTTTCCTCTGACATGACAGTAAGAATTGGCTGAACTGGTTTCTGGAATGTCTGTAAGGGAGGGGTCTTAGTGACAGATTTCCTTCTGGGCTGGTGAGCTTATGTCTGTGTTTTTTGTGTGATTCCTAATAAATTCCATCTATTTCAGCCTGTCCCTACAAAGAAGGCAGCGAAATAGGAGTGACTGAACAGATGAATTAAAAAAAACAAAGCAAAAAGGAACTGCACAGTATTTCCTTCTTTTGGTTCACATAATTTTAAAGATATTCAAAATGTTCCTGTAGTGAACTTATATACCTTTATTAAGCAGACGTACATAATCGTAGTTTATGTTAATCTTTTATATTATTGCTGACATCGTGGAAATATGATTTATGTTACTGATATAAAATGACTGTATGTATATAGTTTTTACTGTACGTTCCAGTAGTAAGATACTGGATATAAGGATGATGTAATATTTTTATATTTATAATGCAGATGAAGTAGATTAGAAAGATTTTGCCGAAGCACAGGAATAGGAGTGAGAAAAACATTGCTTGAAATTTCTTTTCTCTACAGCTTAGTGCAAATAACTTTTAACTGCTCTGCAGCAATTTTCTGATCTCTGAAACGGGGACAGTAGCTGAGTGTTAGTCCTTGGTGAATGACTTAAACAAGACTACATTTCTATGACTGAGACATAGGATAGCTTTAGAGATTTTTTTCTGTTGAATTTCTTATGCCATTTTTCACATAATTTATTTCAATTTGCTAAGTAACTACTTGGCGTCAGCTTTCAAGGTTATATTGAATTATATTTATTTTTCTGATTGTATTTGAACTAGATTCCTTATCAACACGGGAAGAAAGTTTCCCCTTCAGATTGTAATTTGACATAGTTGTGAATTTGCATATGGTATTATGTTAGTGTAACGTTTCCAATATCTTTATCTTCGGAGGTCTGAAGAGCAAGTTGGAAGAAGGACCTTGTAGGACAGATTTTTTAGTTTTGCTGCAACTCTGAGGACAGAGCTAAAAACTTAAATGCTTTACTTTCTACCACATGTTCTGTTACTATAAGGCCTATTTCAAGCATGGTGATGGGTGGTTTCCTACGTGGTCTGAATAAGATGAGTCCATTTACAAAACTGGAATAAATTCACTGGTCTGTCTCACAGCAGTCGAGGCTACATTTAAACACAAATTGCTTTTTGGCTCAGTTCTACAGGGTCAGAGGGTTTCATTGCAGAATAACGCACAATTTTGCTACATTTATTAGACAAAGCATAGATACATGGCAAAGTCCTGGAATATGCTGCATTTTTTATAGCAACGTGCACCTGCCTTAATTCATTAGTTCTCAGATACAACCCATCACTTTGTCTAGATATATTCTGTACAGTAGAATGTTTAAAACTGATCCTTTCCCCAGTGTAGAAATTATCCCTTGTTGGAAGAGGTGATGGGCGGTGTCCATGCTCAGAGACAGAGGTGGTGGCAGACACGTATGGTCCATACTTCTACTAAGGTGAACTTGGTGTCAGTGGAAGCTCGGCACGGCTTAATCACATCGTTCTCCCCCATTGTTAGTGCGAGAATCACTGCCTCAGACTCTGCTGGCATGGTAACAGGGTGACAGCTGCCATTTTAGTTGTCATTTGAGATTTAGCCCAGGAACGTTTTGAACTTAAAACCAGAAGTCTCTGCAGCTTGAGCTGAAAAGAAAGTGTCTGTAGCCAAAAGAGAAATAGTTTTATATCCCTTCTGTAGACTGGGCAGCTGAGGCAGGTTCATGGTATTGCCAAGAATAGTTGTAGCCCCAATCTGAGTGGAACAGATACATGGTGTTGTCAGGCAATCTGGCAGTGCTTATCCCCATGCTTATTGGCATGGTATTGTGGGAATTGGGAAGGTAAATGCACATTTGGCGGATTACACCCTTCTAGTAAACCTAGAGGGAGCATATATTAGCAGTAGATTGCAGAACATATAGCTGCAAATTCAGTGCTATTAATCAACATACAAATACCCAAACCTTTTAGCAACTAGGAGACTTGCAGAAAGTAATGCTACTAGTGGTTGTCTGTAACTCAAGAGCAAATAAACAATCATTAAATTCTTCCACAGTAACAGAATCTGATAGTGACTCAGAAGCAGTAAGCAAGAATAGATAGTCTAGCTCCAGCCCTAATGGAGAAGGATTTGTGCCAGCTAATAATTTTCTGTTTCTTTCAGAAAATAAGCATGAGTATCCTGAGTTACAGGCTGGGTAACTAATGCAAGCTGAATCACCAATGCTCTGAAATTTATGCAGTCAAATGACAATTTCTTTACTTACTGACATAGTCACCCCCACATATGTTTTTGTAATCCTCATTGACATTAATGGGAAATATACTGCTATGTGGACATGTAAGGTAGACACAGAGTGAAAACCATCTCTCATCTTTCCATCCTTGCTAGGCAGAGGTAGAAAACAGTTCTTATTGCTAGATTCTCACACAGATTAAGATGAAAATGTGCTTCTTTTTCTCCCTTCACATATAATCCTGGCTGAATGCAGGACATTGGTTATGACGAGTTATATCAGTATTTCTGCTCTGTCTGGGAAAAAGTGGAATGGCTCATTCGTATCATGCCATATTAATGTATTATTCTGTACCAACATATTTTGTTTTTCAACAGGAATGCTGATGTATACAAGACATAAGTTACATGTTATTCAGCTGGATTTAACTGTTCCCACTGAAGGGTTTTGAAAGAGCTGGCTGGATCCCTCTCTGGAATACTTTTGCTTGTTTTCTACTGGTCTTGGAAACCTTAGCCTGAAAAAAAAACCCAGAAGAGGTTTGGAAGAAAATAAATGAGCCAATGTTTGGGAAAGTTACAGAGGACAACAGTGATAATTATGAGCCTGTTTGCCTGACATTGATCTCAGGAACAATAGTGAAATGGTTGATGCAATTCAAATTAATAAAGAGTTAAAAGAGGTTACTTTAATTATTGCCAATCAACATCAGTATATGCTAATAGGATTTGTTAATCTAGCTTACTACATTTTTCTGAGATTACAAGTTTGACTGAGAAATCTATTTAATATAGTTAGACATCTCCAAGGCATTTGATTTGGTACAGAACAGTATTTCCTTAAGTAGGAACAATGGTGCAAAATCATTCAATGGATTAATAAGTACAGAAAAAAAAGTAATTCATGACCTTCAAAATATAGTTGTGTATTGAGTCTGGCTGGGATGGAGTTAGCTTTCCCCATAGCAGCCCTCATAGTGCTGTGCTTTGTATTTGGAGCTAGAAGGGTGTTGGTAACACACCGATGTTTTGGCTACTGCTGAGCAGTGCTGGCACAGCATCAAGGCTGTCTTTCTGCCCTCCCTCACCAAAGGCCAATAGGCTGGGGTTGGGCGAGAGGTTGGAGGGTCCTCAGCTGGGACAGGCTGACTCAAACTGACCAAAGGTATATTCCGTATCATATGATGTCATGCTCAGCAATAAAAGCTAAGAGAAAGGAGGTAGAGAGCATTCATTATTAAGCCTTTTGTCTTCTGAAGCAACACTTTGTACAGAGGCCCTGCTTCCCAGGAAGTGGCTGAACGTCGCCTGGTGATGGGAAGTAGAAAAATACTTTTTTTTTTTTTTTGCTTTGTTTCCACACACAGCGTTTGATTTCTTTCATTAAACTGCCTTTATGTCAACCCATGAGTTTTTCATCTTACTTACTCCCTCTGTCCTGCTGAGGAGGTGGAGTGAGCGTGGCTTGGTGGGCACCTGTCACCAGCCAAGGTCAGCCCACCACAAGTTGTAAATGGGGATTATCAGGAAGCAGCCATTCTCTCAGGAACGCCCCAGTAGGATCCATTTTTCACTGCACATGCATTATCACAATTTGGAAAATACAAAATTGTATTGCTAAAGCTTGTGATTGAGAAAGATATAGGGGAAGAGGTAAATAACGAAGAAAATTGGCTACTAAAATGTAGGCACCTTGATTGCTTGAAACTGCAGCAAAGGCAAATTATTTCCCAGTATTGTCCAATACATAGTCATAGGGGCAGAAAAAAAGCCAGTTATACATACCTAATTGGAAATATGTTCTTGGGAGCAGGGAGTGTGAAAAGGACTTATAGGTCATGGGAGTTAATCTGATGAAAATGAGCTGCTAAAGATAACACTGTGGGAAAAAGGTTAATGAGACCACTACATGAATTCACAAGAGGGTATAAGAAGTTATAGACAGATTAAATTACTGTATGGTTGGGTTCTGCACTGACCCCTCTGTATTAGGATCGTTTCTGATATCCAGTGAAGAGTGTTCTAAAATGGGAGAAGATTTAGAGAAGAGCTATGAGAATGATTAATGAACTAGAAAACATGTTATACTGAAGGACTAAATTAGTTCCATGTGTTTAGTTTATCAAAGAGAAGATTAGGGAGTCAATGTCTGTTTGGTGAGTAAGCTGCAATAGTGCATTCTTCAATCTAATGAGCAAAATATTACTTGAATCTTCATCTAGGAGTTGAAGTTAGATAAGCTAAGACTGGAAACGTGAACATGTCTTTGAAACAAGAATTGTTTGCTTTTAATGGACCTGTGACGGGTTGACCCTGGCTGGACGCCAGGTACCCACTAAAGCCGCTCTATCACTCCCCCTCCTTGACTGAACAGGAGAGGGAGAATATAACGAAAGACTTGTGGGTCAAGATAA
>JAVKLA010000017.1:20331404-20374142 GCA_034782735.1 Sagittarius serpentarius
CGGGGTCCGTTCTTAAAGCCAGCTGGCATTGGCTGTATCGAACACAGGGGAAGCTTCTAGCAACTTTTAAAGAAGCCGCCCCTGAGGCCCCCCCGCTAACAAAACCTTGCCACGTAAACCCATTACAGGAGCTTACCAAGGGATTCTTTATCAGTGGTAAATTTAAAATTAGGATTGGGTTTTGTTCTCTAAAAGCTGTCTTCCTGTTGAGATACATATTTTGATCTGAATCAAGAATTCACACAGGAATAAAGTCTGACTTCTGTGAGAAACTGTTCTAGGCAACCACAAAAGTATCTTTTGGCCTCATCATCTACACATCTTACTCTTTAATTTCCATTAATTTCATTATTTGTTGATATGAATGCTTATTTAAAAGGTACCTCATACAGATATATATATGAGGAAATTTATTTGCAGAAATATCTCTATTTACTATTTGCTACTTTCCTGGGGATCCTTACTTTTTCCCACTATTTCCACGATGAAGAAGTTTAAGGAGAGAAGAACAAGGAGAAACAGAAGGAAGAAGATAATTTGGAGAAGCACATTACCAACCGCAAAATAAACAATTGTAACAGACTAAAACAAACAGTGTAGAGACTTAAATATGCCTCGTAGTGTTTGTCTGGTAATGATGAGTACATTTATAGATGGGCACTTTCACTTTGAAAAATCCTGGCCTGCTATTTTAATTATTTGGTCTTTGTCTTATTTCTCCCCTCACAACTTTCTTTGACTTCACTCTTCTTTTCCAGCTCTTCTCAATAATAAGAGTCTGGATCAGCTTTAAAAAAGAGACATAAAATTCAGTGGAAAACATTCATTTACATACAACTTGGTTGATTCTTAGTAGAATCAGGGCAAAGAAACTTTTTATTTTACGGTATTGCTTAATCTATGGAAAAAAATGGAGAGTCCCGGTTCTGAGATTATCAGAAACAGTTGATTAATTTCATTTTGAAGCAATGACTACTAGGATTTATCTTGGTAATTGTTCAGGATAATAATTGCTGGACTACAGGGCTAACCTTTTTCACTTTCAGGTCAATAGAAAGATTCCTAATAATTTAAGTAGGAGGTGACTATGACTATGTGTGAGTAACATGGTCTGCATTAAGTTTATCTCAGTGCCTTTATGGAGGTCAAAAAAATGGACAATGTATTTTGAAATGAAAACACTGAAGTATTGAGTAGCTTCTAAGTAAGTTATATTCTGAAGTTAGTAATTGTCTGTTTTATTGTAATGCTTCAAATTAGATCACCATGGAAATTCAAAGTGAACCTCGTGCCTTGAGTGGCCGTGGCATGGAGATCGAGGCAGACTTTGTAAGCTTTTCCTTATCAGTGCAACGAGTATGCTCACAGTCATGCCCATTAGTCTTTCATACCCTTAATCCAGAATAAATTGTACAATGGACATGCTTTAACTTGTAGTGGCTTTGCTTCTGAAAATGTGGAACTGGGTTCTTTCAGCAACCGGAATGTCTGAGAGATACTTGTCAGATGTTCCAAATCCTCCTGATGATATTAAAATTGGCCTCTCGTGAGATATTTCCTGAAAACTCTTCATCTTCAAATGGTGAATACAACAAATTTCTAAACAGAGGAATTTACTGAAGTAATCTGTAGATACTTATTTTCTCTTTCATTGGTGATATGTTGCATAATGAAAGGTTATATGTTGAGTGATTCTGCAGGCTACTATTCATTTTCTGGTAACACGCATGAAAGTTCCTCATCCAAAATTTTTATTTTCTACTGTATTAAAAAAATCCCACTGATACTGGTAGCTTATTATCAATCATGGCTGTATTCTGGGACCATAAATGTGGCATTCATTTACATCTTTCTGATACTTTTGTCCAAGAACATCATGAGCAGTACAGATGGCATTATTTGCTCCACAGCTCATCTCCTTGACATGTTCTGGATCTGTGCTCTATTTCACTGACGAGTGTCTTTGTGGAAAGGTTGTGTTCTGCCAGCGTATTTACAAATGCCCCCTTTGCCTTCACACTTACTGAAAATTGATTAGTGTGGTAAACTACTATGCCCCCTTTAGCTAAGTAGTCCTGTTCACAGAATACAAGGCAAGGTTATGCCCTTTGCACTAACACGTTCCACAGATTTGCTGAACAGAGCCAGGGGGGTGATTTTTTTTTTTTTTAAATATGAAAAGAAAGTTAAAATGTTTAAAAGACTGGAGGAAAAAAAATGTTTTTACACTGTATTCAATCTGATGAGCTGCACTTCTGTCCTTTTTCTCCAGAATGTCTTCAAGACAGCAGTATATAAATGGAAAGACAAGAAAAACAGATCAGGACAAGACAGCAAGCTGGGGGGCGGGGGGGAAGCTATGATATGAATCAGATTGCAATCAGCTAAGGAAAATTCTTTTTTTCTACCAAATTCATGTTTCTGAATCTCAGTCTTCCATATTGTGCTGTCTGTCATCTCCCATAATAAGACAAGTATGTTAGTAGAAAGCCTTTTTATGTATTCAGTTTTTCAAGTTACATATTAAAACTGATGACCACTTGATGGTAAGTGAAAAAAATGCACCTGCCAATGCAATGGAACATACCAGAAATCACACATGGGAATGTGACATGGCACTGGCCAGAAAAGGCACATCTGCAGTTACTGCTTGCTTAAGTTGCACAAGGAGAATCTCTGTCACTCTTTTATAATGGTATCAAAGACATAAGAAGTCCTTTCATATACTAGTAGGAAAACAACTCTACAGTTGTGTGTTGCAGGCCTGGAACCCAAACCCCCTAGCTTCTGTGTGAATCTACTGTAGAAAAAAGTGGCTATGTTTAGGAACATCTTATCCTTCAGTAGTTGTATTTTTTAGAGAACTAATGAACTTTGTTTAGTTCTTTGAAAGAATATCTTGAGAAGATCCTAGCCCTGAAGAAAATTTCAGACTGTCTGCAGCTCTGAGAATCCACTCTGCTATTTTGTTCTGCAAAGTCTTTCTCTCTTTCTCTCTTCCCCCCCCTTCTTTCTTTTTCTTTCCCTCTGTCTCTCATCTCGATTTTTAGGAAACACAGGAGATTCAGCATGTATCAGTGCTAACCCTTTTGGTTGTGGATACATAACATGGGGGTTTTGAAGAGGCAACGGAAAGACCTTAGGATGGACGCTGCCCATTCCTGATCCCTGTGGTGCTACTGGAAACGATATGTGTCTTTTTAAGACTGAATAGACCTAGACAGGCATAGAGGCATAGGACACTAGGGATTAACTCAAAAGGTAGGGTCAGAAAAAAGATAAGGTTTATAAAACATACAGATTAAAGAGAAAAGAATAAGATTAAGGGGAGAGACTGCTGCATTCTCCTTACTGAAAAGCTAACACTCCCTTTATTCAGAAATGTTCAGAAGTAATAAACAGTGTCTTGAACTCCTCTAGCCTCCTTTCTTTTAACCTTATCCTTCTAGTACAGCCCATGTTATGTCCACCAGGGAGATCTTTGGCTCTTTCAAAAGCAAGTGCCTCAATTAGAAAAGCAGCAGCCTTTACCACACAGCCCACTCGCTACTGCAGCCTCCTTTAATCCAATCTAAACTGAAAGCATTCATTTATATGTCTGCTCTGTCACAATGGAACATATTGATTATCAATACAGGGGCTACATTTTCAAAACAAGCCAACTATAGAGTTCACTCTGTACAATTGTGACACTGTTTTGAAAAGATCCCTGCTCTGTAACATCTATGGACACATCTCAATAGGTGTTATCTCCCGGGCTTCGTTACCTTCGCTGTAGTCCCTTCACTTACCGGGCTCAAAGGGCAATGGTGCTGAGCTCTTCTTACTGCCTAGGAACTGTCTTCTGTTCTGTCATTTCATTAGCATACTGGGGCTGTAATCCATGGGAAAGCTGCTAATAATGCCATGGTAACAGAAATACATATAAACAGACAGAGAACAATAAATATTGCTAATTTTTACTAAATCAGAAAATGAAAGTTCATACATATTACTCACTTTTGAATTCTACTCTGAAGATCCATTTCTAACTTGGAAGTGTCAAAACCAGGGTACTTGGGGAGGCTTTTAGATACAGATTGCAAAATTTCTTATGTATGTTAAGTATTCCTGCTATAACAGTTATTCCATGAGACATTGTAAAATCATATTGCTCTAACCCTCAATGACTACTTCCTCCTGCCTGTAGCCAAGAGGAGGTCTTATCGCTGTGGGAAGATGCAAAGAACCAAAATCTGCCGATTGTTGTTTCAACTGCTTTTGTGCAAGGTGTGTAATTTCCTCTACATCTTCTCAATGCTGTGTCATCATTATAAAAAGTACATATAACAGCTTCTACATCTTGCCAGCTCATGCCATTAAATAGTATAGTCAAAAGACTTTTTAATTTTTTTTTAGGTGCCTTATGGAAAATTCGAATCAAGGACATGAAAGTTTTATTGATGAGCTTCAGAGACATGGTCATTTCTTTTGTCATGGGTTCTTTAACCGATACATAGTTCCCAAGACTGCTCTATATGCTGTACATAACAAGTCTTCTTAATCAGCACTACCACTGTTTTAACACAACAAGCATAAATTGCACTGTAATCCCTTTGAGGGTGTCGTGGTTTAACCCCAGCCAGCAACTTGGCACCACACAGCTGCTCACTCATTTTCCCCCCACCCAGTGGGACGGGGGAGAGAATTGGGGAAAAAAAGCAAAACTCGTGGGTTGAGATAAGAACAGTTTAATAGGACAGAAAGGAAGAAAATAATGATGACGATGATGATAATAATATGACAGTAATAAAATAATTGGAATATACAAAACAAGTGATGCACAATGCAATTGCTCACCACTCACCAACCGATGCCCAGTTAGTCCCCGAGCAGCCATCTGCCCTCTCCCAGCCAACTCCCCCAGTTTATATACTGGGCATGATGTCCTATGGTATGCAATACCCCTTTGGCCAGTTTGGGTCAGCTGTCCTGGCTGTGTCCCTTCCCAACTTCTTGTGCTGAGAAGTCCTTGACTTAGTCTAAACACTACTTAGCAACAACTGAAAACATCAGGGTGTTATCAACATTCTCATACTAAACCCAAAACATGGCACTGTGCCAGCTACTAGGAAGAAATTTAACTCTATCCTAGCCAAAACCAGGACAGAGGGTAAAGCTATAGCCTAAACAGAGACTTGCTCAAATTTTGAAAATAAAAAACATCAAAAAAAGTGAACCTGTTTGCCTCTTCCCAAACTGTTTCCAACTGTACTCCTGGAACAAAATACTTGAGTAGAGAAACAAACCAAAGAAAAATATATCTGAATTTCCAAATGTGAATATAAAACAATTATTCTGATTTTAGTTTTTCTCTACCCTATTTGATGGCTCCTGAAACACCTCTGGGTACTGTAGAATTAAGCAATTATTGACAGAGATGCAGTAATTCTAAGCAAGCAAGAACAGTTAATATTTGAGGTAGTTTGAAACACAGTAATGTCATTTTATATCTTTGTGTTTTCATCATTCTCATCCTTTTGAAATAGTGATTCGATGATGTGGTACTAGCTATGTGATGCAATTTGAATGTGTTTGCACACTTCTCTACTGCTTGTTTTCAGCTTGGCTTAAGGCTTTGGCCCCATGAGTTCTGTTTCTACTAAATGAAAATCTCCTCCTTCATTGCTACGTGAGTTTCTGTGGCTCAACCAGTAACAACAGACATTTCTATGGGTCCACTGTCAGTGTGTTTTAAATCTGTCCCTAATTTAATAATTTCTGAGAGTTTGTGTCACCTGGCATCCGGAAGGATTCAGATTCTAATTCAGACACCTCCTTTTCATTTTCTGCAGATGCTCTAGATGTCTAAGTGCCTGATCACGGCCGGCCATGCTGTGATCTGTCCTTAGTTCACTGGTCAGTTCACAGTGTCAGTCTTTTAAGCACCCCCTGATCACCCCCAATCACCAGTCTGTTCCACACGACTGTGTTCTGTTGTCTAGTGAAGAAAAGGGTAAGGAAGTATTTGGGGATCATTTAGAGACATCCCACCACAAGATGGATTCTTCTTATGTAACTTTAGTCATCTGCAAGTTTGGCACCCAGTATGTTATTTGGTTGGACTCCTGGAATTGACGGGGAATGATGAGTATCTCTAGGGTGCCACTAACATAGAAAGCTGGGACAAGTAAGATGGATTCTGTGCATGACTGCGGAATCTTTCCTTTATCTGAGCATCCTTCCTTTATCTTATTTGTTACAGTAGCCCTAAAAAACCCTCAAGAGCCAAATGGTTTTCATGTTAATTTAGAACTAAAATTCTAGTTAGAAAATTTAGAATTGGAAAAGGATTATTTTTTCATTCTCCGAAAGTTGACGATTTGTGGTTTATTGCAAGATTCAGGGGTTGTTTAGAAGAAAAGAAATTGACTGTATACACACACCTTAGTTCCAATTTCCTCATTCCTTAATTATAAAATGGACACAATAAAAGAAAAAGTACTGGCACCAAAACTGAGTGGAAAATTACTTAAGAAAAAAGTATGGCTGATAGTGAGGTTAGTTTTTAAAAGTTGTGTTGGATACCTGAAGAAATAGAGTTTTACACTAACAAAAGGTATTTTCTTCAGTTAAAAAGCAATCCTGGCTAAGAGGGAGGTGAAGTCCGTGATAAAAAATAATGGAAAAAATATGGGAGCCTGATAGCAATGAATAAAATCAGTATTAGATAATGGAGAGAACAGATAAAGAAAACTAAAGGGATCAGTTGAAAATCTATGGGTAATAGGGCAAAGATAACAAGAAGTTCTTTAAGCAGGAGCAAAATACTACAATGTTATAGAACTATGGATGGTAAAATTGTTCACCTTGGTAGACAAAATGCAGAATTAAGTAAATAGGTCTGTTTTCAAAAAGAAGGAAATATTTTATTTTCATTTAGTTCTGAGGAAAAGTGCTAAATAGCAAAACCAAATATTTTTTAAACTGCAGAGTTAGATAATTCACAGTCAAGAAGATTACTTGTCTGTGGAGCTGCCTGAATTAATCCAGGTTTTTGGCAAATCTAAATATTACACGGAACTTCCAGAAGCCTGAAAAAAATAGTCATGTCCCGACATTAATAAATAGTAAGTTCATTGGCCTTGAAAACAACTTGCTAGTTAGACCAAACCTTACTTGGGAAAAATTTCTTAGATGAATTGAACGAACACTTAAATTATAATCGATGCCAGTCAATACAATGTTATGGAAAATAATTTTTTTTCAAATGATCCCGTGTCTTGATGAGTTTGCAAAATATTTTCATCAAGTAATTGTCCTGATGGAACATACCTAGATGTTTTACAGTTTCAGAGACATCGCGTGCAGCTGGCAGATGTGGCATGGCATCCATGGGCGCAGCGTCAGCTAGCAGCCAGGTGTGATGCCTAAGGTGTCTGAAATCGCACAGAACCTCTACGTCTAGACAGCTGGATCGTCCCCTGGTGCCCACACTGAGTGGGATTCATATGCCTCACTAAAGGCATCCAAAAATTAAGATGGCTGAGTTGGAACTAGATTCCTTTTAAAGTCAACAGAGAAAACAGTCACCTTCCCGTGTGCTTCAGCTGAACGAGCTGAAACGCCTTTCTTAGGGTGAGGTGAAACACCCTGAATTTCTCTCCATCAACTATGGGGAAAGACAGTGAAACTGAAATTAGATGGTATCAACGCAATGCAGTACAAAAAGAATATTGGCAATCTGGAAAGAGTTTGGAAAAGATCTACTGAAGCATTTTAGGGTTTGGAAAAGGTGCTTTGTATTGTGGAACAAAAGAAGTGCAATCAATTCTGTTTGTCCAGAAAGGTTAAGAGGTTGCAACCTATGATTACATCTGAAGAAGAAGTATTTGATAGTATGAGGCTCTTTAATCTTCCAGAAAAAAAAAGGCGGGGGGGGGAGGGAGAACCCACCACATAACATCCAGGAGCTGAAAGCTTGAACTAGTACAAAGTAAGTGCAGAAATTAAAGTGCACATTATTTACAATGGAGGTGGCTGTATGGAGGAATCTGTGTGACTGTCACAGCTAGTGACTGTCACAGCTTATCTCAGGATATAGAGGCTTCTCATTGCCTTGAGTGCATATCTAAATGATGTGCTACCATGCAAAGCAAAGAGATGAGCTTGGTTAAATTCCTGGTGATATTTTGTGGCCCGGGATGCATCAAGCAACAGACTGAATGCGCACGATTATTCATTCTGGCTTTGAAACCTATGAATTTCAAAACGTGTTTTCATAGGGTAGAAAAGAAGCATTGTACATTTATCAGTGTTGCTTCAAGTTCCAAAGAGGCCTGGGAGAAATTATTAACTAAGGCAAAAAGGAAGGTGAAAAATGGGGGAGATGATAAAGAGGGAAAATGAAAAATAATTACATAGAATTTTCACTCCCACTGCCATCTATTTGGTTGAAATAATTTTAATTTGGTTTTGGATCTAAAATTTATATTTTGCTTTAATTCCAATTTAATTTCTTTGAGTTTTGGGAAAATAGATTTATTTTTATGTATTTTTATTTACCTGCCACTTTTCCTTTTTTTATCCCTCTCTCTTTTTAGTCTTCCTTTTTTCACAAAAAAAAAAAAAAATTGGAAATAGAAGACCAGAAAGGGAAGGATATTTTAAGTTTTTTAACAAAAAAAATTATTTGGCTGGAAATTAAGCAAAAAGCACATTTTCCTTTTCCTTCATGACATTACACACAGAAAAGAAATGAAACAATATAATGAAATTTGATCAAAACTTAATGAACTTTGAAAAATTTATAAACAGTCCTAAATAAATAGAAACTCATGCTTTAGTATTTAATGATTAAATGTTTTTCATGATACCTGTGTACTTTTACCTTTTTTCCAGTACTTAGAAGAAAAATTACCATAGGCTTATATCCACAAAGAATTAAGTTGTTTCTTTACATCTTTATACAGCAGCTGCTGCTGAAATGCTGTTATAAATGAGATCATTTTATAAAATAGCATCTTACAGGAGACTCTTCTGTTTAGCTAGCTGGGAATGCAGGCAGCCTTAATCCACTTGGTATTATGTCTGGAACTTTTATATATATATTTTGCTTGCTGTTTACAGCCTTTTTTATTAGCATGCCTTTTTTTCAGTATGCAGGTTTGTGGAGCAAGCAGCTGTTCATTTGTTTTGTCAGTAATGGAAAGAAGACTTGAACAGCTGATGACAGGTAATTTGGGCTGATGTTCAAGTCCTTATAATAGAACTGTGTAGAAAGCTATCACTTTATCTTACAGTGTCTGTATACATGTGACAAGACTTTAAGAACAGAAGAAGAAATTTGCACTTCACAGGGTAAATAATAAAACATGAGAAAATAGACAGTGGTGTTAAGAATGACGTATAGAAAAACTACACGCAGAAAGCCATTTCTGGTGCACAACAAGGCATTTTGCTGGTTGTACACTGCTGGAATTTTTGATGAGGGTTTGTGACTGCCATGCGTTGACATCTCTTCTATCAGTTTTTGATAGAAATCTGGGGCATGCTCAGGAAATTTGTATGCCTTTATTGGAAAATGGGAAACGTTACCTAACTATGGGATTTCAGGAACTTCTAGGAAAATTTAGCATGCTTGCAGTTTGTCCAGTTGGAGCCTCATTTCCGCTTGTCATTCACTCTCTGGAGAATTCTCTTCTGATGTATTTTCTGGCAGTTCTTTGACAGCTCCTGAACATTTCCAGTAAATCATCCCCATACGTTCATGCCTGGCTGCTGTTCCAGGCCTACTTCCATGCAGGAATTTGTATTTCCATCATCCCTCAAGGGAAGCTGGTCCTTCATGGCTTCCTGGAAATGGCAGTTGCAGTAATTACACTTGTCCTCTACTTCTGCCTTGTCTGACCTTGAAAGTACCTTTTGTGTACCCATCCCTGTCCTCTGCTGCTTTTCTCTGTCACTGGCAGCCCTCTTACTGCCTGTCCTGCCCAGAGTTCAGGGAGTTCCCTGTTACCTCTGTTACAGCAGTATTTGGCTCCCCGCTGCCACTTTTTAATTCATTCTGTCAGCTTTCCTACCACTGCTGGCTTCAAAAGTTTATTTGCTGTAGGCAACAGAGAGTCCACATATGGAGTGCCTGGAGATGCTGTCCTGGCTGCTGCCCATGCCTTCTGTTAGTGTATGTCTCCAGTTGTTCAGTTGCTTCTTAGCTTGCTCATGAAGCTGTGAAAAAGCTCTTTTTCATTGATATCCCCATACATTTGCATTGCAGATGGAACGTCGGTCATCACTTGTGATGAGTAGCTCAGTGGTTTTGCTTAGCATCACAAAAAATTAAAATAGAAAATAAGCTATGAAGAGTTCAGGTGATAGTACAATCATCAGAAGCCATATGCCACACAAGAATGGCAAAAGCTGTTTGTTTCAGCCAAATACAGAGACCATGTAGCATATTCCTTATCATTATTTCATAGGAGGTAATTATTAAGTATTTGGATACACAGAAATATATTCTGTAGCTAGTCAGGGTACTTGAAAGCTTGCCACTTGCATAGTGAAACAAACTCTGGATATATATTGGTACTTACAAATTACTTATTCGTTCTGCTCTTTGTGGCTTCTTCTTTCCCATTTAAGTGCTTCTGGCGTCATTGTGCTACATGGTGTGACTGAAAGGTCATTTTACAACCTGTTACATTCCCTGGTTGTCACTAGACTCCTGATACTGTGTCTCCATGTAGCAATTGGATTAAGGAAGGATCATACAGCTTAATGATCTGGAATAGGGATGTGATTCTTGGAATGCAGAATAGAGGAGAAAAACTTGAAGTAAGTTAATGAAAAATTGAGGAGATAAAGAGATAAAAATAAAGGCAAGAGTGAAAGGTAGGGCAATGTGTAAATGGCAAATAGACAAGTCAATAATTAATAACAATAAAAAAAAACTACCTCAGAAGTGCAAGGCCTATTTTTTATTCTTTGAAGCTTCCCTTATTGGCCACTGTAAATTAAAAAAAAAAGTTCTTGGATGTTTTTGTCCTTGGCAATCTTCAGCATGCCAGTTTCTACCATAGCAAGAAGAATTTGTCAATATTCAGACAAATAACCTGAACAGTACAAATACTGAAGTTCTTACTTCTAAGTATAAAGGGATATTAAAGCTATCTAGGTACATTTACTTTTTGATGTATTGCTGTTGATTTGATGTTGTGTTTTTATTTAATCTTCAGCAAATTGCCCTTTTAATTTTAAACCCACATAAAGTAAGCTCCAAAATTAAACAACTCTGTATTTCAGTCCCTGTAAATTGGACTATACAATTAATAATACATCCAGTGCATTATTTTTGAGGAATGGAGAGTCAGTTATATATTTTTTGTGATTTAGCCACCTACCTTCCATTCAAATTAATGGGACTCATGCAGATAAATTGCCCTCAACAGCGTAAGTTTTCATCCTTTGGTCTCAAGCTAGGCCGTCAATTACAACCTAGAGAACCAAACATACCCTGCGGTTATGAAAGACGTATGCCTGGGCATTCAGCATAAAGAGGGAAATATCAAAATAAGGTTATTTGGCAGGAACTGGGAAAAAAATGTTATTTTATAAACGGCAGACAGGACAGATGGAACTAAAAGTCATGCAGCTGAGAGAACGATCAAAGAACAACAACTATTTCCTTGATGCGGGGAAGAGAAAGCAACAACAAAGTGTGCAGTACAGCGTGTGCTCCTGACACGGCCGGGTCAGCCAGCAGCTTAGAGAAACTTCTGAGCAGGCTAAAAGGGACTAGAGTCAGGAAGAGGGAAATGCGTGAATATCTTGAAAAGATAGAAGGAAAAAATGTGGTTTTAAAGTTGCTTCCCTGTAAAGTTGCCAACTCTTAGGTTTTCTTTACTATTATGAAATATATTAAATTATTTTAATATTAAGATGATAGTACCAGTGAGCTTGATGATGTTTATTTCCTAGAGGAAAAAATGGGATATAAATCTAGTGACAAAATTTTGAGAAAAACGAACCTTCAGGCTAAAGAACTGGGGTGTTTGTCTGTATTTGGGAGGTTGGTGCGGAGGGAGAGAGAGAAAGAGAGGCGGAAAGGGCAAGGGAGAGAGACAAATACATTTTAATCTATGTTTAAATTATTTTTAACTCAGTCCTATGATTTTATAACCTGACTTTTTCAATGCAGGAGTTGTGTTTTGCTTACAGAGTCTTACTGTGTTTGGTCTTTTGCTTTTATTTTTTAAAAAACATTTAACTGACATTAGAAATTGTGTTAGAGAACCAAGAAGGCTGGCACATCCCCAGGTGTTTCAGATGCTCAGTTCGTGTTTCAGATGCTCAGTTCCTGTCCGGGATGCATAACCCAGGACTCGGGTCTGGACGTACTAGCCCAGATGTCACAATACACTTGTGTACGTGCCCCACTTGGTGTGGGTCAGCCCTCTCTATAAAGCCCCAAGGTGAAGTCCACTAGACCTTCCCCCACTGTCTGGCTGGCGATCGCTCTACACCAGAATGGCTGTGAAGCCAGGATCTACTAAGGTCTTAAATGCATGTTACCAGGAAATAGCTAGACGGTGGCTTTAGCCTCCAAGATTAAATGTGTTTAGAAATGGTCCTTAGGATATATGTTTTAGCCAGTGCTTCCCAGATACATGTTTTTGGAGGGAAAGAGGACTGTAAAACCAGACTTTTTTTACATTTTTTTCTCAACCCAAATGCTATTCAAAAGATAAATTGAAGCCTGAGTGCAGTTACTTCATCCTGTTCCAGAATATCGTTTTATTTTATTTTTATGTATTTAGGTTGGTGGATAGGTAAATGATTGTAACATGAACCTGTTTCTCATTGATGAATGTGTCTAGAAGAATAAAGGAAGAAGAGAGGGCAAGAAGAATGGATATTAAAGTGAGCAATATATTTCAGTGTTCCTCTTGCTGTTCCATTAATGGCACCCATGAGAAGACCCATCTTACATTTCATAGCAGTTCTTTTTTTCTCCCATGTCTTCTTCCCTCTTGAGCATCGTTTATAGAAAAAGTATATCCCTAATATTTTCTGTAGTCTTTGTCTTGGCAATCCATTATTTGCCACAAACTAATTTTTTTGTTTGTTTGTTTGTTTCTGGAGTTTTGCTTGTATTTTTACTGCCTGTGGGCTTGAAGCACAAATTACATATTCATTGATAGCAATGCATTTTACAGCGTAAAGCTTGCTTCCTTCTGCCAGTGTTCCTTTCACATGACTCATAGATTATTCAGGTAAAATAATAATTATCTCCCAAGAATTAAAATAAAAATAATCTATACTGACTGTCACTGCTTTATCATAATGTTGGATAACAGGGTAAGTTCAAATGAACATTTTTAGTTTCTTTCTGTAATGCTAATTTGCAGCTAAGATTACATTTCTGTGATTTTTCATCTGCTATGGCTCAAGAATTCTGACATTTGCGCCACCTCCTGTGTTACCCCCCAGACTCTTCCGTGCACTTCTTGTGCTGAAGTGAATATAAGAATACAAACTGAACAACAGCAAAACTGTTCAAGAACGTTTGTTCTTTGGAGGAAAAGCACTTTTCATATAATCCCATTGTTGCTGAAAGAACAGGGAGGATTTCTACTGACATCAATAGCAGTTGGAGCAGATTCAGGTGTGGGTTTAGCAGAATGGTGAGGGAAAAGTGCTCTTGTGATTCCTCCCCACAGTTCGCATTATCCAGGAGCCCCCTCTTCCAAAGAGCGGTGCAGCATCATGGCTATGCAACCTTCCTCTCTTGGAGAGAATATTTCACAGCAGGGCTGTTTCCAAGGATCTGTATATGTATCTGCATCATTATCTGTGGGTGAGCTTGGAAAATCCAAAACCCACAAATTTCTACCCAGTCTGTTTCAGGTACTTCACAGTTTTGTGGGTGTTTGTACCAAAGTGGTGTGACGCCTTGTTAGCAGTGAAGTAGCTACATGCTGAGTTTTATAATCAGACTGGAATCCAGATTACACACTGATGTGTAATTCAGCTCTAGTACTGTGGACTAGGCTGGTATGATATGGCAGTTTGCTATTATGGGAATTACCTCAGGCTGGTGATAATGTTAAATGTCTGTTCATATGTTCAACTTATGTGGGAATTTCTTTGTCCCCAAGACCAGGAATGTGCAGAGGAAGAAGAGCAAACCGAGTCTGCCTAACACCTCTCACTGACACTGAACATGGTGCTGTGTGGGTGACAGTCAGCGTAAGTCATTTGAAAAGAGGAGCTTGAAAGCAGGTTTTGGTAAATTCAGTTATCATTTCTCTAACTTTATTTTCCGACTTTCTGCCCAGCTGCAATAGGTAGAACATCCTGGAAATGCTGCAATATATAATTTTTCACTGATGCCTTAGCAGCAGAAGATGGACCTTACCCAAAGTTGTGCGTAGAGAGCTGTGAAATGTGGCACTTGAATCTCTCAAAGAAACAGTTCTCTTCACTGAATATGGATGCTGAAAATCAATTATATGTAGATTGGCTATGAGAGAGACAAGCTGTTCTGTTGATTTAGGCATGACCTGTGTGGTGACGCTTCATCTCCCACTGAACTAAATATTCTTTCAAATGACATATTAATGGGAGGGCATCCAAAATACTTGCTAGGCAAATGAATGTGTAATAGCCAGATGGTTTATTTGGATTTTCAGTAATCCTCAGAGGATCAGAAAAGGGATTTATTTAGAATTCACTAAGTTATGGCATGCAGTTACCTGTGTTAAAGTGTCTTGAAATACAGTAGGTTATAATTGCAGATCTTTTCCGTTCTTTTCTTACTCTGCCACGTTTGTAAAGCGCTGTGCAAAATGTCAGCCAACGTTTCATGGCGTGGTAGAGGCAGAGGTGGGGGATGTTTAAGAAATAGGGTTGTAAAAGAGATGGCGAAGCAAATTGCCCAATAATCCCTTCTGCTGTTCTTAGGACTGTTCAAATCTTTCATCCCACATCAAATTCCTTCTATTCAAAATTTAGAATGAAGACCATAACATGTCTCAGAAGGTGGAATAAAACTTACCTTGTGAGCCTATCTACAGAACTCTTTTTAATACATGAAATGTATTTTGGGATGTCTTCTCTTTACTTGAACATACTGTGCTGAGACAGAAACTTCTAATACGATACTATACAGGTTTGCGGTTCATGCTTTTAACTCTGTACGTCTGGTCAAATGTCCTCAGCATATGCACACTCTCTGCAGCTGGGAGAGTGAGCCACAGGTTTTGCATTTATATAAAGGCTGGCTTTTCTCCACCTGGCTCCCTAATATACAGATATTTTTTTTCCTCCGTGAGCATGAATGGGTCACTTTGATGCTACTGTATATTCTGCGTGGAGGGGAAAAGGAAACTGAGTTTCACTGAATGCTGGGTTTTGTCTGGAACACATTTCTGCTGGGGAAAATTGAACTGTTTCTGAAGCATTTCAGAAATGCACATCTTCTGTAGACCAATAGTGTTGCCGCTGTCTGTTCCACTGGCAGCAATAGTGGACGAAAATGATTCCTGTCTATGGTACAGTTAGGAAATCAGCAAAACACTTAAAAACCAAATGTGTCACTCGAGCAAAATGAAGAAGTCTAAATTCTGTAGAATTCAGGAAAATCTCTCCAGGGCTGCTTGTCATCGGATTTGTCCCAGCTGTTACGATTTTGGGGGGAAAACCTTGCCTCACACAGCCAAGGTTCTTCCACTGGGAATGCACAGCAGGATCACATATTTACTGTGCTTGCTGTTTAATTCAGAAAATAACCATTCATACACCTAGGGTCTCTCTAGAGCCCAGTTTGTTGAGTGAACTTACCTGATTGTATTGAGTTTTACAAACTCAAAAGTTTTACAAAAGTTTTTGAGTTTTACAAACTCAAAAGTTTTACAAAAGTTTTACAAAACTTGTGCAGTGATGTAAGGGCATGACAGTAAGAGTACACTGAATTCATTCATTTTTCACAATGACGGACAACTGGGTAGTCTGTGGAGAAGACAGAAGAAGATAGGATTTTCCTCCTACTGACTTGTAAGTCCTAGGCAGTGCGGTGTAAGTCTTGGCTTCTTTCCTTTTGGTTTCCTGTACATGACTTAGCTCTTACAGGCAGATTCCTTGCCAGCTATCTGGATATTCTTGGAACGTAGGAGCTGTCTGCTTGCTCACCCACCCACAGGCTGGGGGTAGTCTAATCCCTTGCTTTTGTACTGACGGCCAAATCCTTTCATGACTGACTAGGCAGAGGAAGAGCTACAGGTCTGTGCTCAGAAATGTGCTCAGGTTCTGCATCCGAGTCTCACAGGAATGCCAAGTGGCAGCTGAGGTGATACCTTCCGTGCTGGCAGACGCTGTGGGTTGGCTCCGACGTCCCTGTGCTTGATAACTCTCCCAGTTGTGAACCACATCTGGGAGGGGCCTAACTCTCCTCCTTGGTGTCCGTGGAGGTATCTGGAGGTTTCAGCTAACACCAGCACTTCCTTACCTGTCTGTGGGCACCTGACTTTAAGCTGGGACTGTGCCGAACCTCACTGTGTAGACCCTCCGTTAAATGCCTGCCATGTGGCAGGAGACCATCATTAGTTATGTGCTATGACATACTGCCCTCATTTTCTATGCAGGCACCTCTAGTGCTCCAGCCTGTAATCGCTGCTGTCCAGAATGCCAGTGGCATGTGTAGCTATCTTTGTGAACCAGGGCATAAAAACATCTACCAGTCCTTGAACTGAGAAGGTAGTCTTTCCACCATTTGTCAGTTACCACTCACTCAATTTCACTGTGAGCAATGCCTCTGCATGAAATGTGAGCCATAGCTATAAGCCATATGTCAGTAAAAAAGTGGATTATCCCTGCTTCAGCATCCCTTATTGTGATTCAATTTCTGTACATGGTAGGCACTACTGTTCAACAAGCGGCACTGTCGCTGGTCAGCATTTGATTTAAACAAACATTTTGAGACCATAAACGGGACAAGTGCTTGGTCAAAAAATTCATCAGTGGGTAGAAGAAACTAGTAATAGATACACGCTGTAAGCTAGGAGTAACACCGGGAAAGCGAATGTATGTTTGAAGCCAATGATTTTTATTTGCATGAGTACATAAAGAAGGGTATTTCTGAAAGGAACAGAGATTAAAGCTGCTGAGAGAAAATACAAGCATTTTTTAAACAAAAGGGACTGTTTAGGGCAGGGAGGTGATCATTTTTACTAGTTTAATCTGGCAATAAGAAATATAGTACTTGGCTTGTCAGCATTTGATCTCAAAATTCATTTTAAGGATTCAGAAACAAAATCTCACATGAACCAGTGCAGCTTCTGCTTAAGTGGGGAGTTGTTTTTCCAGTTGTTTTAACAGGCAATATGTAATATAAGTGCAGGTCTCTGGAGGTCAATAGAGTTTGCTGTAGTTATCAGGAGAAAATAGACTTCATGGTGAGCAGAGAAAACAGAAGTCTTTTATTATCCACAATATCGTTTTAATGTTTGATAAAAGATTCTGTACACGTGTGTGTACATACATGTGCACACACACACACACAGAGGTATTAGTAATATGCTTCAAACAAAAACTTTTCCTGCATGTACAACTTTTTGGTATATTTAGGAAAGCTACAACAAATCCAGCCAAAGAAAGCAGAGAGAGAGAGAAAAAAAGAAAATGTGGCTTTCTGTAGAATAAGTGAAGTTAATTGTAGGATCTTTCAGTTCGCACCAAGAATACTGCATGGTATATGGCAAAACTACTGTTAGCCTGAGAAATGATGTGAGCTCCTTACATCACTCAAGCCTGTGACAAACCTCCCATTGGCTTGCATGAAACCAGGATTACATCCATTATGTTTTTCACATGGCAAAGTACACCTACAGCAAAATAAGCTTTCAGAGCCCTAGTCCCTCTCCTTTTGATAATCATTACTTACTCTGCCCTATTGTAGTGAAATCTTTAAACAATGTGTTACCCTTCATCTCAAGAGGAAACAGTTGTATGTGTTTCTTTAGAATAAATCTGTTTTCTTGCACAATACGGTCAGTACAGATCCTGAAGGGAAAAAGTTTTCCCTGAAGCCTAGGCCAGCGTTAAGCAGAGTTTGTTTTAGAACATCCAGTAAAGCTATTTTCAGGAACTTTTATGGACAGATTCTGTTCTTAATAAATCCTATAAGAATCTGTGCAATGACGGTATTTTTTTTTTCTTATATTGATACTGAAGTCTTTCAAATATAATAGTTACAAATAAAGATTTATTCTGTGACCTCCTTTGTTGGTCTGGCAAAAAGCACTATAGAGACATTTCAGGAGCCAATCTTCAGTAGGGGAGAGAGGTTGTTATTGTTTGGAAAATACAATATGGTCAATACTGTTAAAAAGTAAGCATGTGTCTAAATTGAGTACTCAGCATAATTGGTATAATACAGCTTTCCCCAGGAAAGCTGGTCCCACACCTGGTGCGATCAGAAGCTGTGGTCAAATACTTGATGAAATTCTCAGCTGGTTTAAGTAGATGTAATGACCCTGACTTCAACAGATAGCTGGCACAGAGGAGAATTTACTCTGTTAACTTTTTGAAAGCAACCATTTTATTTATTCTTCAGCTCTGAGCATTTATGTTCCAACTGTCTCAAAAATCACATAAATGGAAGTTGTAAAGACATGCTGGGGAAAAAAAAATGTGGCAGGAAACTTGGCAGGAAAAGAGACACTGAAAACTTAAAGCAGAAACTATGGCAACCTGAATCACTTGTAGGGTGAAACGTGCAGGATTTTTTTGCCAGCGGCACCTGGAGGACCAGGGTTTCACCTCAGCAGTGCTGTCTTGCAGTGGGAGAAACCATTCTCCCCCTTGATTTGGCATGTGTGAGATGGCAACCCAAACAGCGTCCACACACGTGCTCTTCGGAGCGCCCCGATAGAAGAAGGACGTGGAAAAATGGCGTAAGTCTGGTGGAGGACACCACTGGCCAGGAGGCAGGAGCACAAGGTGTACGAGGAGCGTCTAAGGGAGACGGGTGTGTTCAGCCTGCAGAGGAGAAGGTTCTGGGGTATCCTCAGCGGTGCGTGGCAATAGGATGAAAAGCAAAGGTCAAAAGCTGGAACACAGGACTTCAGATGTGAGTAATGTTTTTTTTCACCGTGAGGGTTGTCATAGACTGGAAAAGAGGTTGCTGATGCTCTCTAGAGATATTCAGAACTCAACTGGACAAAGCCCTGCAACGTGATCTAATGTGGCTTTGCCTTCAGCAGAGATGACCTCCAGAGGTCCCTCCCAACCTGAATTATTCTGTGTTTCTATGATACTGTTCAGTTTACTTAAATTATTCTCTTTGTTTTCAAAGAGAATTGACAGTTTCAGAAATGGATCCAGCTGTTGATTATATGCTTCAGGGGGCAACGTTAATGGAGGAGCTGCAGCCCTCTTAGCCCCCTGGTAAACTCGGGCCTCAGTTTTTATTGTTTTCTACCTTCAGCTATTGTGTAGTATTGCTGAGCTCATAAAGCAGCTGCTGTGACTGGTGTGAAAAGTAATTGCTGCATATACTTCATACGGCTTGTAAAATGATTTGGAAATTACTGTAGCGAAGTGAGCTGCTACTTTTTTATCACTATAGAAAACCTCAAGATGGTAGATCACTAGATAAGCTATTTGTATATACATATATAAATATGTATATACATATATAGATATACACATGGATCCCAACTGTTAAGATAATTCATGCTGCCTTAGAATCTGGCCTTAAAATTTGTCCACAGCCCTGTTTTTTTCCAGAAATAAGGCTAGTGCTACAGTGATAACCCGAGTAAGATGGAGCTCCAGATGACATACCTGGCTGTTAAGATGGGTGCAAGGGAAAACTGCACAAGAACTTGAAAGAGGAATCTATAAATATCAAGAAAACACAAGTACTTCACGGCATCCACTAAAATGCTAGTGTATGAACCAGTGTAAAAGGGAAGCATGATATAAGCTTAGTTGATAAAGAAAATCCTATTGCAGGAAGGAATGTATGTTGGTATATAAACAGTGTAAGAGAGAGCCTCTGCCCTCCTAAATTCAGACTCTGCACATGGGATTCATTCTTTTCTTCCAAGAACACAGTAAGAGTCCTTTATGTGTCCTGTTTGCCTCAGCTTCTGTTTCTTTTCTCTACTTTTTAGACAAGAATGTCCATATATCTCACAGGGTGGGCCTAGACTTTTATTAATTAAACTTTCAAGACCTTTGAAGATGAAAAAGAGAAGGTATTATTATCAAGGATTATTTAAACTACGTTTTTGTGAGGTTGAAATACAGTCCAGCTGAGAATTACATGCCAAAGCCTTAGTAAAAATAGTCAACCTGTGGGTTTTCAGCCAGTACGACGTCAAATTAAAATTATACTTCGCAACAGTAAATTCCGTGCTGATAAATCCGTGTGGATTAAATGTAGGAAGCTGAAAAAATAAACACCTATTTTTCTCATCCAGATATTTGCCTTCCTGTTAGGGTTTTATTTTCAAAAAAACAAACCTGAAATCTGTATATGGAGATGTAAACAACTGCTTGGGGAAAAAAGTCAGTACTTAGCAGCAGTGAAGTTTGTCCAAGGATTACCACAGTGAATAAAACCAACTTCCCTTTTAAAAGCTGAGTGTACTATTTTGGGAATGTGACCCCTTTTCATGAATAAATGACGTGGTGACATTTACAGATAAAGCAAGATTTAACTGCTATGAAAGGAGATGACAAATGTCAGGATGTCAGTAATGATCTGTGAACATAATGGTCTCTCACCAGAGCACTGAGTAGATATATAATGTAACTGTCGCCTGCTAATGCTGCCATGGAAGAAGAAAAGCAAAGCAATATGAGGAAGATCAAAAACCTCTCTGGAACCAGCCTTAAAGTCTGATTGATAGGCATTGGCACAACTTAGCTAATAAATTATACTCCTAATGACTTAAAGTTTTTACCTTGTGCATATTACTGTTATACACTGCGAAATTCCTGTATAACTTACAACTGTATTGTGTCAGAGGATAAAGTGCTGGCCATCAAAATGGCTTTCTGACAGTTTCTTTATCCCTGCTCTACTGCCAGGGCTCGGCTGTTGTGAAGGTCTTGCTGGAATTGGAACGGATTTACAGCAACCAGAGCTGGTCCATGGAGCCCAGGCTGCTGCAGAGCAGAGCAGAGCAGGATTTTCCCTTGGCATGAATCGGCTGTGGGAAGGTCCTTGAGACCTCCTGCCCACGGCAGGGTTGTCATCTTCAGGTATTCTCAAGTGTTATGTCTCTCAGTTTTTCCCACCCTGGCAGACCGTACGTAGGCCCAGCCTTGTGATTGCTGTCAAACCCGCCTTGATGACTTCCTTGGGAAACCTAGAAATATGGTAGGGAAAAAAAGCTTGGCATTATTTATGCAGTTGTCTTCTGAAGTTGTCTCAGGCAACTGCCTCCCACCCCCGGGCCCCAGATGAAATCCCTCTTTGTCTCACATATTGAGTGCTTTCTCCAGCTGACAGTTAAATTGATTCCTGTTTGCTATTTAAAGTGAGGAGAGCGTCTGGAAATCTGAAGGATTAAAAATCCCGAGACCTAAGCGCAGCGCAGCGTGGAAGGCGGGGAGTTTCTCTGCATGAGCTCCCCAGCCTCCTGGCAACTTCACAGCTCTCAGCTGTGCAGCGGGTTTGGCTTTCTTCGTGCTTTGCTTCGACAGTTAGTCGACCTTTTCTCTGAATAGGTTAGCCTGCCACAGGGCTTGTGTTACCCAGAAGACCAAGGATGTTTTCAGCGAGATGGTGAAACTGTGATTGAAAGCCAGACACAGTCAAGCTCTGGTGCAATCAGCCAGGAAGCTTTTGGCTGGTAGGTTGTTTATGAGACGAAATACCATGCAAACCTTAATACAATAAAAATGCCAAGCTCTGGAACATAGTGAAGATGATGCTGAACAGTGAATAGATGTATTTTTTAGGAAATATTCTGAGCTAAAGCTCCTGTTAATAGCGCACAAGTGTATCTTTAACACTATTTGTATAGATAGAATGATCACAGTATCTCTCAGGCAAATCCACATTACAAAGGGAACTCGTCCCAATCTGCTGTATCTTTTGATCTGCACTTTACAGTCAGAGTCTAATATGACAATGGAGATGGATGTGGCATTTCAGATAAGACAGCAAGCATTGTAGCAATCATATATTGACATCCAGCAAGGATTCAGCTCGATTCACATTATCCATCTAAAAGTTGGATGTCTTCTCTAAGCAAATTCTTTTAAGCTTCCTGTAAAGTCAATGGAGAGATGTAGGCAGTGCAGAGGGCAATCGACCCTGTCCTGAGATAAGTACTGTAAGATAAATTGTGCCTGTTTCTTGCTATTCACTGTAGAGGGGACCCAACTCTCCCGAACAGATGCCTGCTTTTGAGGTGGCTATGCTTAGGTGTGACATGCGGGAGGGGGAAGGAGTAAAGAGGTGCTGTTCTAATTTCCATGGAATCAGCTGATCTGAAGGGTCAATTGCTTTAACACAACCTTGTTACTGTGCAGCATTAAACTATTAAACCTGATTAGGGATTTGCAGTGAGGAGCCCTTCAGCCACCACATCTTGCACAGATGCAAGAAAATTAGTACTAAAGAAAAGAAATGCACTTTCTAAAATAGAAAATAGATAATTAAAAAGTGCATGAAAGAAGAAGAATTAAGCAAAAAAAACTTGTGGTATTATCAAAGCATTGAGCTAATTAATCAATGTCTCTGTGTGTCCCTTTTTAAAAGATACTCAGTTAAAGAGAAGTGGCAGATAGTTCTGATGTTGAATCTTGAGTTAGTCATTGTGAAACTTTCCTCCTTTCTGAAAAAAGAGACACATCATTTGGAGAAGCAATACCATCATTCTGATAGTAACTGGGGAAAAGCCGGTATCAATGCTCTCAGCATGTAAGACAAAATGGATTCCTGTCTGTATCGTTCTGGCGTTCCCTCTGATCCAGTGGGGATTGGGGGTGTATTTGTGTTGATGTGAATTCCCCAGTGAGTAAAGTTTATCAATTAAGACCAGGTTTTGTGGTGTGAAGCAGTAATTTTAGAGACCATATATTCAATTATTTTAGTCCTCAAAGTCTCTTCTTGAAAATGTTAAAAGGTAGTTTCTGGGTGGACTAACCACGGTCTGATTACTGCTTAAGTCTAACTTTTAACACATCCATCTTGATTCAGGGATTTCTAATCTCACATGTTTCTAACTTGTTAGATGTGTATTCTAGTATCAGTGGACCATTTCTGTTTAAACTACTTGGGATTTTTCAATGTAGTTCTTTTTGCTTGATTTATTGTAATATTTAATTAACTCTTACAATTGGGTGGATTTCTAGGTTGCAGTTATTGGACTATTATTTAGCTCTGTTGGGGTGAGAAGCCCATTACAAAATGTGCTAGCAGTTCGACTGCTCACAGAAAACCTAAGAGAGAGTTCTACTTTTTTGTTTCCAAAATACTGAGTTTTAGTCTCTGCTTTTAATGCCCTTTATAGTCATGAGGTAGAGAAGACATTAGTGGTTCTCTCGGCCCTGACGCTTACTAACAAAGACTGACAACTGCTGACACAACAACCTGCCTTGAATTATTTTTGGGTAGGGGGTGGAATGGGTTGGCTTAACACAAACATGTAATTTCAGTAAACCGCCATTTTCAGAAAAAGACATGGTTTCAAATTTGCTTTGCTGACACAGAGATGCATTTTTTTCCCCAGACCTCTCTTAAAAAAATCACGCAGAAGATTGAGTAGGAAAATGGTGCTGAAAGGAGAATTACAATATGTACTCAGTGTCAGTCAAAAGGCTTCCATTTTAATTTTTATTCTGAGTTCTACTCAAGTATAAATATGTATACAAATTCTTATACTTAATTAACTGCAGAGCTTACAGAAGGCATTTATTGCTATCCATTTCTTTCCTATCTCTCCCCTTATCTCCCCTGATAAGAGCTGCATGTTGAGTAGACACACTATAACCCCGTAATTTGAAGCTACTACTATAGCATCAATTCTTCTGGATGATACCACACCTTGCCAGTCAAAAATGATTTGAGCTTAAATTGTCAGTTAAAGATGCTCTTCAGTTTTATTGTCCTGAACTTGCAGGCAGTCTATTGGATGAAGTGAATTACTTTGTTGTTGAAAATGCTTGTAATTTTTTGTGAAGGACACAATCAGAATACACAATATTTTTCCCCCTTGCATTTTCCAACCTGCCCTGCTCCTTTGGTGCCCAAGCATATTATAAAATTGCTGACATCTAAGCTGGTCAATCAAGCCCTTTGCAGTTCTGTAAATGATCAAGCTTAACTGTCTATGCAGCTGTTATTTGGCAGTGCTCCATCTGGAAAATAAAATACAAACATCAAAAGAAGTTCAGCTAGGTTTATATTTCGGAGAGGGTTTTTTGATAGCTTGTCTGTTATATAAGAGTCTTTTGGGTCAAATTAGAAGGTGGCAAACATTTGTCCTTTCATAAATCTCTGATCCTTGAGCTAGCCCGATGACAATCAATTCCCAAAATAGGGACACTTAAGCAGTGTGTTGGTGCTGTCCTGATACTCTGCACACTAATGTGCAGGGCCTCCCAGGAAAACATGGGATATATACAAGAGTATTACACAGGACCTAGGGAAAGCTGGGGCAGCCATATGGTTTGCAGGATTAAGAGGGTAGATCTTTTCAGCAATGGATCCATTATCTGCTCGTCAGTTCTCCCCAACTCTCTACCAAGCTTAACTCCATAGCATGCAGGGGCTGGGCTGGTTGCCTTTAAAACTGCCATTATTGATCCAGTGCAGCTGTATTGTAGAAAACTGTGTATATTAGATTAGTCTCAATTCAGACAAAATAAAATACCAGTGTTCATGAAGTGTTTCACTTCTTCATACTCAGTCCCTGCATTTAAGTTATGGCCTTCCCCCTAATTTTATGAACTCGGTGAAACTGGTGATACAACTTGACCCAAACACATTAAGCAAATGTACCAAACTGAAGAAGGCACACGACATGCATGAATAGTTCGTGATTTATCTAGAGGTGAGTATGTGCCACTATCCCTTGCCACAGATATAGAGAACTGGGCAGAGAACTGATGGTCTGGTAGACCGCAGGAAGTCATTCGCCAGGGCTGGAGTGAGACAGCAAATCTCCTGACACTTTATGCTCTGATTGGTCATGCCCAAAAGGCGTAACAGCCAACTTGAACAGATCAGCAAAGTTCTCATTAGCCAAATTCGGAGCTAACCTTTCCGCTCGCTGACTGCATAGAGGGCAAAACAGTAATCACAGTGGAAAAGGTGTCCTTAACACTCTAAAAAGAAACTATTGGGCAATAAACGTTGTTGATCAGACACAAAATCGGATAGAAGAAATGAAAATATGCCAGTAAATCAAATGCCTTCTCTTCCTGGACAAAAAACAGGGGAGAAATGTTGTAGTTATGAGCAAGAATACTTTACATGGTGTTATGGACATACTACCAGTTGGTCCTGGTCAATTAAAGTGGTTTTTTTGGTGTAATGTGAAGAAGAAGGTTTCCTCAAAGGACCATAAAGGAAATGAAGTTTCCAATACCTTTGCTGGTTTTATAAATCTCAGACTATGCGGAAAATTCCAGCCAGAAAGAACTGGCAGGGAAAAGAAAATAAGAACAACAAAACAGTGTTATGTGTCGTACAAGTTGCAACATATTTAAGAGATATTTTTTATATTCCTTCGCTTTGTGATGTGCTTTTGCACTGCATTTTATATGCTGCTTAGTTAAAGACTGCAATGTCAAGATACGGAAATGTACAGCAAATGTTAAGCCTTTTAACAAAACCACAATATGCATCTGGAAAAATAGTTCCAATTTTTTTCCTCAGCAGAAATTAGAACTGCTGCATTTAGAAGCACATCCCATTTCTATCATATATACACCGTTTCCCCTGCAGCTCTTTTGATGTTAGTCAATATCTTTTAATGTTATCTGATGGTTTCCTAGGAGATGCCCTAAATGGCCAAACTCACTAGTTTGATGCTGGTGTTGGATAATATCTATATGCACTAAACATCTGTTTTGTTCACTGAAGTCTGCTCTGCCCTTTTTCCACTGGTCATTATGTTCCCCCTGTGGGTTTCTAATGGCTGCTAATGAGATAAAAAAAACGCTCCTTGTACACTTCCATCTTCTCCGATGCTGTGTGATCAGAAGTCTGTGCTCTTTGTTAGGAGGAATTACTTCAAAATCATTGTTAGTATTTCTTTGTACAGTAGTTTGAATGCAAATTTTACACTTAAGGACTAAAGTGCCTTTTAAAAATCTGTAAGAAGCAATTAGAAAGAGAAAGATCACCACATTATAGGGTAAAGAGTTCTATTTGTGGAAGGGTGGGCTCACTGTTGATTCATGTTTTTCAGATGGTACAGTACAGGTTGCATCATTAATAGAAGATTAAGATGCCAAATGGGGAATTTTTACCTTCTGTTTCTGAGTCTTTCACTGTAGGAAATCACCCAGATATGGCTAGAGGTTGATTTTATATAACATGATGAGCAGACAGTGTTCCTCAAATTTAACAGAGCCTGCTGTTACTGTGGGAAGAGGGGCTGACAACTTGGGTAGTATCCATACAAAGCTATAATTTCTAATCTGTCAAAATCACTTCCCTTTAGAAAGCCTGATTTCATTAGCATGTTCTTTGTCGGATGTGATTGTCTCTCTTAGCAGCTTTCCTTTTACAGCTGTCACAAAAGCCAATCAGATTATACCAAGGGCAGAAAATAAATAAGTCTTTTTGCTGCAAATTAATTTAGGCAAGAATACATTGCATGTGGCTAGATTTAGTTCCTCCTTTATGAAGTGTGAAATTTTAGCAAGGTAACAGATGAGGGCTCTAAGAGCAGGTATTGGCATAAATTTGGTTACAAACTGTATTTCTTCTGGCACTGTAGTGGTGGGTATAGAAAATATACTTACATATAACCTATGCCTCATAAATGGCAAACCAAGCTTTCAGCTGAACTGAGAACATAGGCAAAAACTGATGTACAACTGTCTTGGACAGAGAGGCCAAATTAAGCTTTTCTCAGATTCTGTCTGTGCTGCACTCTTCTGGGGTAATTCTAACCCAAACACTGAGAATTCATTCAAGTTCGTTTTCTTCGTATTTGATCTCCTGCACTATTCAATTTACCAGCGTAGGCTCTGCTGCCATAGCACTAAAGTCTGAGATTTCCGTACAGCTTGCTGTGCTCTGCTACCAAGGAGTCTCCAGGCTGAAGCTTGCCTCTGTTCATCTCTTGCTTTGGACCTGAGCATGAGAGGTAAGAAGGAGGAGGCAGGTGCTCTATGGAAACCTGTTTATCTGCTTGATTCGGCTCTGCTTGATTCGGCTCTATGTTATGGCTTCCGAAATTTGTGAGGAAAAAAGTGTCAGAATGTTATTCTTTTAAAAAAGGATTTCCTTCTGGAGAGTAAGACGAAGGATAGTCCCTCAAAAGAGTTGGCCCGTTTGGCTGCTAAGGCCGAAAAAATGGCATTTTCAGAAGTCTTTAGTACACAGAAGAATGATGTGATGAGTGTCATAGAAAGAGGCTACTCGGTATGTCAGCTGGCTAGTCCATCTTTCCCTGGGCTGTTTGCAACAAGGGACAGCATTTGCTGATAGCAAAGCTCATCAGTGGAGCTGTAGCTTTACTTTTCAGTCGCTGTGACCCATCTGGAGAACAAGTGATGAGTCTTGTAATGAGTCTTCCTGTACAGGTGCAGAGAACTGTTCTAGAAGAAGTCAAAGCATACACCTATGGTGCTGTATGATTGTTTGGCTAAGAACTTCCTTTATTTTGGAATCTATTTAAATCAGAAATCTTGCTTAGTTTTCAGTTCTGTACCATCTATTACTTGTTAGATATAGGTAGCAAGCAGTATGTGGATCAGTCATTGTTTCCCTTACAGGTACTAAATAGTTGTATTACCTGAGCAGGTACAATATGAGTCCCAGCATCTTTTAATTGTGCCCTGAAATAAAGGTGAAAGGCCCCATAGTCCTTATTACTTGTAACCAAAGTGTCTTTCCCTACTACATGGTAATTGGTCTTCCAGCTTCCAATTTTGGCACATCTGCATCTCTAAAGGCTCATTAACTATGTCTTTTGATATTTTTTTTTAGAACGAAGAGCATCTTCTGGTTTTTAAAAATTCTTCAATTTCTTTGACTATCTATAGTAGTCTAGCTGTTTTTTTCCTCTTCCTTTTTGCCAGTTCCATCTGGGCATTTAAAACCAGTAATTCTGTGTCTTTTCATGTGCTCCAGATCTTCTGCAATGCCAGTCTCTAACTGACAGTATTTGATCTGTTTTATGATTACCCTTCATCTGTTGCTGGCTCTCTTCCTGTATGCTGATAATGGTTTTGATCACCTCTTGGCCAGAATCTGTGGCTTCTCATAATTCCTTCTGGAAAGATTCTTTGTCTTCTTTTAATTACTTTTTACCATTACCTGGCTAGCATCCATTGCCTGTTGTCTGGTTTTAATTTTTGCCACTGTGGAAGCTAATAGGACTCTTTTGCGTTGGGACATTTAGGAAAGTCGATCCAAATTAAATGTTAAAGTTCACACTTCAGCTGCATTAAATTCCTGTGTAGCTAGCCTTGTTAGAAGTAAAGATGACCTTAATTTTGTTTAATTTAATATGTACTAGAAATGAATTAAGTCAAATTTAACCACTTCAATTTTGAACAAATGTGTCTGCACAAGATTTGTGAGATCTAACAAATCCATTTTAGCTTCATACTTTTTCTTAATGTTTTCAGTTTTCTGAGTTTCTCGTAGACAAGACCTCAGTTTTCATTTCCATAGGAATAATCTTTTTCTTCCAGCCTAATTTTTTTCTCTTTCTCTCCTTTTCTTGATGTTTGACTGTCACTCCTTAGCTTTTGTTGGTGGCTTTTGTTACTTTCTGAGAGGTAAGGAAGATTTACAGAACATAGTTGTTCTTAGTATTTTTTTAATTTACATTATCACAAAGTATATATGCACATTAAGTTCAAGGTCACATTAAGGTGGGTGCTGTAAACGCATGCACACATAGAATGGAGTTCATCTCACATAACGTCACTGGGGAAAAAAGGCAGATGGAGTGTACCCTCAGCAAGTTTGTAGATGATCAAAACTGAGGGGACTGGGTGGTACACCAGGTGGTTGTCCCACCTTTAGAGAGACCTTGACAGGGTAGAGAAGTGGGCATAGAGGAATCTTACAAAGTTCAACATAGAGTAAAGCAAAGCCCTGCATCTCGGGAGGGTTAACTCCATGCACCAGTACATGCTGGGGGTGACTGCCTGGAAAGCAATTTGCTGAGCAAAACATTGATGTCCTGGTGGACAGCAAGATGACTGTGATCTAGCAAAGCATCCTCACAGCAAAGAGTCAAGAGAGATGATCATTCACTTCTACTTAGCACTGGTGAGGCAGCAGCTGGAGTACTGCGTCCAGTTCTGGGCTCCGCAGTAGAAGAGAGACATCAACATACCGCAGTGAGTCCAGCACAGGGCCACAAAGATTATTACGGGACTGGAATATCTTTCATACGAGGAGAGGCTGAGAGAGCTGGAACTGTTCAGCCTGGAGAAGAGAAGGCTCAGGGGCATCTTAACAATGTATGTAAATACCTGATGGGAGGCAATAAGGAAGAGGGAGCCAGGCTCTTCTCAGTTAGTGCCCAGTGACATGACAGGAGGAAATGGACACAAATTAGAACAGATGAAATTACATGTGAACACAAGATTTTTTTTTTTTTTTAATTGTGAGTGTGGTCAATCACAGGAACAGATTACCCAGAGAGTTTGTGGAGTCTCCGTCCTTGGAGAGTCAAAACCCAACTGGATATGATGATGCTCTAGCTGATCCTGCCTGGGGGCATGAGTTGGACTAGACGATTTCAAGATGTTCTTGCCAACCTCAACCATCCTGGTGTGCGACACCTGAAGTATTATTATCTAAACAGAGACGATACAGTTATAACACCATTCAGTGCAAGTCGTGCACCCAATGTCACAGTGCTTCACTTTCAGACTTGTCCCATGTGCTCAGGCTGCTTCCCTGCCTTCTGAAATTTCCTGTGATTTAATTCATCCTTCCTGAGGTAACCCAGGCCTTTAAGACAGTAGCAAATATCCATAGCTTGGCACTGAAACAGGACACCAGAAAACCCACTGTATATAGTGTAAAACTTCATAAATAGTTCATTTTATCCTAGAAAACTGCTAGTTCTTGTGTTTTATAAAGCTCGAAACACTGGACTCTTAAGTCCACAGCCTTGTTTCCAGCTGTTCCTGTGGGCTGCTGAAGTTAAAGTTAATGACATAAAGGCTCTGATCCCATGGGTTTAATAAGGCAAGTTTAAGAAGTACGCTGATTTTAAAACTAGCATGAAACCAGCAGTTCCTAGCGATGATGATGATGAAGAATTATCTTCAGAATTTTTTTAATATTTATTATTTTGGGAGGAGGAAAGACAAGGATGTAAGACCTTCTGTAATGGAGAAAAGATGAACTCATGCTATTCTAACTATCCTTTTGCTGTCTGTTAAAATTGTTCCCAATACGTCTGTCTCATCAGCAGACAAATGAACACTCCCATTTAAATCCCCTCCTGTCTGATAGGTAGACATTTGCAAGCCAAAAAAGAATCATCCTCCTTACTTCTCAAAAGTATGGTCTGCTTTTCAGATAATACGTACTTTCCCAACCTTGTCAGGTGAGGCAGTGCTTGAAAGCTTTTTAGCACTCACCCTTTTTTATAACAAGTTATCTCAGTAGGAGACTTTGCAGCAGTCTTTAACCCCTTTTGTATTCTCATTCTATCTCAGAGATGTCTCATGCAAGCTAATAAATTCCATGAAGTCTCTCCTTTTTCCACAACATTAATCTCCCATCAACTAGTAATGAGTCTTTGTAGGTTCGTTGTGAGAATCTGAGCAACCACATTAATTCCTTAAAACTTCTTTAATAATAGTGATCCTATTAGCAGAGACTTTAGGAAAGTCTGATCCATACATTTAGCCTTAAGAGCTTTTGGTGGCCTACATTTATTGTGCCCTGAAATTCCTAAAGCCCTAGGAAGATGCTGCAAATGCTGAGTGCATTGATTTCTGCTAAACTATCTCTGCATACTGTCTTATGTAGCAAACTGGAACTGTGCTGCTAAAATCATGTTTTTTCATGACAGTTTCTTGACCTGAACTATTTTTCTTGAAAAATTAATGTAGTCAGATACAAAGTTTATATACATTGCTGCATGTTTTAGAACATGTGAAATGACTGCTGGTTCTTTAGCATGCTGATTTTTCTCATAAAATATACTAGCATACCAAGCAACATACGGCCAACACTCATACTGCTAGCCCTGGCCACGTGATTTCCCACATGGCTTTGTGGGAGCTCACTCTTTCATTTTAGCAGTCTAGAGAAAAATAGGTGCCTTTAGAGGTTTACAAAGGAAGTTCTTGTTGCTTAAGCTTAGGTATCTAAATTAGATGCCCAAGATCCTACTTATCTAGCAGTCTACTGACAGCCAACCTACAGCAGTAGGATGGGGTTAAAGAGAAAGGACTAAATCCTACCAGAAAATACTAATTCTTTCCAGAAATCTTGTATTTAATAAACACTTCAGACAAAGTTTGGCTTCCTATTAGCCTCACTTCCACATTCATGTCAATTAAAACACCAAACCAATCGAATAATAAATGGGGAATCAAAGCTGAAAGTGGAGAAAGAAAGAGGATCGTGGACCCACAGAAGACAACTGTGCATTCGAGACATTTTTCTGTGCATGTCTCTGACATTACAGTCTGCACTCAATTTACTTCAGCTGAACTCTGCATTGCTAAAGGGAGAAAGGACGCCCATCAATTCAACCCACTCATTTCTGTTTCTTTTCAGCATCAACTTTTCAGTGAATTATTTTCTTCTGCTACAGCAGCTCTTTCAGATTGTCGTGGTATTTTTTTTGGTCTCTTTTCTTGGGCCCATTGTTTTATGCCATTTTTATCTTTGCTTTGTTCCCTTGTGATATGCAGTGAAAGCTGCAATGCAATTAGCATAGTTAGTTACACTCATTCTGCCCTTTGACTTTTTATAAAGCCACTTTTTATAAACCTAAAAAAAAAAAAGAAAAAAGAAAATCAACCACCCAAAACTGGAAGTGTCTTTACACTTTACAATTTCCTCCGTTCCCTCTGAATGTGTGGAAGCCTGATAGCACTAAGGAAATGGTATATAAACAGACTTCACATACGCATTGCATATTGTTTGCAGTGAATCGATTTTGTCGTGAAAGACAGCAAGTTTTCACTGTAGCTTGAACTAGCTTCAATATCATGAAAACCTCCATGAGTTTTTCTCTAAAACCGTAATCTGAACTGAAATCTACTTCTAAACCTCCAAAAGGATTATTGATTGGGAGAGACTATATGCAAAAGGATTTCACTTTGGATAAAACCAGTTTTTAATCTATATTACAATAATACTTCCAAGTTGCATATATTGCTGGAAGAAGAAATAATACAAAGGCCATTACTGAGATTGTGACATGGATAGAGAGCCCAGTACATTAATTATTTAACCATGACAAAAGAATGGCAATAATCTGTCTTTTCTCTGAAATGAGGAAAAGAAAGAGAGCAAGCCATGGCTGGCAAGTGTAAGTGACACAACTTAAAGGTCTTCAAAAGGCTCTTAAGTAAAGGGGGCTGGCACTAAACATCTGCCCTAGTGTGATTAGAGAGGCTGGGTGCACAGTCGCGTGCTCATTGCACTGGCTTGCTGGTTTGGCCTTCAGAAGGTTCTGATCATTTTTCCTCCTTAAACACAAGGCATTTGAAAGGGTTTTTGATTGATTATCCCAAATCATTGTTCATTTTTGAAAGCTGAGCTTCACTTTTTAGCTTAGTCCATTTGAACTTTCTTAAAGTAACTTAGATTGCTGAACAAAATTCAGGCCCTTTTGCAATAACTGCAGTCCATTGAGCAACTGATGTCTGGTATAAACTTACAGGATAAAAAGACTAACAAGGGAAAATTAACTTTGAATACTGTTTTCCAGCAACTTCTCTTTTTAAATCACTCCTGTGTGGATTTTCTTAGAAACAAATCGTGGTAGTTCTAGGGAAGTCTAAGCTATAATGAATATATGTTATTTATAGATCAGGTTTTCCTGCACTAATATTTGAAATTTTAACCTTCTGCTTTTCAGAGATTGCATCTCAGAATAGGTGGATGTTCTGTGCTAGAAAACAAGGCTGTTTTGTGTCTGCTCTCTGAGGATAGAAGCAATTACAGTTAATGAGCTGGGTTACTGTTTGATTATTAAACTTCTGTTTTTCCACAGCATGGCCAGCTTAGTTACCTGGCTGTGAGCCCCTTCTCCATCAGGAAATACAGTAAACTCCCTAGGCATGTGTGACCTGGACATAGAGATAGTATAACTATGATGCAAATTGTTCTGAATATGCCTTTTTAGAGAGGAGTTCTGGAGTTTTCACATAAGAAAGCGTGTGCATGTAAAGCAGGAAAGCTTCTGGCTGTGTTTTTCTGTAGTTGCTCATCTCTCTCGGTAACACAGTATTTAGTTTTAGCCACTGTGGCTATTATCGTTTAGCAACAGAATGTCTGTTTGGAGATACGTGTTACTGTACCTTAACGAAATAGAAATGTTATCTTCTGTCCAAGATGATGCAATGTTTATTGCCCTTGGCTGTACTGTTTATGACTTTACACCTCTGAGTCACTGTGTTTGTATCCAGTCTACTTTGCTTCTGATGAAAATGTGTACGTGAATTTGGATTTAGGAGATAGCTTTAAATACTATCTTGGTGTGATCTTATTTGAAATGGTCTTTACACATTTCTCCACTTGGCTGAAGAAACAACAGCGAAAGCTGTTGCTAATTTTTTTTTTAATTAATTGTGCAGCATGGATTTGTTGATGTGGCTTGGGTAGGGGTCAACTAAATAGATTTGCCTTGGGTTAATAGAAGTTTTCCATCTTCTCTGTTTCCGGTGCTTAAAATACTCCTTAACAACCTTAAGTTCCTGAATGAGTGCATAAAATCCTCATGGTCAGCCTGTCAGCCTTTAACCAAGGCTGTCGCCACCCTTTGTATTCATCTGCTGTGCAACTCCCCTTACTGGTAGGAGGCCTGTGAAATGCTTGGAAACAATTTTATGAATAAATGCATTTCAAGTGCTAAAACCCACTTTGTATAAATTAAAATAATGTCTTTTGGACTTTTCATAGAACACTATATGCTCTACTCATCCCCGGAGTGGATTTCTTTTACTATTATTACTGTGATGACATATAATTAAGTCAGATTACATTTTTATAGAGAGAGGAGAATAGCTAAGACACGGTTCTAAATTATTCATCAATAAGTTTGACAAAAAAAGCAAAAGATAAGAATTTAAAATGTGCTCTCTGTTGTTTTTTTCCTTCCTAAAAATAGATAATTTTATAATGGTATATTGAACAAATAAGTCTCTCTCTTCCTCCCCATGAGAGAACAAGAGACTTCATTTAACGCCACATGCGTTATTGTGCTTATCTGCTGATTACCATATTACTTTGATTTGTATGGTAGATTGTAAACTCTTGTAGGATTATGGAAAGATTTCTTTCCCCAGGCTGAACCAGTGAGATTTTCAGCATCATGAAGCCAGAGATGAGTAGGAAAGAAGCAGATTGGTTATTATATCTCTATGTATTTTTTACCCACTGGTTCATCTCATTTTTATCACTGCAGAATCGGCATGAAAGCCGACTAAGTTAATACACCTCCACAACATTGTCACACCACTAAGTTTTAATGTCTCTTCATATCCTCAACATGCTTACTGAAAATGTGAATTGCTGAAATGGGGTAGCCATAAAGAAGAGCAGGAGTAGGCATACATATGCTTTGATTCAGCTAGTTAAAATACTCCTTTTGATTAGGAATGGATACTATATGATGAAGGAAAGCGCTGATTTTCTAAACATCAGGGATTTGTTATGTGCA
The DNA here is from genome assembly GCA_034782735.1 of Sagittarius serpentarius. NCBI lineage: Eukaryota > Metazoa > Chordata > Aves > Accipitriformes > Sagittariidae > Sagittarius > Sagittarius serpentarius. The sequence goes on from JAVKLA010000017.1 coordinate 20,366,459, forward strand.
GTTCTTACTTTCTGATTTTGGATGGGCTTATCCAAATTTGCAAGAGAATTTACTTGGCATATTAAGCTGAGTATTTCCTTGTAGAAAATACAAGGAGAAGCAGTAATGAAGGAAGAAGTTTAGACCAGAAAAAGGAAAAATAACTGTCCCATAAAGCTAAAAAATATGAATTCAGCTACTGTATCTCTGTGCTATGTCTGTAACTCAGACTAGAAAAAGAAAATTAATTTGAATAGAAATTAGAAATGTAAGATACACAATGGACATAATCAAGTGTTTTCTAATATATTAGAAGGCTACAAGGAAATGTGGGAATGGACAGTCAAGAAGGTGACTGCTGACTGCTGATACTGACCGGTGACCATTTTGAAGTCTGCATTCCTCCTCCCATTTTCTGGTAAAAAGATATTGCTGACACATGTTTAAACTCAGTATAGGTGTGTCCTGACTATGTTCAACAGCAGTGGTACAAAGAAGGAGGCAGCTTAATGGTCAGGACATCTAGAAGATGTTGGTTCAGTTTGCTGCTCTGCTGCTGTGCTCTGAAAGGTCAGAGAAGTGGCTTTATCTCCTGTTTTATGAAATAAAACCAACTACACTCAACTCCTTTGTAACTGGGAAAAATGGACCTGGAATCCTGTATGAAATTCTTGTCAACCACATCCAAGATTAACTAAAGGTCTGGAGAAAAGCAGAATTGTATGTGAAAGGATGGGGAGTAAAGTGTAGGGATAGATTTACAGTTTCCACAATGCAAAGAGGTTGTCAGTACTGACAAAGAGGGAACCTTGGTAGGATCTGTACTGTCATCACAGTTACAAATTATTTGGAAAAGCAAGTGCTTAATGAGGTGACTGAGTTTGCTGATACTACAGAATTCTTTAAGCTGACAGAAACTAACACTGAAAGGGTAAACAGATCTTGTGATTTTGAGTGGTTGGAGATAAAATGTGAGACAAAATTCAGTGCTGATAAATGAAAAGTAATAGATGCAAGAAAGCATAATCCTTACAATTTTTACACTGCCATGGGTTCATAAATGAGGCATAGGTATTTTGGAAAGACATTTAGTGATATTGTGGTTAGCTCTTTGAAAGGTGCTCAGTGAAAGCTGAAGATAATAGGAACAACAAAGAAAGCATCAAGAACAGAATAGTAGACATAATTTTTCTTCTGTATAAAGCCAAGATCACCTCATGCCCCGAATATGGTATGAAGTCCTGTCCCTCCTTTTTCCAACAGAAAAATTGTTGAAAGAGCAAGGGCAGCAAAGATTGGATATGAAGAGCATTTTGTGTGAAGAGCAATTAGGCTAGGATTATGGGTCTTTGGGGAGAAAAAAATGGTCCGAGGGACAAAATTATAGAGTATATAAAATAATAAATGGCACAGAGTAGATGAACTGCCATGTTTGCTATTGACAGTGTTTGAAGAACTGAGGGCCAACTGATGAAATTACCGTGCTGCTAGTTTAAGGTAAATGTAAGGAAGCACTTTTCTCACACAGCATGTTTCACCTCTGGAACTCATTGTCAGAAGATTTTTGTAATGCCCAAAGGATAAAGTAGATTTTAAAAGGGTTTGGAAAACTAGCTAGACGAAAAGACCATCAATGATTATCTTATACGATATTACCATTTTTTTGATTCATATGCAGGAGGAATATTTCTTATGCTTCTTCTTTAAACAACCATAAACAGTGACTTCTACACTACAGAAGATGGTTTGGTGGATCTGATGAAACTGGGTTTTACCCACTATAACATTTCCTGTGTCCCAGAACTGAACCAAGTCCACAGAAGGCATACTGTGACATTCAAAGGGAATTTTCGTGAAAGAAAACTAAATTTAAAAATTTACTCATTTAATCTACCTCATTTCAAGTAAGAACGAAAGTGACCTTATTATTTGTGAGTCGATCAGAGGATAAGCACTTGGGAAGGAAAAAATCCTTAGAGTATAGGACAATGGAGGTGTGTTCTGAGACATGTCTTTAAGACACAAACTTAGTGTGGGGTCACTCATGTCAGATTCGCATCCAAGCCTTGCATCTTATCTAGCATTAAATCCATTTAGAAGCATGGAAGAATCCAGTTCTGAGAATGTTTTTGCCTTCCGCCATCTATATCTGCAGTTAATTTTTGGCAATTACATTATTTGTGGAGATATGTTAGAAGTAGATGAGATGAACGACACCAGTTAGGAACGAATGAGTACAGTCCCTTATCTGGTTGGGTGGAGGGAGCAATATGTTTCTTAAAAGAGCTTTCACTCCACCCACCAGTGAGAAACAGCGCAGTGAGGCTGATAGCTGCTTGTTAGGTTGTAGCAGGTGGGAAGACTGAAAATAATTTGAAATAGCACTTCCCTTCTCCTGCTTCACATGGGGATAATCACAGAACCACTGGAGCAACAAGAAAGGTTTTTTCTTCTCTTGGAAATTGTAAAGGTACCCAAAGGTATCAGGCATGCAATACAGGAATGTTGCCCTAGCCCTGTACAAGTTCTTGCAATGAAAATTGGGAGAGATGCTTAAAGATCAGGCTGAGGGAGGTAAGGGCTTGAGGGACACAGGGTGATTTTGTTTTGTTATTTTGACCTCAGTCTGAATCTTGCGTGCAGCATCAAGTTGCCTTCTCTTAGGGCTGAGCCTGGAACACATGCATGAGATGAGCTGCATGCCCCAAGGTGGATCTGGAGCGCTGGCCTGCTTCCCAAGGACTGCTAGAGCTACTAAGCTGAAATTCAAACTTTATGGACTAATGATTTTCCTGCTTTAGTGCCAGCTTGTTTAAACACTCTGGATCTTCTGGCTGCAAGTTAAGATGTCTGTGTAAATGCAGGTAATGTCTCTATCCCAGTATTCCTTACGCTGCAGGGTTAGAAGAATATGTGCATCAAAATTTGGGGTGTTCTGGTGCCATGCTGGTGAAGTAATATAAAATATGGAACCATGTAAAGTGTAAAACATGTTAGCTGTATAGAGCTAAGTCGAGCTGAAACATCCAAATGCAAATTGTGATCTAAACTCTCCCAGGAGCAAGAGCTTTGGGCCAGGTGTTACTGTTCAAGACTATTTCCAAGCGAGTGACTGTGCCTTTTTATAATGCAAGCCTTGTTACACTTCTGATTTCTTCCTCTGTCCTGGTCTGAATTACGTTACTTTTGTTGATATGAATTCACAGCCACTACCAATGATCATAAAAGCCATTCTGTACCACATAGTGACTTGAAAGACTTAGGTCCCCAGTATAAAAGGATGGCACTTTATCCACTCAGCCAGACCAGACCCTTGATTTTACATTGCTGGTTTTTTCTCTGAGTTTCAGAAGACCTTTTAATATTTCAGAACCATGCCAGCGCTTTCATAAACTTTCCAAAGGGTGAACAGTAGTAGTGGTATTCCAGCTGCTGCTGAATCTGCTGTGTTTGTTCAGCCCTGAAATGATCTTTTAAGATGTGAAAATAAAATGTTTCACTAGTACTGAGCCATAAATGCAAAACTGACCAGGGATGCTATCTGCTCACCAAAAACTACCCAGTATGTATTAAAACCATTTTTTTCCAGCTTTCTGCACAGAGACCTGATTCTGATTTAGCCTGATTTTTTTTTCAGCAAAGCAGGTAAAATAATATTCATAAAATTAATTTTTAAAAGTTTTGAGAATGTAATGACTGTTGCTTTGCCCTTAACCGTACTATGAAGCCTATTGCAAAGGCATTTTTTCTCATAGAAAGCAAGCCTTATTTACTTATTACAGAAATACTCTCTGAATGATCTAAGTATTTTGACTCAAGTCACAAAGCTGCTTAAGTGTAAGATTGCAAGCTGATCTTCTCATTACTTTTGTAGATATTTCCTCATTTTACATTATTTATCTGAATGTGTGAAAATCATATGCTTGTATGTATGCTGTAGATACTTTCAGATTTTCTTAATAATGCAAGCAAATGAGGTGCCAGTGCAGGGAGCTCTAAAATTCAAGTCCTTAATGTTTAATGCTAATAGAACTCACAAAGTGCATTATGGACTCTCAGCAGAAATCATACAACTCTCAAAATATTTTTTTCACTCTCTTTTCCTTTACCAAGCAATTAGTAGGAAAAAAAACCACAACAAAACTTTAATTCTTTAAACTAAGTGCCCAACTCAGGCACCTATGGACCAAAGATCTTACTCCAATAGAAATTTTCAAATACTACTAAGATTGTCTTTCTCGGCCATGTCTCCTTGCCCTCTAGGATTCTGTTTAGGTGGGACTTAAAGTCTGAATTTTACAGTTTTACGTTAGAACCCAAAGTTGGGCTACAGGTGCACTGGAACAAGGAGGTAGGGCAGACTAAGCGTATAGTTTAACCTGTACTTGATATCACTGGGAAGTGGTTGTCAAAGTGAACATGGTGGAGCAAAATGTAGAAGCTGGAACAGATCAAAACGAAGAGCGAGCTGGGAATAGGGCAGGGATTGTGATGCTGGACTGGGAGGAATGAGGGTGTTTGGGATTCATGAGAGAAGAAAGTTAAGACAAGGTGAGTGAGAAGAGTTGAAAGAAATATCTCTAGGTGTGTTGTTGAAGACAGGGATGCTTAGGATGGGAAGTTTATGGATCTCTAGGATCCTAAAGGCTTTGGGACTGGAACATTTGAGAGAATAGGAATCCTGAGCTGGTTGCAGAACAGCTGTGTATAGGAATGTTAATGCTGCACTTCAATCAGTGAAAAGGAGGGTAGTGTAAGAGCCCTAAATACCTAGTGAATAGTCACGTCTTGTCATCTCACACAGCTACCCTCAAGTACCTGTTCTGTTTGCCCCGACAATGGAATAGTATGCATAGCATCACAGGCATTATAGGTAGGCAGATACTATCATTTAGGCTGTTAAGGTATTTTCTATACTTGTAAAATATATAGCGCTCAGGTGCTGGATTCTGTCCACGCTGACAGATTCTCTCACAATCTGAAATGGTGTAGACACATGAAAATTACCTTGGCCAAAGTCAAAAGTGTCTCTAACTATTTCTCAAGTCTGAATAGTATGGATGGTCGAAACCTAGTGCCTATACCCTGCTGCAGCTTAATATACTGATATAGCTGTAGACCATATAAGACTTGTATGTTTAATTTTAATCAAAAATCCATAGTCCATCAGGATATTTAGTGTTATCTGAATGTGCTTAGTTTAGATGTGAAGTCTCTTCTGGAAGCATTGGCAAGGTCTTACTTCTAATATCCCTATCACTTATTTTGTGTTGAGTGGGTATAAATCCTATTCTGGGTTCCACAGCAAGCTTGTAGGTCAAAAGTGCATTAAAAATGTGCTGAAGTGTTAACTGGTCCTATACTGCCTTCTGTCAACATTTAAGAAGCTGCTCGGGTCTTGACTTCTGTAGGAGTACTGAAAGAATAATCTTGAATAGCTCTTCTCTTTTTAAAGGTCTCCCCTAGTTGGTAAATGGCACCATAACCCAGGAGAAATGTATGACAGACATGTTATTTCTGTGGGAATTATCAGAGTTTTCAGAGTCAGTAGCAATTCTAAATATTGTATATAGCAGCTTAGTTTATTAGTAGAACTACTTCCATACCAGAGAAGTAAACCAGGAAACCTTTTTTTTTTTTTTTGCCTTCAGGAACGGAGCTTTTTGGAATTAGCATATGTTTACTTTGAATGATAAAAAAGTTTCATATCTACTGGTACAGACAGAATTTCATCTGATAAGTCAAGAAAGAAAAGTGTTATTAGATGTGGCTTTATTTACATGCTTGCTGGGAAGATTGTATTGCAAGTTCGGTAGCTATTTGTTACTGCTAGAGGCAAAGCTGAAAGATTAGTGCGTGTATGGTTTTGATGTCATCGGTTTCATTTGATGACAGTTGCTTCAGCTGTTCCTTCTAATGACCAGTTCATGCTGGGAGCCAACCCGAGCAATCAGTCTTTAAAAGACTTTAGAAGAACACACAAGGCATGAATACGTACAGAATTTTTCATGTGACTGCTTTACAGTGGTTTAAAAGGTGTTCTTCTCATTTCCGTATACCTCCATGTCCAAATGCAAGCACATAGCATAGGGCTGAAAGCAGTCGTAGTCTTATCCTGATAATAGCAGCTCAGCAGTTACCAAGTACAAGTTAGATAGGGATAGGCACTAAAGAAATTCTGTTCCACTTTGTCAGAGGTGTGCTTCTATGACCAAGTCATACTTTGATCAGCATTGCCTTCCCTTTATATTTTGAGTTGTCCTCCACATCTGATCACTGCTGTGTCCCAAAGTTCTGAGTCTTACACTAGATGAAATGATTTACTAATGGTCTGAGCAGTGATACTGTGTCATCCTTTATCTAGTTAAACACTGCCTGCTCCCCAACTGCTGGTCTAGTTCTTTCTGAGAGAAAACTGAATGCATGACCCTTTGTAGTTTCACTTGTATGATCTAGATCACACAGCAGCTTGTGCGATCACCCTGTGTGATCTAGAACATACTGCCCTGCAGAGCTATCCAATCCAGTTGTACGAGTAATCTGACACTACTTTAACCAAGAGGTTTTAATGGTAATTTTCTGAAGAACCTATTCAGAGTATTTAATGTTAGAGAAGCACGCTGTATGTGGGTAGGGTGTGATAGGACTTGGCTTGATGGAAGATCCAGTGCTGTTAATAGAGGCTCCATGTAAGGTCTGTGACCAGGTAATGTTCATTGAAACGTGTCATAGCCACTACTTCCAAAGTGCAAGGAAAAGCTGTACTATTCTGTATTCCTCTCCCTCAGCATGCTCCAGGGGGCATCTGGCGGATCAAATCCTTTCTGCCTGCCGGTTTTCCTTGAAGATGGTGGACAGCAACTGGTAAAGGATGTACACAACCCAAACAGCTGAATGCCTCATCCTATAGAAGCTACAAACTTGAGTGGCTTCTGCACTTACCAAGAGCTGCAGTGGGAGTGCACAGGTGACTGGAGGCCTGCAAGCAGGATTTCTTGTAGCTATATCTGTTTTAGCAATGTGGCTGTCTTGGTCAGACAGAAGCTCTGATGAGAATCAGAGGGATGTTGGATTTGAATGTCTGCGAAAGAAGATGGGTGCAAGGGTAGGTTTTAAAGAGCCCCTGCAGATGTCTTTCTTAGATACTGTTCCAAAGCCGTTTTTGAGAAATGTTATGTGAAGTCTCTGAAGAATAGCCACAAACAGGTTGAAAGCTTATGGGTAAGAATTAGAGACCGAGGCAACAAAGGGAACCTTGTGGTTGGTGTCAAACTACAGACCGCCTGATCAAGGGGAGACTATTGACAAAGCCTTCTTACTCCAGCTACAGGAGATGTCGTGCCCGCAGGCTCTCGTCCTGCTGGGGGACTTCAACCACCCTGACATCTGCTGGAAAAATAGCACATCGAGCTGTAGGCAATCCAGGAGACTCCTGGAGTGCATGGATGATAACTTCCAGGTGATAGACACCCCCACCAGAGGGGAGGCGATACTGGACATGATGGTCACCAACACAAGCAAGCTAATTGGTACATCAGGATTGGAGGCAGCATGGCCTGCAGTGACCATGCACTGGTGGAGTTTACAGTCCTGAGGGATATGGGTCAGGCAAAGAGTACAGTCAAGAGCCTGAATTTTAGGAAAGCAAACTTCCAGCTCTTCAAGGAGTTAGTCAGTCGGACTCCCTGGGAAACTGTCCTCAAGG
>JAVKLA010000017.1:20378186-20391584 GCA_034782735.1 Sagittarius serpentarius
CCATGATGACTGTGCCAGATGATTGCATTGTTCTTTAAAAGCCTTTCAGTAGTACCCAGTATAATCTTCTCCATAATCTTTTTGCCCACTCTAAAATTCCCACTGAGTTTTTAGTGAGTTGGGTGTTAGGAAGGATCTGTGTTTTGACCCAGGGTGCATTCAAAACCTGTAGTCTACTAACATGTTTTGTATTTCATGACACTTGCCAAAAGTCTGGGGTGATGTCGATCTTGATTCTAGTGCATGAAAGGCTCCACTGAAAAAGCCACTGTTTTCCAGAGTCCTTTTCCAAACCTCCTTAAAGGTCAAAGCCACTACAGTGTGACTGGGAATTTGCTCTACTTTATTCTTTTTAAGATAAAGGCAAATTTAATGGTTGCTACTATGGATGTTACATTTTAGAAGGCACTGGCTATTCTTTGATTCGTGACAGTCAATTTTATCTAGTGGAAGATTTCAAGACATAGAAATGAAATCGATATTCAGGTTCTCTTAAAAGTTAAATGCCTTGAACAAGCATTTGCAACACTGAAAAAAGACAAACCCAACACCCGGTTCATTTCTGCTATAATACAGGTAGTGTTTTTCCATTTGTTTGTTTATTTTTGCGTTGAAGACAGGTGCTTTTAACAATGCATAAAGTGACATTTTCAGACTCTGGAACTCATTCCCTGCAGCATTAACTGTCTGTGACTATTCAAAGGTGACTTTGTATTGGCTGAGGTTAGCTTTTTGCTACTCTCTAGCCTAATATTTCCTATATAATTTCATCATTTTCTTTCCCTTGGATTCGTAGTTTCTATTTTAACTTGCTATAATGTCTTTTACCTTTTTATTTTCTCTTTTCTGAGCTTGGATTGGTGTTAACTACTGTTTTATGGTGCTTCTAGAGCTTTTTAACAGATCAGTTAGACACCTGGATTTCATATTGGAAGGTCATTCTCAGTGAGATTAATCTAGCCTGATTTAAGGCACCTATAATGGAATAGTCAAACTTCAGACTGTCACTGTAGAGTCCCTCCATAGACAGGGAGAGAAATAAGTATCTCCAAAGGGCAATTCACGTGACCTGTTGCATGCATCTATCTCTGGATGAAAACAATTGTCTCCTGGAGGTGCCTATTTCACAATATTGACAACGCAGAGTTATGCCACTAATCTGGCACCAATGCCAGGGCAGATGAATTTCACCTGGTGTGTCTAGGCTATACATTTTTTTTTTTACCTTGCATCTGAGGAATTTGACTTTACACTCATTTGGTATCTGTGCACATTTTTATTGCCTTTATGATATTCTTTAGCAAGTGAAGGCTAAAGTAAGTACTCAGCTCAGTTTCCTGCTTCCTTTGGAAAGTGAATACCATTATTTTTAAGCACTTATTTAAAGAAATGAAAAGTCAAAGATGAATGATATCATAAGTTATATCTTAAGTTAGAAGACATTATCAAAGCTGTGATTTTTAGTAGACATCCAAGAGCTTTATTTCATGGGCTTCCAATTTCCAATTAATAATTTTTCTTCCTCCCCTCTCCACTTATTATCACTATACATAAAAAGATGTGTTAAAATGAAGGAAAAGCTTGCTGCTGAGTAGGTCCAACCAGACACTCTCATGCCCTGCCCTTGGGAACCTTGCTGGAAGGCTTAATAATCTAAAACCAGAATATTCGCAAACAAAGTTTGATATATTTACCTGAAAGAGTCATGATTGGCAGGCCAAAAGCAGATTGAGGCAAAGAGGGAAAACTAGAGGAGGACACTGAGATCAGAACACTATTTATATTTCTCTGAGGAAAGGGATAACAGAGTTCAGAGGTCTTTGATTTCCGCCCCCCAGGCTTTGCTGTCAAATGGGAAGAACATCACGTGGATATGTGATAAAACATTCTTGTGACGTAGCTTTGTCCCTTCCCTTCCCTGCCCTCCCCTGCCCTCCCCTCTCCCCCTTTTTTCTCCCCTTACAAGATCAGCTGGAAGCAGAATCCGGGGAACTACAGGCCTGTCAGTCTGACCTCAGTGCCAGGGAAGGTTACAGAGCAGATCATCCTGAGTGCCAATCACGCGGCATGCACAGGACAACTAGGTGCTCAGGCCCAGTCAGGATGGGTTTATGAAAGGCAGGTCCTGCTTGACTAACCTGATCTCCTTCTATGACAAGGTGACCCACTTAGTTGATGGCGGAAAGCCTGTGGATGTTGTCTACCTAGACTTTAGTCTTTAGTACAGCCTTTGACACTGTTTCCCACAGCGTTCTCCTGGAGAAACTGGCTGCTCGTGGCTTGGGCCAGTATTCTTCACTGAGTAAAAAACTGGCTGGATGGCTGGGCCCAAAGGGTTGTGGTCAATGGAGTTAAATCCAGTTGGCAGCCATTTACAAGTGGTGCTCCCCAGGGCTCAGTACTGGGGCCGGTTCTGATTAACATCTTTATCAATGATCTGGACGAGGGGATCAAGGGCACCCTCGGGAAGTTTGCAGGCATCACCAAGTTGGGCAGGAGTGTTGATCTGCTGGAGGGTAGAAAGGCTCTACAGCGGGATCTGGACAGGCTGGATCAACGAGCCGAGGCCAATTGCATGAGGTTCAACAAGGCTCAGTGCCGGGTCCTTCACTTGGATCACAACAACCCCATGCAATGATACAGGCTTAGGGAAGAGTGGCCAGAAAGCTGCCCGGCAGAAAAGGATCTGGGGATGCTGGTCGACAGGCAGCTGAATATGAGCCAGCAGTGGGCCCAGGTGGCCAAGAAGGCCAATAGCATCCTGGCTTGTATCAGAAATAGTGTGGCCAGCACACTCTTGTTGTGTGTGATTGTCCCCCTGTACTTGGCACTGGTGAGGCTGCACCTTGAATATTGTGTTCAGTTTTGGGCCCCTCACTACAAGAAAGACATTGAGGTGCTGGAGCATGTCCAAAGGCGAGCAATGAAGCTGGTGAAGGGTCTAGAGCACAAGTCTTCTGAGGAGCGGCTGAGGGAACTGGGGTTGTTTATCCTGGAGAAAAGGAGGCACAGGGGAGGCCTTACTGCTCTGTCCGATTACCTGAAAGGAGGTTGTAGAGAGGTGGGGGTCACTCTCTTCTCCCAAGTAACAAGAGATAGGACAAAAGTAAATAGCTTCAAGTTGTGCAAGGGGCGGTTTAGATTGGCTATTAGGAAGAATTTCTTCACTGAAAAGGTTGTCAAGCATTGGAACAGGCTGCCCAGGGAAGTGGTGGAGTCACCATCCCTGGAGGTATTTAAAAGACACATAGATGTGGTGCTTAGGAACATGGTTTAGTAATGAACTTGGCAGTGTTAGGTTAACGGTTGGACTTGATGATCTCAACAGTCTTTTCCAACCTAAATGATTCTATGATTTTATGAATTTATGATTCCTCTCCTCTCCTCTTTTCTTTTTTTTCCTTCTTCCCAGAAGTGATTAAGGTGTACTACTGTCTTCAGATGCATGCAGCGTTGGTCATAGGGTTTCCCTGTTTCTTTACCTTCTCCCTGTAGCAGAAACCACTTAAAAAGGCCAGATGTATGGATAGAAAAGAGACCTAAGCAAAGAAATGGAAGCTAAGAGGATAATTAAAATATCAAAACCAAACACCTTCGGCTAACAAGATAATGAAGGATCCTTCAGACACTTTCAGCAGGGATCGATGTTATAGTCATGATAATCATACTACATTGCATCTTTTATCCTGGAGGGTGTCAAAATGCTTTGGATAGTCAGCACACCAGTACAAGGAATTGCTTTTTCTATGACTAACACAAAACCACCTACGGGTTTACATCAGGCAGCTGCTCTGTAGGGAATGGCAGCACTGAAAAGGTGAAGTTTGGGTAGGTAGAAAATCTGTTAAAAATTAAGAGCGCACAGGGCATTAAGCCCACTTAAAACTGGTGGAAAGATCAGACCTCATTGTGTTCAGAGGTAAAGTGCCTCTTTTCCAAGAGTGTTAGTGCTGGTAGCCAGGTCCAGTGAATATAAAGAAGGGATGTGCTGCCAAGAGGGATTTTGCTGTTATTCGTATCGCATTTGCCGAAGAGTGTTCACTGCAAAGGTAAAAGTCCAGAATGTTAGCTGGAAATGTGAACTTCTAACCTACTAAAATGGAGGAAATCTGATCTAAAAGGAGGTTTAAAAATAGGAGCATGAACTCTACAAAAGGCTGGATTGCAGGTTTCTTTCCTACATGAAAAATTAGGTAATATTTTTCTCCAGAAAAGTTGTCACAAGAGACATGGAAATGTATTTTCATCAGAGTTAGTCCCATTAAATGAAGGGTGTCTATTTCAATTGTATTTGTCTCAGCAGTTTCCCAGTCTTTGCTGTTTTTTTCTGTAATTTTTCATACATTAACCATATTGATGTATTTTTGGCCCTGTCCCAACCAGATTACCTCTTGCCATTACAAGCCCTTCTTGCTTATTATTCAGCTGGTGTTGAGCTGCATGTGTTATCTTTCCAAGAAAATTATTTAATGCCTAAATCTCACTATCTGTCCTCATCCTCAAGATTCTCAGCATAAGGCAAATGAAGGCTCAAACCACAGATATATTACTCCAGCTCAGCAGGTTATGGAGGGCTGTGGTAGCTCCCAAAGATCTTGATGTTATGTTACCTTGGCAAACACAAGGTAATGTAACTTAGCACAGCCCTCTTTCAATATGGCACAGATGGAATCAAAATGACCTACGTTTATCAAAGGTTAAAGGTGCATCCAGTTGTTTTCACTCCCTTGACAGCTCATGTTTGAACTGAAGAAACTTTACTGAAATTTTAAGCTTTCTTGAGTTATGTGCTTCTTAGGTTTTCTCTACTAGCAAAGAATACATAGTGATCACAATATTTTAAAAACTTTGCTAAACAGGTATTATATCAGTACAGATTGTTGTGAAACAGACTTTTAAAATACTACATGAATATGTGTGCACCAGTGACACTCATTAAGGAACTGTTTGAAGGCCCACAATACTTTTTTTCTAAAAACGGCTATGGGAAATTGGTTATGGCCAGGATGAATCTAAAAATGGCAATACCCGTTATAATGGGAAAGATCTGAATACAATGAATGTTGAAATGTTGTGGTTCTAAAATGCTTGATTATAATGTATTCTTTCATAGCTGGAAGTAGCTGTAGCACGTGATCTCGTTTTCTTGAGAATGTACTTCTCCTCTTAGGGTGTTGTCAGCTGGGAAAAGAAGGGAGCCAGATGAAGGACAAATCCTTACAACAAGTTCTGTGTTCAGCAGGGCAATCCAAAGCCTTTTGCTGTGACGTGAAAATCTCCAGTGGGCTTCCGTTCAAGCTCTGAATGGTCTGTGCTGACATCTGTAGCTCATGGCATTTGCTGCTGCCTTCGTTGCCGTCCATGATGTCTTTGATAGGATATAATTTGCTACAGCTGGCTTAGGTGCAATAGCGCCATGGGCAAAGCTTTATGTCTTTCCTTAGATGTGCCATTTCATTGTGTGTTTCATCAAAATCAGGCAAACAAATGTGGAAAGAGTAGGTGCTCCTGCATGTGTCATGCTCTGCAAATCAAGTGCATAGAAACAATCCCTTGCCCAGAGCCCTGCTTGTGCTGCCGCACATATCAGAGCTCAATGACAGAGGGTCTCATTTGTTCTGTTTCTACCTCTTCAAGATCAAAAGAGGTTTAAACACCTACCTACTGCTAAAGCTCATTATTTTCTGCCTGAATCCTAAGTGGGGGTGGGGTAAGGGGAATACAAAAATTTATTCTAAAGCATAATTAGATGCAAGATTCAGGTAGGGATTTAGATATGCCTTGATTAAATCAGAGTCCTTTTCTAATACAAATGAATGTTACACTAAGAGTCCCATTATTTAAGGGAATTTTCAATGCCAGTTTAAAAAAGTGCCTTCTGTCCTTTGACAGCACATCTTAGCTGAAAACTCCCATCTTCAAGTATATTCAGTAGGGTGGATCCTGTTGAAATATACCCATGTCGTTCCAGTCTCTGGTGTAATTACATCAGTGAATGTCATCTAAAGATTGGGCAGATAAGAGAAGCAGAGGACATCACTAATAGGCACATAATGTTGCTCATGCTCTGATCATCACTGAACGAATTCAGCTGACAATCTGAACTAGGAAGATAAAACTTTTGGGCTTAAAAAAAAGAAAAAAGAATGCATGAAGGTAAACTTTTCTCCATTCATTACATTGCATTACATTAGCACATTAGCGGGAAACCAGAGGGAGAAAGCTGCTATTGTATCTTGTGCAAATGACTTCAATAATGAGAGACAGTCGTTAGACTATGCTAATTCCAGTGTAAACTTCCAAGAATGGTGAGCTTATGGTTTTCGGTAATCAGTGACCTACACTGAGTTGTTTATTAAAAAAGAAAAAAAAACAGAAAAAAGTCAGTTTTCTCTCTTGCCACCGCTGATTTTTGAGTGGTGCCTAAACATTACAAAAGGGACAGGAGACTGTACGGGGATTTTAACTGGCTGGACCAAACACTTAGGAGTCCTATTAATGCCAAAATGTGGCACTCCCTAATGGGCTGGATAATGTGTTCTGTTAAATGAGTAGCGCTGGATGAGTAACATACAGGATTTTGAAGGCTGATTGAAGCTTAGACATGCTGGATATGTCACTGGCAGGCATTATACAGGAGTAATGAATGGTGCTGATCTCTTGCCTGTTGGGATGATCTCTGGTTCCCTGAGGAGCCAGCAGAGCAAGCAGAAATCTCCCTTCCTCCCATTTACTGCCATGAGCTTGAAAAAGAAACATGCAATTTTGTTAGCGTTCATCCAGCCAGCGGCTGCAACTAACACCAGGACATTCGTATTAGTTGCAATAACAGAAAGCCCCTGAGGGCTCCCCAGCGTCTTTCCTCTTTTATGGGCTATGGTCTGGGCCTCTGACTCTTCCACTTGGCCTAGAAAATTCGCAGCAGGGTCTTACAGGCAGCTGGACTGGCACGTGTTGGCTGGGACCTGCAACAGGCCTGCCAAGCTCCTCACAGCACGTCTGCCCATTTGGCTCTCAGTCTGTGTTCTCTCATTGCGGGCAGTGCCTACAGCCCGTGCATCCACAGCTCCGCTCCACTATGCCTCACCCGCCTCCGGGTGGTCTGACCTGTGCCTCCTCCTGGGACCCCACGCTCAGCAGATCTCCCATAGCGGGGAAGGTGTGCAGAGCAGCGTCATGGCTCTTTCTCCATCGTGTGACCAGACAAATTCCATCTTTTCTTGCATGAAGCTCTTCCTCTGGTCCCTTTCTCCTTACATCACATTACTCAGTAAGGTGATGTCCCAGGTGAGATGAGTTTATGTAAGCAGTGCCACACACACTCACAGCTTTCCAGCTCAACCATCACAAAGCAGTGTTCCTCCCTCACGCTCGTCCAAGGTCCATATTTGCTCATGGGAAAGCAAGGAAGTAAATATGGAGTGCAGTTTGGAGGTGCTGTTAAAGAAATAAAGGTCATGATAAACGAGTATCAAAACATAGTATCTGTTCCGATGAACCTGAAGTCTGCAATATCCTTATCTCAGGCTGTAAAGAATCTGTATCTTAAAAGAAACAAAGTACGTGAATAAAGTATGCAGAACTTTTTTTCAAGCTTATATTGTTCATCAATGAGACACAATAAGGTGAAGGACAAGAAGTGGGTAGATGAAAAAGAAAAAAAATATGAAAAAACAAATGCTTTTGCAGCCGATTAGTTTTATTTCTGAGTTTGGAAGTGAGATCATCTGCTGTCATTGCTAACACAGTCAAGATGAATTCAAAACATTCTGGCGCTTGTCTTCATTGTTTTCAAATCTTTAGATGACCCTGTGAGAGGCTGCTTCAGTCAAAAAGACTATAATTTCCTTTTCTGTAGATACCTAACATTTTAGTAATATTACCTTGTCACATTTGAATATATGTGAGGGTTTTTGTTTTGTTTTGTTTTGTTTGCCTTTGAAACATATTCTAGCTTCGTTTGCAAAGCTGTAGGGCTGCAGAGACAAGGGAAATGTTTGTCAATTGTTTGAATTTTTGAAAATGCAATATATAAATTCTTAATTCCGCTTTTTTGAAAATGCAATATATAAATTCTTAATTCCGTATTTTTTATAATGCAGCGCTGTTTGCTATTATTGTTGCTCTGACGACAGTGACACTAGAAGCTATCGGGGACATTCAGCAATCCCTGCTCCAGACACAGCAACAAGAGAAGATTAAGATAAAGTGACTTGCCCAGATTCAAAAAGCAAGTAAGTAGCAGAGTTAACATTAAAACTCAATTTTTTTTTAAATCAAAATCAAAACCTAATACATTGTGTAATAGGCTAAACAATGATGCTAATAATACAAAAATGTCATACTTGCATCTTCCTAGATTATATTGTGCAAATCTTGACTGACAGAAAAACCTGGAAATATGTTAATGGAAAAAACCCAGCACAGATGTGGTAACTGTGACTTGGTACCGGTAAGACCTTAATCTATATATATAGGAAGATGCTGACTGAGCGAAGCAAAACCTCATTCAGTAGTCCTTAGGACGTTGGAACTTCTTAAGCATTAAAACTCTTGGATAAAAACTGGGGACAAGTACCAGTACTCAACAATGGAAAGCACTACACATTTTTTCATACTGTCGTGGTTTAACCCCAGCCAGCAACTAAGCACACGCAGCCGCTCACTCACTCCCCCCCCTCGGTGAGATGGGGGAGAGAATCAGAAGTGAAAAAACTCATGGGTTGAAATAAAGACAGTTTAATAGGCAAAGCAAAAGCCACGCACACAAGCAAAGCAAACCAAGGAATTCATTCACCACTTCCCATGGGCAGGCAGGTGCTCGGCCATCTCCAGGACAGCCGGGCTCCATCACACATAATGGTGACTTGGGAAGACAAATGCCATCACTTCAAACATCTCCCCTTCCTTCTTCCCCCAGCTTTATATGCTGAGCATGATGCCATACGGTCTGGGATATCCCTTGGGTCCGCTGGGGTCAGCTGTCCCAGCTGTGTCCCCTCCCAACTCCTTGTGCCCCCCCAGCCTCCTCGCTGGTGGGGTGGGGTGAGGAGCAGAAAAGGCCTTGGCTCTGTGTAAGCGCTGCTCGGCAGTAACAAAAACATCCCTGTGTTATCAACACCGTTTTCAGCACAAATCCAAAACACAGCCCCGTACTAGCTACTATTAAGAAAATTAACTCTATCCCAGCCAAAACCAGCACACATACACACAGGGCGAAAAGTATTCTATACTAATTTTATTTCACATAAAGGAAAATAATATACAAATTATGCATATGAAATCCCAAGGGCAGATACTTTACTGGAGTTAAATTATCTGATACTTCTGGAGGTTCTGACCCTTGCATGTTAAAATAGACACCAGTCTCCCTGTTTCATGAGTAGTAACTTTGGTTGAAAAAAAACTTGGTTTTAATTTGTGGATGTATTTGCATTCTTCATCTTTGCTTCTTGTTTTTCCATCCAGCTGCTGTCTGTGATATGTGATATAAGAAGGCTGAAGATTTTTAAATTGCTCCTACCTTTTGCAAGCAATGCAGCTATTTCCTGTTCATGCAGATAAAACATTTTAGTAGACAATTAGATCTGAATTTCAATACTGGGTAGTTTCCCAATCCTGTAACCCTATGTTCAAACTAAAAAAATACAATTAAAAATATACTGAGAGAAAAGTCAGAATCTTTCAAGTGTGGAGATCTTTTTCTGTTCTAGATTGTAGGCTCATATATGCCAAAATAAACTGAAACTCAGGTATGACGAGGCATATATCTATGTATTTTTGTGTGTTTCTACACATTCATGTGTCTATTTTAAATTCTGTAAATTATCTAAGTATTTGGCTCTAGGTGGTTCTTCCAGAGAAGTAAGACACCGTAACACAAATTTTGGGGACATTTGGGGAAGGTATCCCACATTTGAGAAACTATTCCATGAAGCTGTTCAGTGGAAAACTGTTGAGATCTGCCAGTCTCTCCAACCCTTAGAATTCAAGCCGTGACCTACTGGAACACTGGAAGATGAAAGCAAGTAAGTTACTTTGTGGTTAACACAGAAAACTGCAATTTTCCCCTCCTAAGGGGACATACTGCTCTGTATTCATGATAGGGAAGAAGTCTGGAGGAAATCCATGGTAATATTAATTATTTTAAAATGTGCTTAGAGAGATATCACTAGTTTAATATTGTATACCATCTGGATCCAGATTCTCTGGTTTAATATTGTATACCATCTGGAACCAGATTCACGGCTTGAGAGAATGTTTATAGTTGTGAACTGCATCTTCACTGTAAGATTTACACACTTTATTCCTTCACTTTCATGATACTGTAAAATAATCAGTTTCCAACAGAAAAATACAGGCCATAGTTGAACCTGTATGAAGTCAGCACAAATTCTCAGTGAACTCTGGATCACATCCCCTGACCAGACCTTAAACTGGGGTAAAGATGCTTTCAATCACTGATGACTCACAACGCTAAAGAGAGAAAGTTGTTTTTTCTTTTCTGCTGCGCAGCTCTGAATGCCATTGACAGCCAGCCCTGCAGAGAGATGGAAACAGAATGCAATCAGACTTCCAAATCTTCCCTTAATGCAGTGTCTTTCTTTGGAGCTTTTCCCTGTAGGGTACCTCTCAGATGGGGATAAGTAATGCTGTTAGTACATAATCCAATCACTGATGCAGATTGCTCCTAGACAACTCTGAACAGCAGATTATTTTTTTTTTATTTTATAAAGAAAGTAGGTTTTCTGCAGTAAAAAGAAAAAAGGATGTGGCTTAGAAGTTATTAACAGTATAAATAAGTCTTGTTACATATTTTTCTGCGTATGATAAAATTGGAAGCTTAGTTTACCATAAAACATTAGAAACCAAAGTAAAGAAATGAAACGGTTTAGTGTTCAGAACAGGATGCCAGTTCGGTGTTCTCCTCTCCCTGTTGCATTGTGCAGTCAGCCAGGGATGTATGCTTCTCCTTCTTATTCCCAGACTGAACAAGTTTCTGGGATTGCCAAGTTAGAGGTCTGATTCTAGGTCTTTTGCTGCCATTTATATGCTTTCTCCCCTTTGTCTCTAGCAATGTGTTTAATATGGTGTTATTGGCAGTGTGATCTGCAGACCCAGTTACTGGACTGGGACTTTGTAGGTGTGATTTCTCTTTTCAGCCCCACATCTAACCTATTATTCAAATTCACATCATCTTCCCTACTTCCATCTCCTTTCCATCATGTCTCTGCCTCCTCTATTATGACTGCAGTCTTTTTGGGCATAGGATTTTCCATCCCTTTTCAATAAATAAAGCTTAGCACTCTGGAGGGCTGAACACGTGTAGAGACCATGTAACAGAAAATCATGGAGTGGTGTTGCACTCACACACTTTAAGCATCTAACTTTGACCTACTGAAGGAATTGTTGAAGTTCTCTATAGAGACAATAGAGACAGGTGGGTGCCTTTGAAGCTCTTAGGATTGATGCCCTTCAGGTATCCAAGTTAAGAGCACAGTATCTAGCTGTCCAGGCTATCAGAAACATCTGCCTCTGTTGTTAAAACTGTATGCTTATAAACTGGATGCCTCCCATAAATAGGAACAAAAAGACCATCAGAAAATATGTATGGTTGTTCCAGAAGAACTGAGTCACTCAGGTATTCTGATAAATGCATGGTTTCCTCAAAATCTCTCAGGACACTTTCAAAATGGTGCATTAGTACTTCCCAGTTCCACCGAGCTGGTTTGTTTAAAATGGGGGTTTGGCATCTGCTAATGTTTCCACCAAGGTGAAATTTGCAGGTATAATGCAATTTTCAAACAGATGTCTAAAGTGAAAAATATATTGAGGACATACGGAAATAGCATTATTTACATCCCTTGAATAATTTTCAATAACTTAAAATGTTTTATATGACTGTAATCTTTCCATCTAATCTCCTTCTTTTCTTGAGCATTTACCACCTGAATTGCCTTGTCAGTCATACCACCAGAAGCCAGATTCAGATCTATACCCAGGCCATCTTCTGCCTTTTGTAGCAATTAGTGGATTGTCAACAAATTAATAATGTTAAAAATTATGGTGTAAGCATGTGAAAGGCTTATTTCAGCAAAGATTAAAAACTTAAAAACCAGTATGAAGATGTACTCAAGAAAGATTAACAATCCTCTTTGTGTTATTGTTAATTATTTTAACATTATTGGACTGTTTAAACAAATACAGGGATCCTGTTAGCTGTGGTAGTTGCTACAAAACATGAAGTGGGAAAGCTGACTAATTTTGAAGAGTTTATGAATTAGAAGGACAAGTGAAGGCCTGGAAAGAAAACCAGCAGAGAGAGATGAAAGGATTTGTTTAGGGCTACAGAAAAAGAGACAGCAATAAAACCAATGGTTTCTGACCTGGGATTAGTGACCACTGAGCCAGGTGTTTTTCTTTGCCTGGTAGATGATCAGTGGCTTTTAGTGCTGCTAGGGAGAGGTCCAGTTTTCTAGGGACAGATTCTGCCATATCTTACACTAGTGCCAATCAAGTGTATTTGCTATTAAGAAAATTGATTAACAGGTGATTGAGCAAAGGAAGGGGACCTGGTCTACCTTTTCTTCCCTTGTAGATCACAATGTAATACAGTTAAGAAAACCCACTTCTGGCTGATTTCATTAGGCTGGGATAAGTCAGATGCAAAACCAGAAAACAAGGTGTGCAGTCTGTATTCCAAGCTAGAAATTTCCACCATCACATCTAGGACAGAGCTACTTACAGATTTCATATGGAGTCGGTGCTTAATGGAGGTGAAGAGGTCAGCAGACACTGACAGTTTCTTGTCTTTTTCTTTTTACAGAAACACAGCAAGGATCTCATTTTCTGCTACTTGCATTGGCTGAAGGGGGCAGGGGATGTCAGAATGTATGGATTTCTTAACAGGTTTGTAAAGTTTTTGATTCCCTTGATTTATCCTTGTGTAACTATCATGAAAAGTGAAAGTGCTGGCAATTAGAGTTAATGAGCATTTCACTGCTTGTGACAGTTTATTTCAATTAGCACTGTTGCTGTTTTCTTCTTCAAGTGGAGAAAATGTTCTGGAAAGCTTCTGTGATAGCACACGGGGCCAAGCTTAAGCTCTCCAGAGCTGGCTGAGACCAGCAGACACAACTTGACCTTTACAAGAAGGGAATATATTATTCTTAAAGGAGCCTTCAGCTCTCTGTTTGCTCTGCTGCATACATTTACATGTTTCTTGAGAAGATTTTTGCCACCAAAGACCTCTCTATAAGTGGACCTCTCACAAACCGAATGCCACACTCGTTTCTACAGTCTTTCCCAAATGGATTGTTCTGATACACAGAGGTTACAGAGCTAGTCAACATTTCTCCTTCCCTCCCTCCCTCCCTCCCTCCCTCCCTCCCTCCCTCC
>JAVKLA010000017.1:20401195-20464014 GCA_034782735.1 Sagittarius serpentarius
GTTGCTCAAAGCCCCATCCAGCCTGGCCTTGGACACTGCCAGGGAGGGGGCATCCACAGCCTCTCTGGGCAGCCTGTGCCGGTGTCTCACCGCCCTCACGGTGAAGAAGAACTGCTCTTACATACCTAGTCTTTTGCACATGAGGTCTGATCCCCCAACAATCAGCCAAAATACCTGGGATGTAAGGAGCATCTTGGCATAACATTAACATTAAGAGGATGTGTTGCTTACAGAAAGAAAAAAAGGAAATATTTACTTGCAGTTTTGCTGCCTTGCAGCCTCTGGTGTGGGCAGAGGTAACATTTGAGAAACATCTATCTTGGAAAAAAATATAACACTGAAGGCATCTAATGGCAAGGCTGGGAAGTCAAATGACAGATGCTTGAGAAGCTGAACAGCAAGGGAGTTTGAGAGTTCAGACAGCAGATGCACGGTAAGGCAAAAGGGCTCATCTGAGAGAACACCTGCCATTTTTCATGCACCTGTTTAATTTTTGAACTATAATATTTCTGTATGTGAGGGGATGCGAGGAGGCAAAACCGAAGCCACAAACCCAAGGGGGTGAGATCTTAGTTTTTTTTTTATTTGGGACTATCAACATAGTTGCCCTCGTGAAATCCTTAGTGTAATCAAATGAAGCAGCTGTTTGCACTGCTGGATCTATCAGACTGGGAAAAAGGGGGTAAACACTTCTAATGCAAATATCAGCCTTGCCTCTCTACACTTGCTGCAATGATTCTGTTATTTAGCCACTTACGGTGGCAATTGGTGCAGAAAATCTCCAGAGCAAACAAGGCTTTAATTAATAATCACTTATTTTCTGCAGTAAGTAATTGGGAGGAAGCTCAATTTAATGCTTAGACTTGAAAATGTCATTGTGGTCTGATAAAGAAAGTGGTTTATTCAACTGCTTTATTAATATTTTCTGTATATCTGTATGTAAAATTCTAGGATAATGCTATGTTTCTCATAGCTTTGATAAAGAGAAGGAATAGAAATGTGAAGTGGTACTAATCATTAGGATGTGTTGGCTTATTGGAAAATCCAGTGACTGAAAATTTTAATGACTTTTCACACTAAATATAAATAATCCCTAAAGGGAAGTTGGTGTTGCTATGAATGCTTGCTTCACAAACCCATAAAAAATGGAAGATTGTATCTAGCACATTACAGGAAATTCTTTTATTCCTCAAAGCCCTGAGCACTGAAGCATAACATTATAATATAGAAAATATGTGTCTGTATAAACTAAAAACCACATGTACAAATGTCTCAAAGTTCATAGTATAAAGTAGAAGAGTTTATTCCATACTTGGAAGATTTTTCTGTACTACTTGTATGAAGAGTAATCAAAAATTATGGCTCTCTGTGATGAACACAATTTGTTATACACAGTGTAAATTGTATAACATAATTTAATGGATACATTGGACATGGAGAAATCTTACTGGTGGACTGTTCCAAATTTGACTCAAGGATAGAGTTGTAATTCTTTTTTTGTTTACCTGCTGCACTAGCCACTTTTTTTTCTCTCTTTCTCAGCCTGATGCTCTGCTAAGTTAAGTTAATGAAAATAATTCTGTTTCATTCAAGGGACTGCTGCATGGGACTAAACCTTTCCTGTTTGTGTGTTTCTCCTGGTTTACTTTGCCTGTAGGAGGTAAAAAGTTGTATGACATTCTTACACTGTTTTGTAAGTCTTCAGTTTCTTTTGTATTGTTTCTACTAGTGTACTTGATGAATAAACTCTCTGAAAAGTGTAACGAAATAGCCAATGAACCATAAAGACACATGAAAGAATGCATGAAAATGTATTAATCTAGACTCAGACATATGCTAAAAATTATTTTCTCTACATATCATCTCATTTTGTTGAAGGTTTTTTCTTTATATATATTGTATTTCTGTTGTGTTTAAAGCTATGTGTATATATAGCATTTATAATTTTTCCCAGTGGTACTTATTTCTATTTCCACTTTCACTTCACTTTTGGTACCATTTTATACAATAAAAGTGTTATAGCAAAAGAGAGCAGTTCAAGATCTCAGATCAATGTTATTTTAAGTATATAACATGTATCAAGCAAACATTTTTTATCAGACAGTTATGGGAACTATCTAAAAAATATAGCAACAGATTATATCCCTTCTGTTCTTGAGTGGGTTGAAATTTCTAGCAAGTGACTTCTCTGCCCTTCTTTGTCAAAGCTAAATAATGTGGAATGCAGAGTTCTTACCCATGTAACATCGTCAAGACTTTGTTCACTAAATAACCTTCATGACAGCTACTCGAAGTAACTGTCTAAATGTTCTTATCCCCCTTTTAAACATACAGTAATGGAGTTTAAATTACTTTCAGATTATAAGCCAGATTTGAATGCAGATGTTTCTCTTGCTTGCTTGCCCTCTCACATATTTTGTTCTTCTGCAAGGAGCTGTATATTTTCAGCTCTTCTGTGGTAGCTAATTATTCTAGAAGTTCTTTAAGAACATTTTTTTCATGGCACATATTTGATGTATCCTAAAACATACACCTGCCTGAAATATTCTGGAATTGTAATAGAAGTGACAGAATCTTTCAAGCAAATTCTGAAGATAGATGCCAAATTATCAGACTATTGATCACAGAATTTGCTTTGTGTAACTCCGAAGTCTCGAACATCTAAAGACTGGCTTGGATAGGAGGAGTGCGTGGTTTTATCTCACAGATATTCCCAAACAATAACTTTATTCTTATATCTGATTGCGATTCAAGTACTGTTTTTGCAGAGGTACAGTATACTCTCTATCAAAGGCTGACAATAAATCAGGGTTCATCAGCTTGACAGCTGCTTATACAGATAATACTGTTACTCATGTGCATTGTGTGAAACAGTTTAAACCATAAAGGTTTTTAAAAATGTATCTATCAGGAAGGAGTTGACTGGAAGGGCAAATCAGTGGTTTCCTATGATGCAGATGTTAGGTAATGGAGGAAAGGCAGAGAAACCAAAGTAGTGCTCTAATTAAGAGTGATGCTAGCTTCCAAGCTAGTCCATCACTGTCGTCCTCTAGTGTGTGATTCATAATACTATGAAAATAAATCAGGTGAATTGCAATCAAACGGTAGCTATTTTTCTTCAGAAAAGGAAACTTGGGTGGCTGTCTTAGTTGGAGATATCTGCAATGTTGATGCCAGAAGTTGAGATGAGTTCTGCTGCATGAGTTTAGAAATCAGAGAAAATATGTAAGATAGGATACTTCACAAAACTCAGTCACCAGCCACCCAGGCAGATACAGGACAACCCAAGGCTTGTATTCTGAAAAGCGTCTCTGCTGACTGGATGGTCCTTCATCCCTATGCTTCATCAGCCTCTTTCAGGCAACTTCACTCCATTGCTGTCTATGACACTCCTTATTCTTTTTTTCATCTTCTGCCACTCTTTCCTGTAATAAATGTGTCTTTCTTTCCACTAATCAGCTCCTCTGTGGCTGTCTCTCTCCTTCCATCATTTTTCTATGAAAGAATTAATATCAGACTTGCAAATCACAGCTTGCTTTTAAATCAAGCTTGTTCATTATGCTTGTATGTTATAACCAACCGCACCATCTTTTACCCATATTTTCTATCTAAAATAGAAGTTAAGGAAGTCTGGAAATTATTTTCAATCCTAATTTTTAAAGATTTAAAAAGTATCCCTATTCCTTTGGGGGAGAAAACAAATTTGTATGTGAAAGATTGTCTATGGCTGGTTTGTGGGAACTTTTGTTTGATTGTTTTGGGAAATTAAAAGTAAGAAAAAATGAACAGATCCCCAAATAGGTCTGGTACCTAAGAAACTTCATGGAAATACAGGAGACCCAGGTGAGCTACATCGGCAGTAAGCTGTTGGCTGTCCTCAGTACTATTCGCTGGAATTATCCAAATCTCTATCATTAATTAAAGATTCATTAGACCATGAAATCACCTCGTATCCCAATGGAATAGGTAAGGTACCTAGAATGGCAGAGATTGGTTGAAGTTCCCATCCTAAAGAAAAAGATTTCCACACTTAATTAGTATTACAACTAGACTACTTGCTATTCTGAGAAGAGTAGCTGTCTTTTTTTATGTTTTACCAGAAAGTCCATCCTGGACCAAAGGATCAGTTTCAATTAATCAACATTTTCCAATGAGAAATCCCCCAAAGGACATTTAAAAACCATGATAAGCTCTTAGTGTTAGTTATTGGCCTGTCCTAATCATTTTCAGAAGTGTTATACAGAATATTTAATACAGATGAGAATAATTAACACATGAAGCAATAGATGAAGTTCATGTAGGGTATAGATATGATATGAATTCAGTAAAAATTGTATCCAAGCTCAAAATTTAACATTACTGTTAGAATTAATTTCATGCCTTTTATAGTCTTTTATACACTTATTTTTGGATGGTATGAAAATTGCCCTTTGGAGGTGCCAGTCTCTCACTAGTGTCAGGAGAGGAACCTTAGACGACTAGCCTAGATAAGGCATGTAACTTTTAGATTAATTCCACTCCACATAATTATCTGAGAAATGCTTAAAAGGACTCAAAAAGTAGGAATCCTACAAAGTGAGGCCTGCAAAGTGGGAACTTTGTTTAAAAAAAGCACAGGTGAAGGAGCATAAAATGTCCTTGTGAAGGGTTCTTAAGGTTATATCTGAAAGACAGTTAAACTACAGTGAAATACGTGCTTGCTAGCTCATTACTCCTGTGTCTGTAGACACAGATTTTTTTTCTGAGCCACTTTCATCAGAACAATGAAATAGGCAACCTATATAAATTCTCATCCAGAGAAAGCACAAATAGGGAAGTTTACAGCACACAAAGTGAATGTGGTCAATAAGAAGAGGAACCTGCCTTTGCAATCAATAAGAGATCTTGAGGCTGTCTGAAATCTAATAACTCCTCCTGCATTGTCACAGACCAGAATAACAGGGTCAGAGCTGGGCAGAGTACGGCTCCTTCCTTCAGTGCGGGTCACGCTGATCATAATACTTTTATTATCCTGTTGCTGTGGATCATCTAAAATGATCAGTGTGACCATCTGTTTGGTTTCACCTCTGAAAGGTCCTTAGGGGAGGAAAAAAGTAGTTATCAAAGCTATCTCAAAGAAAATAGATTTTTTTTTCAAATGGCTTAATCATCCTACTTGCTAGAAAATGCTTTTAACATATGAAAATGATCAGCCATTTATCTTTTTGTCAGCTAAGCGTATACTATTGAATACTATTATGTAAATATACATCATTGCAGTACAACCGTTAAATGTAGCATGTAAATTACAACAAGCAGCCCTCAAACGGGAAATAATTAACTTCTCAGTGCTCTCAGCACCTTGTCCACTTAATATTTACTGAAACTTTCTAACTCTGTTATGAAAAATCTTTCCTTGTGACAAGAAATAACAGGGTGTTTTACCTTCTTTTTTTAACATGTTAGTATCCTCCTTCCACATGTGTAAAAATGTATGTATATATGTGTGCACGTTGTATTGAGTCTGGCTGAGATGGAGTTGGTTTTCCCCATAGCAGCCCTCACAGTGCTGTGCTCTGTACTGGTAGCTGGAAAGGTGCTGGTAACACACCAGTGATGTGGCTGTTGCTGCGCAAGGCTCACACAGCATCAAGGCTGCCTCTCCAGTGTTTCCCCTCCACCTCACCAGTCGGCTGGGGGTGGGCAAGATTTTGGGAGGGGACATGGCCAGGACAGCTGACCCAAACTGACCAAAGGGATGTTCCACACCATATGACATCTGCTCAGCAATAAAAGCTAAGAGAAAGGAGGAAGAGGGGAGGCATTTGTTATTTATGTTTGTCTTCCAGAGCAACTGCTACGCATACTGAAGTCCTACTTTGCCTGCTGATGGGAAGTAGAGAATAAATCTTTTGTTTTCCTTTGCTTTCATGTGCGACCTTTGCTTTTGCTTTATTAAACTGTCCTTATCTTGACCCATGGCCTCTCATATTTTCTCTCCCCTGACCAGTTGAAGAGGATGAGTGATAGAGAGGCTTTGGTGGGCACCTGGCAACCAGCCAGGGTCAACCCACCACACGCGTGTATACCCTGTGGTCAGAATGAGCTGGTATGAGCCATTTGGTGCACTGACATCATGACTGAGAAATGATGAAATAACAGTATACCAGATCCTCTTCCTACAGTTCTGATACATCTAAACATCATAGCCTCACTCATGTCGCAGGGGAACTCAAGAGGTCTCTCGTGCAACCTGCTGCTCAGAGCAGGGTCAGCAGTGAGATCAAATCGGGATCAGGTCTTCCCTCCAAGGCTGGAGACTGTACAACACTTCTGGGCCACCTGCTCCAACGCTGGACCGTCCTTCTGGGGAGAAAGTTCTTTCTTCTATCAAGCTGCACGTCTCTTTTTTCAACTTATGCCTATTGTCCTCTCAACACAATTTGAATTTTTAATGTTTGTTTCTTGAATTCCACTTTGTTACTGCTTATATAGATGCATAGAGTATGTTTGATGGCTAGGAACACACACACATTTACAGCTTACCTGCACATATTCTTTGACACTTTTAAAATTCTAATTTCTTTTTAATGTTTTTGTTCAACTCTTTTTATGAAGCACAAATGAATCACATACCTGTGAAAAATGAATCTTGCTATTACCTGGAACTTTAATCACGCAGTACAGTGACTCAGTAAAAATGTACACAGCTCCCACCAATTGCTTGCAAATTACTACCTCAAGAACCCCTCGCTGGGGAGGATATGGCTATATTACACTGCCTCAAGATTAAGTGGCATTTTTCCTGTGTAAGTTTGCATTATGGAATTAATTGAGTCTTTATACTAGTAAGAACATACCACTACTTCAAGAACCTAGACAGTTGTCAGGTGGAAAAAACACTCATTTCAAAGATGTCTCTGAAAAGAACTGAAAAAAAAGCACAACCACTTCTTATTTCATCTTGGTCTCACAAAAACTGGGATAATTAGCTATTACAGTGGTGGTAACCTTTATTTATATCACTGTAAATGATGTGAAAATCAAAACTCTACAGGTTTTTACCATATAAAACATTACCTTAAAGAATTAGTTTTATTGTTAAATGTGGAGGTACTTTATCAAAAGAGACGATCGTAGAAATGGTCTGCAAAGTAATGCAACATAATTGAGAAAGCCCACCAGAAAGCAGTGTGTCATCCAGGAGCCACAGCTTAAAAATAGGTAATTCTCCAGATTTGAAAGTGGAGAATCTGCCCTTCCCTACTCCAAAACCAGAAATGCGTGAATATCTTGATGCTGTTACAACACATCGTAAGGTCACCGTCACCAGTCTGACTTCTGAGGTCTGTCACATTGCTTTCAGACCGATATGCAGATATTCTTCCAGACAGAAGTGTTTCGTGCTTATACTGAGGACTTACACGGAACGTCACACATTTCCTTTCTTCATTATGATGATCCAAGATATTTTTGGGGGGATCTTTTGCCTGCCCTGTAGGGACGCATCCACGTTAGCATTTTAGGTCAGAGGAAGTGTGCACCACTGACGCAAGTGCTTGCTCACCGTGTTTTGCTTCACATTGGGAAGCAGTCTTGGAGCACCCAAAATGTATTTCTTTGTGATGAAATTAAACCAAAAGATGTACAACCACTAATGGAAGATCAGTCAGCCACAGTGGACCAGTACGGGAGTGAACCCTCCAAAATGCCCATCGTGAGGATGACAGGGCGCCAACACCAGCTCTTTCCTTCTGTAGATCTCTCCTTTTGGGCTGCTGTGCCTGCTAATGTAAAGACACGCTAAGTTAGCTGAAGTTTTTGTCAGATAGGCTTGTACAAGAGAAATAGAAGATTTTTAATCATCATTCAGCATGAAATTTTAACCTAACTTTAAGAGACAGGATAGTTTTTTCTCATATTTCTGACAGTTTTTTTCTTCTATTTTTTTTTGTTTTTTCTTGAAGGTGCAGAATCCTGGGCTTTTGGATACTTTGTCTAGTTCTACTTCAGTAAGTTAAACAGTGCTGGGCCTGTGGCCCAGGCATTATAATTTGATATTCTAGACTGTTGAATTGTTGAAAAGGATCCTGGTACAGTTTCTCCAGCACAGTTAGTAAGCCAGCCAGAGCTAGGGACCCTTCCCAAAAGGACCTAGGGACAAAGCTACCCAGGTGCCTAAAGGTGTTCAATAGGCATAGCCAGGCTTTGCCAGCTTGCCTCAAACCCAAGGAACCATCCCTGCTGCTGCTGAGATTACTAGTATGTCTATAGCCCGGATTAGATAAGGCACAAGCAAGGAATAAAGAGAGAAGGAAGATGGAGGTACAGTAAAAATGGGTTGGTTTACTGAGGCACTGAGGCACTGAGGCACCTGCACGTGTAACGATTGACTTGCTGAGGCTTTCTCTCCTGGATAGCTGTAGAGGAATTTTGGTGCAGGAGGGTTATCAGAGACCCTTACCCTGGCCTTGCTCTGCAACAGGCCAAGTCTTAGCCCTTTCCCCCCCATTATACGAAGTGAAGAAGCCATCTCAGTTAGTCAAAGCATTTTCCCTGGCATTCAGTATGTCTCTAGATTAATTAGAGAATGGATTGAAAAAAAATTCCTGGCCCTTTAAGTGTCTTTCAGGAACTGCAAATAATGTAGCCACTATTGAAAATTCATCATTTCTGAAGTGTTGTTAGAATAGTTTAGTTGTAGCCTTGTGTAGAGGACAAATTACATTATTTATAGCGTGGACAGCAGCTGACAATATAAATTTGGAATTATTTGTTTTCAGAGTTCAGCTTTCTCTTCTCAGATCCCCCTAGCTCTGCTGTCTGGCAAAGAGAAATAGGGATTGGGAAAGAGATGTCATCCTGTGATGGAATGATCTTTTCACCAATTTTTTTTAAGCCATCAACCCACAGCTGTAATCAGTGCTTTCCCCTCTACTCTCCTAGTCTTCAGCCCAATATGAAGAGGATTTTTATACTGGATAGTGACTTCTTTTATTGCCCTGTTCAGCCTAGTATATGACACTACCTTTTTGACTACGATTTAATAGAGATCTGTTAAATAAAGATACATTTATAATTGTTTCCAAAATGGCAAATGTAGAAGGAAAAGTCTAATTTGTTATGCTGTAGAGAACAGAGATCAAAACAGGGAATTTCCAATCTTAAATCTGTGAGTTCAAATTACAGCCAAAAAATGGGAGACAGAATCATGAACAATCCCAGCTATTGTAAGTACTTTTTCCTGACAGGTATATTTACTAGTAAACTTAACTTCAAAGAACTGAAGTAAAGGAAATATTAAACCATACTGTACCATTGTGGTTATTGTTGTCCAGTGTTACCACATTTACCACTTCTGTGTAATCTGACCAATCTTCTGTAGCAGAATGATTTGGTTAGATGTCAGTAACCTAAAAAGTGATAATATGGCTTTCTTTAATAGCTTTATGTTGCAAAATCAAGATTTATCCAGGAAAATT
The DNA here is from genome assembly GCA_034782735.1 of Sagittarius serpentarius. Lineage (NCBI taxonomy): Eukaryota > Metazoa > Chordata > Aves > Accipitriformes > Sagittariidae > Sagittarius > Sagittarius serpentarius. The sequence goes on from JAVKLA010000017.1 coordinate 20,410,657, forward strand.
AGGTTTTAACTCCTTCATTCCATTGCTGAGAGATTTAGTCTTACTTCTGTGAAGAATTGTTCAGGTAGGATTCATGTGAGCTAACTTCAGCTATCCAAGTATCAGCTATAGCATCACAGAATAATTTAGATTGGAAGTGACCTCTTGAGGTCATCTAGTCCAAGCTCCTTCACAGAGCTCACATCAGGCTGTGCAAACCTTTAACCGGTTGGTTGTCAAAACACTGCCAAGGATGGACTTACCCCAACCTCTCTGGACAGCTTCTGTCCTTATTTGACCACCTTAATGGGATTTTTTTCCCCCATATATCTAATCAGAATCTCCCATGTTCTCACTTGTCTCTATTGCCTCTCATCCTACGGCTGTGCGCCTCTTGAGACGACTGTCTCTTCCTCTCTGTGTGCTTCAATCAGGTAGCTGTGAACAGCACTAAGCTCCCCTGTGAGCCTTCTCTTCTCCAGGCTGGAGACCCACCTCTCCCAGCCTCTTCTGGGGTGCCATGTGCTCCAGCCCCTTGGCCGGCTCGGTGGCCTCCACTGAACCTGCTTCAGTACGTCAGCATCTTCCGTGTAAGGGAGCACCCAAGAAGAACGCAGCACATGAAGTTCTTGTGAGGCCGTTTCTCCAGCCTGCCCAGGTCCTTCTGACTGGCAGCCTCCACCGCATTGGTTGCCCCCCCAGTTTGATGTCATCTGTAAACTTGCTGAGAGTGCCCTCTGTCCCGCCATCTAGGCTGCTAACAAAGATACCAAATGGTATTGGTCTCATCTAGTCTAAATGAAGTATTTGGGGTTTGTCCGTGTTTACGGGAGAGAGCTGTCACTCCAAAAAGATTATTCATCACAGCCCAAGCCTCCATCTGAAAGCCCCATCAAAGAATGGAGGCAGCTTAATTTCTGGGGTGGAGTGACTGAGATTTTGTTTATGTAGCAGTAACACTGCCTCAGTCTGGAGTGGATGCATACGAGACCAGTGGAGTTAAATTGGATTCATGCTGCTTTAGCTGACAGAGAAATCTTCTTTTGTTAACTTCTCTGTGGGAAAATGCTTCAGGCTTTGTATGATTGATGGCCATTTTACTGGTAAAAACACTATGAAAATTAAACCTGTGGTTTACAGCTCTTAACTATTTTATCTTTAGTGTACTCAAGACATACACGAATAATTTGTAACGATTCATGCAATCAATTAGATGTGGTAGTTAGAACATAGTACATAGGACATGCGAGTTTTCCTGTAATCAGGATGAGCAATTTGTTTTAGTGAGGTGACAGCTGACTTTCAACCACTTGGAAAAAAACTTTCCTCTGAGTACATCTCCCTCTGCATGAGCCAATCCATGTGTTTGGACGGGAATTAGTGTCTCCTAGATATCAGTACAGAAAGACTGTTTTAATCCATCCATGACAGATGGCAGGCCAGCCATTGGTCCACCTTGCTGTCATGTCTCTACACTTTGTTTTTAATCTGGTCAATAGTGTTTGCCAGGATAGCTCTCAAATCTGCTCCCAGACCCTGACATTTTGAAATAATCAACCTGGTTTGCAAAAGAAATGCATTTAGACAAATTAATCAAATGGCTTTCATGAAGGAACATTTTCTAAGGTTTGTTCACCAAGAAATTCAGAATGAGAAATATTATTGCTGACAAAAGCCTCAGTAGATGAACAGTTTCGAGATCCAGAATGCTGAGCAAGGATAAAAATCAGAAAGACAGGGTTTTTTTCTTTTTACCTGTAGCAAAAGAAGAAGAAAAGGTCACTTGCCAAAAAGACAGCTGAAATGGAATTAGTTTTCAAATTATAAGATTAAAGAGTGTTTGCTTGAAGAGAGTGTTATTATAAAGTGTGTAAAGAAAGAGACGAGATTAAAACGTATGGAAGATCTAATCAGAGCAAAGATAAACTGTGTATCCTATAGGTTATAAGGGTTTCTGTGAGCTTTGTTTGCCAGTAGGGTTTCATAAGCCACAAAAGTCTGAAATCTTATTTTTAAATAAGAGCTTTTTTTCTCATGTGCAGGAGGAGCTTACCTCTTTTTGATTTCGTACAGGTGATAAAGGAGCAAAGCTGCCACCAAACAGAGGAAAGAAAAATTACTTAGAGAAATTTCTCAGACATAAGTTGGGTATTTTTCATTGTCTAGGCCAGATTCTGCTGCCATTTCAGTTGGTGTAAATCCTCAGTATGGGTGGCTAAGTGTTCTCCTTTGCTATTTACAGAGGAGTTTGTGTGACTATTTGCATTGCTTTTTAATAAAAGAAAGTACTTATCATATGCAAATCCGGCATTTCATGGTAAACAATGTACCCTCTGAACTGCAGGGCACCACACCTCCTGCTCTGTGTTGTCAAATGGCTTTCAAAACACATGGCAGGGCTTTCTGTAATATTCAAGTGTATTAACCCTTCAATTTCCATTTTTTATTTTTTGTTTTCTTGGTATTATTCCGGCTCTTAAATTCAGTGGCAAAAAGAAAGAAATGAAAGTTTATGCAGAGGAAGGGAGAAGTCTGGCCATGGTGTTTTGTTATGCTGCTAGACCATTTCCATTTCTTTGCCCGCACTTCTGCATGGTGTGGCTCTGTCTCAAATTCTGGACTTTGCATTTCACATCATACCGTTTCTCCAGCCTGCCAAAGTCCCTCTGAAGAGCAGCTCATCGACTTCTCCACCCAAGTTTCAGAGGGTGCCTTCTGCCCCGTTGCCCAAGTCATTAATGAAGATACTAAACTATCAGCCCTAGTACTGACCCTGAGGATGCACTAGGAACTGGCCACCAGCTGGGCTTACCCCCTGCATTTTCATCTAAGCATTTCTGCTTTGTGTCTGTGACAGTATGTCCCATGCCCTGTAATAACAAACATCTTTTCCTTTATTTAGGCTTAGCGGCTCACTCTTTTTCTCTTTCTTTCCCTGAAAAAAAACCAAACACCAAATTTATTCTAATTCTTCTTTCTTGTCTGTTAAAGCCTCCTCGCCTTTAGACTTAGAGTCTGATGTCCAGCAGCTTTGTGTTCCTGATCTGCTACTGGTTTTGTTTGGGTTTAGTTTTTTGATTTTTTTAAACAGTTTTTTCTAAGCTGTCTCATAGACAGCCTGGGCTTTCTAAAACCCTAGATCAGCACAGTGATATTTACATAGGTTCATGTTCCTTTTTCTTCTTTTCTTCTTCTTCTCCCTCTCTCTTTTTTTTTTTTTTAATTCCTCCACAGCATCTTGAGTATTTGGACACGTTTTCTACTAAGGGAATTTTAAAAAAGTTTTCAAAGCCACTTCTGAAACATGATTTGTGACTTTAGCATGTGTGACTGTCAGTGCAGATCTTCACTTGTGGGGATATGTACAGAAATGAGGGACTGGCATGATTTCCAGATATGCAAATGCACTCATTTCACTATTTTATTCTCTATCTTTACCTTCCCAGTTATGTATATTTCATAACTGCTACATGTAGATGTTATATAGTGCAATCCCCTTCAGGAAGAAAAAAATGTCCTTGAAATACTAGCTACTACCTTTGGGCTTTATGCAGTGCTCCTTAGTAATTTGTTAGCTGGGGAAAATTCCTGTTAAAATTATATTTATTTATAGAAGTATATCAGTTAGATTGAGGTACTTGCATATTTCACCTATAACCCTATGACTGCCTATTTTTCAGAATGAAAAGATAACCCTAAACTCCAAGCAGTCATATTTCACCTTCCTGTGTTTCAAGAAATACCGCATTGATTTCTGTGACATGAACTGGAGTAGCTTGACTCCCACTTAAACAGTCTTCAGGAAAATTTTCAAGATACTCATTCAACCATTTTTCACTGAGAAGACCTTTTTAATCCCAAGTACTATAGGAAGGGATTAAAAAAGAAAGTATAATGTCTATCAGCAGAGAAGTGCAGAACATGTGTTTAATGATCTCTGTAGACATGAATTGACACAACGCAAGTCTGTGATATGCAGAGATGAGAAGTAAAAGAGCTTGAGAGTGCCTGACCCACCATTTTTCAGCTGCCTGCTATTTATCACCCACCATTCAGAGCACAGCAGGTGGCCACCATGGTGGTGCTCAGCAGAGTTTTCCATCTAAGAGGACTATGTGATTTCTTTCCCCCTCCCCTCTTCCTCCCAAACCACCTCTTTTTTTTAGTACAAACCAGTTCCAGAGCAGTCAGTCTGCTATTTAGCTCAAGGATGGACATTTTAGTTGTAGGATTTTTTATTTTTTTTTTTTCAGGTAGGCAACACTTCCATAGGCTGAAAGAGAGATGGAAATTTGGGATTGCCCATTCTCCACCATGCAAGGACTTTTTATGACCCATGTTTAGAACTTGATTTTAGAATCTGTAGAATATGTGCTACAAGGGAAAATGTTGTTTTGGCTATTAATGAACTAGACAACCATTCCTAAAATCTCTTCTGTTCTTAATTTCTGTGACTTCATCATGCTTTCTCACAGTATATCAATTACATGTTTCATCTCCCTCTGCCTCCCCTTCTATCCAGCTCTTAACAAATGCTGTTCTCAACTTTTATTGAGCTTAGTAGATGTGATGCGCATTAAGTGTCTTTCATTATCAGCCCAATAAATACAAAATGATTCACATCTTCTATCTTAACTCTATTCTGCCTTTTGGGCACCACATTTGTCAATTGATCCCTTTTAAGAGTACAGCATTCCTCTTCTCTGTTGCACTCTGTGTTCCTCCACTGATAATATTCAAACACTAATTCACTGATTCTTTGCAGTGGGAGATGAACGTTATTGGGGGGTGAGAAAAAGCAAAGACAAAGAATGAAATGTGTGTGTAAGTTGATCACTCAGGGCAGAGAAGGAAGAGAGGATGGAGGTTAGAAGACAGAAGGAAGTAAATTATTAGCAAAAAAGTAGTACTGCACAGGAGAGGCTATATTAATTTCAGACCTAAACTGGTAATTTCATGGGATATTGCAATGAATCATGGAGGCAGACTAGCTTGTATTTCTTCTAGCTCAGAGATCTCCGGACTACACTTCATTGGAACAGAAGGGAATATAGACATGTTCAAGAGAGCACAGCTTGGTTAGCCTCTGAAAACAAAGGCTGAAAACGGGCATAATTGATTCTTATAAGCAAACTCAGGAGAATAAACAACAGGGAAGGGAAATAATTGTTTAATGCAGAGGATAACGTCACTGCAAGAATAGTTATGGATCACCAAAGAATAAAGTGAAGGCAGAAACTAGATCATGTTTTCTGTTAGAGAAGAAGGGTGATGCAATAAGATGCTTACAGGATTATTGAAAATAAACAATAAAGGAATGAACAGCCACCTCTCAACCCTATTTTTGTTTTCTTGCTTAAAAACTTGTGTATTTTGGTTCAAGTTTCTAATTCTTGATTCAGAAGAGAAATCTCTCCTGCCATTATCACAGATGCAAATAAAGGAGCTAAAAAATACTCACTTTTTACACCTTTCCCCATCTTTTGGGTAAGCATCTTGATGTCAGCAGGTCCATTTTTAAGAATTTGTTGTATGTAGAGAGGAGATCAATAAGAAGGCCTGTAATGAAAAAATATAGAAGGAATGATACAAAGGAGGTACACTGAGGTGGTGTGTTATAATATTTAGGTTATAATACAGACAGAGTGGGGATAATTTTCCCTTTTTCCAGAGAAACTTTACTGAAAAATATAACTTCAAGGCTGCTAAATGATTGACACATTTAGGTCACAGTCAACAAGTATTTCAGCAATTCAAGGAGAAGAGGAAGGACGGGTCAACATGTTTCATGTTAGCGTTTCCATGAAAATTTCACTTTTTCAGTCTGGTTTTAAAAAGAGGTGTAGGATGTGAGACTGTGAAGGAAAATTTTGGCCAGATACTTTCTTTCAAAGGATTAATGTTAATCTCTCCTGTCAAACACATAAAGACTGCCAGAAAGAAAAAGAGAGAGCAGTAGAGAATAAGTGCATGATGATGCTTAGCTTAACTACCTTGCATGATGAAAAATGAGTTCTATTATTTTCAGAAAATAAAAAAACCTGGGAGACCTTTAAAAATAGGAGAATCACTATTCTTCTAATCCATAACTCAAATATTTTCTGCACTGTTTGCCTGCTACTTGAGAAGAACTCTAGCCAAACACGTACATGGATCTTATACACAGGGAAATCTTTTCTATTCTGGAAAGCTTCCCTGTCTGCACTTCCTGATATTGATATACAAGAAGAAGAAGAAGAAAAAAAAAAAGGCAATTCTTAAGTCAAACATTCCACAATCAATGACTTCTCGTACAGCAGTGATTTGTTTCAGCAAGGACAGTAAACTTTTAAAGCCTTTATGAAGTTTGAGGGCTTGTACTGCAGAGAGAAAAAAAAATACTGTCTTAAACTTAGAAATGGTCTTGGTGGCTCATTGTTAATGGTATGTGGATGTAACAGCTGGGCCACTCAGTCTCTGTTCTGAGAGTCCTAAACTTACCCTTTTTCTAGCATAAACAATGCTAGTGTGACAATTCAGTCACAATTTTTTTCCCATTACACTTGTTATGTTTGGATTTGAGTAGGCTGGGCAATAATTTATCTTTGAGTGGGGGAAGGGAGCAGCAGTGCTTTATCAAAATTTTGTCTCAATTCCATCAGTGCTTTGCTGACTTGCACTTAATTCAGACCTTATTTTAGTTTCAAATAACTTCCCAGATTTCTGCTTCTGTCTTATTCTGTAGGGCTGTCTCTATAGCAGGTCATAACTTGGGTCATTACATTTCCCTCTGGGCAGTAGCGGACGCTTTCTTCTATTTGTCTTATTCAACTGCTGTGAATTCTGCCCATGGGTAGCAAGAGTTTATTACTTTTTTCCCCCAGTGGGCTTTTCTTTTCTTTTTCAGCTGCACCATGCCAGAGTGTGCTGCTAAACTATCAGAACTCCTGTTTCACTGATTTCATTTAGAAACCTTTCGTACATGTGTCTTTGCCAGAGCATCCACAGCATTATTCTCAGTCATATGCTGATTATAATCCTTTATATTAATGGTACACTATCTGTTCAGCTCTTTGCTGCTTGACCCTTGCCTTGAGCTCTGTGTATTTCTGGTAAATATTTTCTAGCGTATGATCTTGAGGCAAAAATTAGGTTAATACTGATATTTTTTATAGTATACATTTCCCGCTCCTCCTTGTCTATTTAATGGATTTTCCAATTAAAAGGGACCTTCCTGGCCATTTTATCTGACCCTCTGCATTACAAGGCTAAAGAAAGCTGCACAGCAATTGCATGATAATGCAATGACAACAGCCCATCTTTTTTGTCCTTCAGCTTTGCGAGAATACATATACATGCAGATGTTCATAGCTATTCTCATTCTATCACTTGAAAAAAAGGACATTCAGAATTTCAAAGACACTTGGAAATAGATATGCACCAAAAAGTTAATGTTTATGAACAGGACAAGGTATGAGATGGACTGTCTTCTGAGCACTCACTGTTTATTTTCATGCTTGGGCAAAGTCTTTACAGGATGACTTTGTTTTAGCACAAAGAGGTCTGAACAAGGACATCCCATAACACCTCCAGTCCTCCACGCAATAGTTCTTAAGCCGTTCACACGCTCAAAAGATGCAGCAGCTGAGGAACACTGGTATATTACATGCTGATTTACTTCGTGTTTCAGTACCTATCAATATCATCATGTGTGGCAAGCATGTCCTAAAATGTGTCCTTTCACTGATCTTTTATCTACCCCTGAGGGTAAGGGCAGAGCTGATCAGTTATAGATGTGCTTTCGTATGGAACTTGGACAAGCAGATTTCTATTCCCATCTCACATAGGGTACATGTTCAAGCAAATATCCAGAATGATAAAAAATATGTCAATTTATATGCAAATGCCAGTGCGTTAAGTACTCAGGCCCCCAGGCTCCTGCCAAACTGGCAACAAAGGCTGAGTTATTACAAGGTCTGGGTTCCCTTACACAGAGGAACAACTTCTTTTTGCCAGTTGAAAAATTGATCTGGAACATGGGATGAATTTGCCAAATTTATTTGTTCAAAATCCAGTTGTGGAAAAAAAAGACTGACTTAAAAATCCAGAGACTATTGTTAATTCAGTTTTCATTTTGTAATTAGCTGTGGGGGATAATTTTTGCCTCCTGACTTTTGAGCCTACAAGTTCTACAGTTTTCATCACTCAGTCCAGATTTTTTTTTCTTTAAAGAAAGACTGATATTCTTGAGTATTCTTATGTTATCACCAAGAGAAACACGAACTGCTGTGGCAGTTGACAAGGTTAAACTTAAAATAAAACCCTGGAACAAACTAAAATGGAATAAAAAAATTGTACTTAAGAAATGATTAGTTGTTTTTCATAGAAGGTAGATATGTGGAGGTGATCAACAGTTGATTTTGGGAAAATCCATGCTGAGGTTGAGAGACTGTCAGAAAAGCAGACAACCCACAAGAAGAAGTTTCCAGTTTAGGGACACATCTAAAGGGAAGATACGCTTATGGAAATGCATGAAACTGTATCACTGGGGTATGCGTCTGGATAATCTACAATATATCTAAGTATATGCTTTTAAATATATATACTCTTCAGGGATCTCATAGAACTTTCTCTCCTTTTTTATATTTTGGGAGTGCTCTTCATATTGTAGGCATTGATTACTCTGTGTGCAAACTACTTGGTTGTGTAACCAACTTTAGAAGGCTTAGAACCGTTAGGGGAATGAAGATGCTGTATGTAAAAAAAATGTACATTGAGTGCAACAGGTTATCCTTATGAGAGCATCTGAACCGACTGCAAGCAGTAAAATCAGAGAGTACTCTCTGTGTGAGTGGATGTATATGTATTTTAGTACTGAGATAACCTTCAGTCTGGGATAAGCCGAACGCCCTGTCAGCAGGGAAATCTCTCCGTGATTCTCCTCAGGCTGGTAGGGTTTACTCCCATTTGTGCTTGCACTGGGGATGAAAAGGATTGCTTATATATTAAAGATGCTGGCTTAGGGAAAAAGTGGGGATTCAGTGGACTGCCAGCAACAGACGGAGATCTGTCTGTAGATGAAAGGGCTATGAAAACAACAGCAAGTAGAGAGTACACTTCTGTCTTTCTTTATATGGAGGTGACAAGCGAATGGGATGTATCAGAGCCTGAAAAAAATTGCAAGAAAAAGGGAAATATTAACTGAGACCTTAATTCCTGTTGTTTTTCACTTTGCATAATATGCCTCTTATGAAAATATGTATTTCTATTTCTGTAGGGAGTTTTTGTATGTAATCACTTCAAAGTGAGATTTTTAAAGTTCTCTGAATAATATATTTTGCAAGTTTCTAACATAATTATTTAATTCTTTTTGTTACTTGTTGAGACCATCCCTCAAGACTGATGGGACCAGACTGTGGTGTGCAAGAATACACACCAGTCGGCTGTGGGATGCACACTCGGAGGATGTAAAAGGGTCTTCAGAACTGCTCACTCCATAACTGTGATGTCCATGTTAAAACCAACAACATACTTTTACATTTAGAATTTAATCCTGTTATGCAGGACCACAGCAGAGGTGGGAAGACTGAATTATCATGGACATCTGCTAAAAGTGTATGTTGTACCTTATGTTGTGTATTAAGTGGGCAGAATGGAGTAACTATATTCAATATCAGTCCTGGGCTAGAACATTCTAAATTGGAATACATTTCCTACAGCACAGTAATCTGCCATAATTTTTGAATAGCCAATAGTCTTAGTTAATGGTCACTACATTAAGAAGAGAGTTGCAGTGAATTAAAGCCTAACGAACAACCGTAGAATTTGTTGAGGCTGAGGCTTATGTGGCATCTGCTTTACTTCTGGATTTCGGTGGGGTAAGTGCATGAGTCTGACAAACACAGTTTAATCCTATTTGATTGTGTGTATGTAGATAAAGGGGAAATGCTGTTGCTATTTTGAAAAATGAAATGCTTCACACACCTTCAGACATCAGTGCTTTTGCTCAGATAGTTCCTCTTGCCTTTCATAAATGTATCTTTGATTTTATGTTACCTCAGTTGCCTGAAAAATACTTTTTTCCCTGGGATATCATGACAAGTCATCTTCTGTGCTGATTTTTATTTTTAAGATATTTGCAGCACATGGTTGCAAGCAGAAAGTTGTCTCTTCCAAGGGGATTTTTTTTTTTTTTTTCCCTTGGCCACAAATTCTAGTGAACTTTTTCTTTTATATTTCTCAGGCTGACGTGCTCTGATAAGATGCCCCATCCTTTTCCACCGTTAGATTTCTTTGTGGGCAGTGGCAAAGTTGAAAAGAATCTATATTTCTGAGATCTTTGTAGGTCATAAGAATGTATCAAGAAAGAGGAAGAGTTGCAAGATGGTGTTAGATTGATCAAGCACAGTTCATTTCTGGGGTAACACCCTGCCATTCCCTATTGCTATTTCCTTATTTTTTGACACTGTGCTACAAGGAACATTTATTTTTATATTATTTATTCACCTGAATTCTATACACAGCTTTTCCCTCTTCAGTAATTTAAAAAATAGTGTTTTTTTTTTTAAATAAATAGGGAATGATAATATATTTTATGATTGAATTGTGGTTTTTAAAAGGCTGTAATCCTTACACAGATAGTCTCCTGGGGTGAGAGCAGTCTATTGCTCCGTTGTGCTTAGAATTTGAGAATCAGAATGAGCAGAAGCAGGAGAGGAGCAAGAATTATATACGGCTGTGTGTTCTTGACAGAACTTTTTGAAAAGTGAAAACAAATTATGTGAATGACTGAAACAGGAACAGCTTTAAGAAATTTAGTAAGTTTTTTTTAAATAACTTAAAAATAAAATAAAAGAGTAAGTCATAACTTTTCTAGAAAACACAGCAGTAAGTATTACCAGCCTAAGAGCTACTGACAGCTTCAGATGAACCCTGGCTTGTGTCTGGAGACTATCAGAAATTATCTTTCTTTTGTGCTCTTAGATGTGGCCTTAGAAAGCCAAACTGTCACTTTAGCCAGACATGGAATGACAAACACTGTTGGACTAGATGGACTTACTGGGGATTTGTTCAATCCTGCCTATGGTACTAGTATAACATTAAAAATGCAAAATATTTTTTTGCAGAACAATTCCCAGAACAATTCTCTGAGCAAGATCTGGAGGACGCGTGACTATGTCATTGAGGAGTGCAGTTTGGGATCATAGAATCATAGAACGGCTTGGGTTGGAAGGGACCTTAAAGATCATCTAGTCCAACCCTCATGCCATGGGCCACCCCACTACATCAGGCTGCCCAGGGCCTCATCCAGCCTGGCAAGTGTTGGTGGAGAAGCTGAAGAAGCAGCCCGGATTGAGCACCGTCCCAAGAATGGAACTGAACTGCTGCAACATGGGAGTCTGTCTCTGATTCTCTTTACAGGGAGGAAAAGATGCTTCCATACAGTATTTAATCCTTCCCTAGAACAGACACATAAAATCAATCAGATGAATTGAGCTCTAGAAAAGCCTACTTTTCCCTGGTGATTATGAAAAGTCATCATACATAGCTTAGATAGAAATTTTCATTTTGCAGTTGCTGTCTAAAGGCATAGGAGATATATCTTACCCTGTCCATATTGAACTTAACACCCAAGCTAGCTCAGGTTTCTCCACAGTCCTACATTACAATGCTGAGCCCTTTGCTGGTGAGTAGTCCTGAAAACCCCAATTAGGTTTTTGGCTTTTCCGTCCTCACTCTACAGATGGCAACTCTATTGTAATCACATTAATGATTGAATAGGTACCTCACAGTCTTATGTATTAAATTATTTATCTCTTTAAAAATATCAGTGGACAAATCTTGAGTTTTAAATGTTGACACTTCTCTTGGGAAGCAGGAAGGAAGAGATCAGGAGGATATCACAGTGCCAATTAATGAGGCCAAGCCTTCAAGTAGAACATTCATTAGGTTATGTGGAAGTCTCTGCAAGCTGTTCAGAAATGTAGTCCAAAGTGTATTTAACTGTAGAGCAATACTTCCAAAATTTTGAGAATGACTGGAGGAAAAGGAAAATTATATGATAGAAATGCAGCACTTTCAAACAGCCTCTCCCCTTCTCTTTGTAGAATAATAGAGAGTTTGAAGCCAACACAGTAGTTGTAGGGTCAGCATGAGTTTTGACCTCTGTTGAGTTTCCCACATTATTAGCAGAGCAATAGGCATGGACAGAAAAGACATTAATGAAAGGGTGTCCTTTCATTACATTGTTTCCACTATTACAAACAGATGACTAATAGCCTGATTTTGTCTTCAGTTTAGTGTATTGAGCAGAAAAGAACAAGTAAAGTAAATGATGGAGAGAGAGTATAAGAAATATGTATGAAAGCAGTGATGGAAAGAAATCAGTGCACTCTGCACTATCTATCTTCTGAATTCTCCATTTGGGAGAAAAATTCCTGTCAGATGAATTCCTGTCTTCATTGGCAAAACATGAACTGTAGAAAGGTTTTGCTTTAGAAAGTACATGGTGTTTCAGGTTATGGAAGTATTTCACTATATCTTACAAGGAATTTAAAGCCGTAAGGGACAGGACATGAAATATGTACCTATACTGAACTCAGTAACCTAAGCTAAAGCCCTTAATTCTCAATAGATATAAATATGGATGCACCATAGGTAAAGATCAGGTGAAACTGAAATACCAACAGTGCCAGAGGCCATTGCAATGGCAGGGAATCAATTGGAAAAACTATATTTAGATGAGCTTACAGGGCATATGTATCCTATACTGCTAAGTCCCAACTAACCTTATCTAAGGGAAATTCCTTACTGACACTAAATTTGGAAATGTTTGATCCTGGGCATGTGAGCAAGAGACAGTACCCAAGGATACAAGAAATAAAATGTTCATTTCACCCTATTGGAGAACTGATCTACCCAACCAGTGTCTCATTTCTGTCTGTCAAACATTTCTGAGGGGGAAAGTGGGTGTAGGTGTGTATGTAGATAGATGTTTATTGGTTATGCGTACATATATAGGAAAAGATTTTATATATATAGATAGATATATAAAATCTAGACTATAACAAGCCAGCTTTGGGTGCAGGTGGGACAAAGGAAGAGAGAACTCCCAGTCTTATGCTACACAACCTTCCTTGTAGTGAAGGTCTTGAGGACTATGAATTTATTCAACAGGATGACACTGATACAGTCCTGTCCTTTCAGTAGGCGACAGATGAAGGGAATGAAATATTCACTGATTCCAAGTCAGACCTCATTCACTAACTCCCTCCTTTTGCTTCTCAAGTGGTGCCAGTGTTGCAGGAGGGGGGATGAGTGGGAGGAGGCGTGTGGGATAAAACAATAAAAAAAATGGTAAAACCTTCCTCCACATCATCACTGGGTGAGCCATACAAAACCACAGCAAAGGCAGTGTGGATGCCATTAGTATTGACTGGCTAGAGAAATACGTCTCTTACCGCACTACGATAAAACTGCATTACTTTTCAAAACACTCTACACGCTCAAGAACATGGCTCAACTTCCTGAGCGGAGAACAGGGTCCTACTTCCACCAGCTCAGAGCTTGTGCTCTCAGAGGGACTGCCTCAGCTGGGCAGGGCCATGGGGGAGCTTAGGGTGCCCCAGCCCTGTGCCACCCCTAGGGAAAGATGTGGGCATGGGCTGTGCCAGCCACTGCCCAAACAGGGACTGACCCCATCCCTGAAAATCACTGGAAAACAAGATCACCTCCAAATGATTTGCTAACAGTTTAGCAGATCCCAAGGCTCTACCTGAGGACTCACAGCCTGCCACAACAGTCGCCCCAGCAAAGGCAGTGCCAAGGAGCGGCTGAATATATGGGTAATTGGTGGAAGAACATGTGGCTTCTACACATTTGCAGGCTGTAGATTAAGGGGGTGTAAATTCAGAGTGGGAGACAATGCTTCAAGCCAGTAATAAATTTCTTACCTTTTTTTTTTTGATCTGCTTTATCAATTGCTACTACAAGCCAGTATTAATAATTTAATGTGAACTTGTTGAATTATAACTCCCTTAACTTGTGAAGAGAGAAAAGAGGAATATCTTATCTCTGGGGCAAAATCCCCTTCTTTCTTTAAGCCTGCTTCCCGGTCAGTAGAACAGCCTCTCTTTGATTTTTCAGCTGCTTGAGACTTATTTATTAATCCTATGTGGTCCACGGGGAGGCTTTTTATAAATGTTTTAATAAAATATATTCAGTGAGTGGCATTGGTGTCCGTATGAATTTCAGCACCCTGTAGGGGATGGCCTACAAAAGGAGGGAGATGTGATAGCAATAATCACCCTTCCCGAGCTTACCTACCTGGCTTAGTTACAACATTTCAGACAACTGTTTGTGTGATTGCCTCCAGTTTTTCAGTTTTCTTTGGATTCTTTATAGAAACCTTTTTATCAATATTTTCTTGTCAGGAAATGTGCGTTATTGACATAATTCTTTGTAAAAATATGAATGATTGTATAATTGGTGCACAAAAGAAACAGACCTTCCTTCTGCCTAGATCCAATTGGACAGGAAAAATAATTCCTGACCATTGCTGGTATAACAGTAGCCAAAACCAGAGCAAACTCTTACTGCTTGTAAATGTCTGACACTGAATTCATTGGCACTTACTGAGTTCTCAGTAATCCATCATTTATCAATTAATCATCTCACTGTGGATGGTTTTAAATAATTTCAATCAGTTTTATGTGAAACTTCGTGGTTTTGCACTTAAGGGCTTTGTTTCCCTTTCAGTTTGGGAGAGATAAGACATTGACATTGTTTCTTCAGTTGAAAGAAACCCAAAACACCAAAGCAAAACCTCTTGTATTTCACCTGGTTTGCTCAAAATGCTGTCGGTATCCTTCTCTGGCACCTGGAAGCGACTCAGATCTCAGTTCAAGTTTGTGGCAAGCCTTGTGAAGCTTAACGGACCTATCAGTAAACATGTCCTCAGTTTAGGGTTCATAGCAGAGCCAGTCTTATGCACAGCTGCTTCTGAAATATGGCAGTGAAAGAAGATACTCTGACCTTTGTTTTAGTTATTAAAAAGATCAATCATTGTTCTAACTTTTTTAATGGCATGTTCAGGAAAAAACTTTCCTAACTGGATTGTAGGTCAGGTATGAATTTATATGCTTTCTCTGCTGAATATGGGAAAATATTTATTCCTCTTCTGCTCAGCTGCAGAGACTTCCAGGTATCTACAGGAGGATGTCATCCTACAAGTAATGCTTCATTCACTTGGGCTTAAGGGATTTTTATTTATAACACACTATAAATGCATTTATTCATTTATTTGCATTTCCCAAAACTGTTGCTTAAAATAGATACCATGAAGAGTGTGGAAGACAGTGAGATATGCATCTTTGGTGTTCATCCAGCTACTGTGCTTCATCCCAGTGATGGTGGCAATTGCCACCTTAGGTTAATAATTATAAAGTGCTTGGGGATCCCTCAATATAAAAACCATAATGTAAAAAATGCAAAAAGCTATCATTGCTGATAATGTGGCCTTCCTGCATACTTGCTCTGCATCAGCAATAATGTATCGAAAAAAGATGTTCTAAAAGTTGGCTTAATGCAAGAATTAATTAGCTTCCAAAATCAATTTCTGGCCAAGGAGAACACTTGGGGGTTCCAGACAGGGCCGCTCGCTAGAGACTGGCAAAGAAGCTCCCTATATGCTTAATTGGAAACACTTTGCCAACTTATTTCTGTTTGCCCATTATGCTCAGGTTGAAAAAGCAGAGCAGGAAAGATGTCAAAACACAAACACTTTTATATCCAAGCCAGTCACTTTATTTTAGAGTGAGGCTAGTCAGGGAGAAAGAGTTCATGACCCCACAATAAAAAATAGCTAACAGGAAAAAGCCTAATTTTTTATTTTCCCTTACCCCTCCAGTACTGAGTCTCAGTCAGGATGTCACTTTGGAGAATATTGTGTCTTATTAAAAAAAAAAAAATCAAAGTAGGGAGTCCATTTATAGTATGCAAGGATTTTTTTCAGCTCCTCAAGCTGTAGTATAATCTGTGGACTGGTTAATTCACAGTTGGTATTTGAATTAGTAACCAAGTCAAATGATGTAGGAGTTTGTCCTTGATATGATGCACTGGGGGGTTGACTTGGGCAATTTCCATTGATGTTAATGGAAATTATGTTAATAAATCACCCACACATCAGTGGGGAAATAGATACTTTAGTCTACCAAATGCTTAATGTTCCAGTATCACAAACTCAAATCAAATCTTTTAATATTTGAAGAGTTACTGCTTCTTCTTAAATATACAGAACATGAATATGTTCACTAATTCTCAGTTTGATGTAGTTTCTGTTGGGAGACAGGGTGGGTTGGTTTTGTTTTGTATTTGCTTTTCTTTAGCGAAACTGTTGAAAGATCTTGTAAAGGACCTCACTGAAAGTCTGGAGGACTCTGGCTACAACTGTATTAGTAAAGGCGAAAGTGCTAGTGAGCCTTCCCAGACACTGCAGTTCAACTGCACCCGCTGTTAAATAGCTGGAAGGGTTTCTGGCCTGCTGGAAGCCGGTGCCACCTAGCACTCTACATAATAATTTGTGGGCTTATTTTGAGAGTTAGCATGAGCTGAGGACGGTTCTCAGCCAGTTGCCTGGATGCAAACATTTTGTTTTGAAGGACAGGAGAGTTTAATAATGTTGACTCAGGCTATTTCTTGACGGGTGAATGATCTGGAGAAAGGTCAGTTTTACCAGCGTAGGCTTAGTCTCTTTGTCTGTTGTGTTATATAACCCATGTAGTTCCTAAGCTTTGCAAGACAGGGTGCATCCCGTTGCCATTAATCACATGTCTTCATCTGAGAATCTTTTACAGAGGCTGAAAGTGTCTTTCCAGAATAAATACAAGTAGGAATAAAGCAATAGTTCTTACAGGCTGAATCTCCTTCCCAAACCCTAAAATGACCAATCAGTGGCAAATGTAATGAGTAAATGAAGTGGGTGCTTTTCTATTAGGCATAAGACTGACAAAAACAATTTATTTCAGTCCCTCACCCAAGAGGCATAGAAGGACAGAATTCTGTATAACTGATGGATAGACAACCCTTCTTTTAAATGAGTTTCTTGAATTTGTGTTCTGGATGAACCATAAAGATGATATATATTATTTGTGTACACCAATAGCCATGGTTACTTTCAAATCACTGACCAAGAAATAATCAGTTCTGTGTAACCCCCCAAAGTCATTTATTCTCTACATTGCCCATTTTAACAAAACTTTAAATTCTGTGAAGGCTTGGCTACCAGTGATGGTCTGGGCAGTTGTGGTTTTGGACTCTAGGGAATCCATCTGGTGTTGCTGCTAATTTATTTGTTAATGTTTTACTCTCAACAGGGACTAAATATTTAAAGTTTGTGACCTGCTCTATCTCCAGCAGCTTGAGGCTTTTAATTTTAATATTATTTTTCACACATACTGCAGCAAAAGAAAGCGTACTTCTAAATAGTTTTCGTTTTCCTCTTCTTTTTTCCCCTCTGTGGTTCTCTGAAAGGTTAGGTTTGACAATAGGAATATAGTCACAGATACTCTAGGCAACAAATGAGAAATGTTCTTTTGTGACCTTAATGTTGGCAAGTGATAATAACCAGTGAACCATGAAATACTGCTGCAATATTGTTCATGACTTTTCTGTTTTCTAAGATTAATTTTATGTTCTGAAATGAAGTGACAATCATTTATTATTCTGTTTTACATAGCTTCCACCAGGAAGAAAATATGAAAAGCTTAATTTTCTAGTCCACTTGCAGCAGTGTTACTAGTGAAGAATCAGATATATGTTTAAATATTCCTTGTTTAATGTATACAATATAATCCTTTTGTTTAGGCTTAGTCAGAAACGTCTGGTTTAGGATAGATTCAGCTAATGTTTAAAAGCAGAAATTACTTTTCTCTCCTAGGGGTTAAATAGTTACAGTATTAATTATTAATACACTATGGGTGTGAACTTTGCAAGAATATTTAATTTTGAGCTACTGTTTTCTGAGAACATATCCTACTTTCCTAAAGAAACATTTTCCCTTCTCTCCAAACCGTGGTCTCTTTAAAATGCAGCAAACAGGAATTTAGCCACCAAAACCTTCTTGCTGCCAGCAATTTCTATTCTACAAGTAGATTAGAATAACATTGTCATCAGAGGAAGCATATAGTTCTCATATCAAACCTAGTTCACCTTTCCACGTACACCATTATCTTTTCGTCCATAGGCTGTTGGTAAGCAAACAATTTTAGGGCTTGATAGTGCAAGTCTTACTCATCTTGAGTAGCACTTACCCATATCAATGCTTCTATTGACTTCAGTAATATTGCTGCTCTGAAATACATCAGGTGAGTAAAGCCAGGAAAAAGAAAAGCCTTTAATTTCAAGGTCAAATGAATGGGGGAAAGTAGATAGCAATATTTTTAAAGTCAATGTGGTCTGTTTTTTTTCTTCAAAACGTGTGTTTTGTATGTATTAGGATATAATTGCTTAACTAATTGAGGGCTTGATTCTCAGAGGAGCTGAATACAAATAATTTTTGTTAATGTTAAGTTTCTCAGTAAGGTATTTCAAGAAGCTAAACACTGGCCAGGGATTCTTTATCTGGAATGGGATCCATTCAGAAGGCAATAGGTACCCTTTCTTCTCAAAAACTAAACAGTTTCCAAATCTGGGTGCATAGAGTTATACACTGGATCTTCTGTTTGGTCATCTCAGTTAAAGTAGGCTGGTTTCCAGAGGGGATGGATGGATTCAAAAGGAAATTTCTGCACTTTTGAATATCATACCAGAACCAGTAGAATTACTTAAACACAGGATTAGGCGCCTGACATAAACAATGACCAGCAGAAAAATGTTGATCTTACTGTGAGTTAGGGGCCAAAGAGAAAGGGCTATGGTGCACCCACACGGAACACTATGCTCCCCATGTCTCTTGTACTGGCTAGTATGAACTGGTAGATCAAACAATCGCTAATAATTTTGGAGTCTTAAAATAAACAGATTAAGAAGAAATCCTCTGTGTTAATATTCTGATAAGTAGCCTAAACTCCAAGGTGATGTGCTGTAGCATGACTCAGTTGTGTTTCAGCTGTTCACACATTGCAGGCTGTTGTTTCCTGGTTTAACAATAATCCCTTTTCTGGAGCGTTCTGATTAGATAATTGTTAAAAGCAAGACTAAAATGTTCGGTTCACTACCATTAGTTACCAAAGTCTCAGCTGCCAGGAATTAGATACAGCGCTGCTGCCACTAGATGTGCAATAAATAGTGTTTGTGTTAAGAGTCAAAGATTACTTTTGTTCGAGACAGCTCTGCTCATTATAACTCTACTTGAGGAGCCTTCTTGAAGATTCACAGCAAAGCCCAAGCTAAGACTAAATATAAAGCCAGCATCCTAGTGGGATTTAAAACAAATAGAAGATAAAGGACCCTTCTTTTATCTACTGAAATGGCCACAATTTGAAGTGGATAATTTACTGAATTGCATTTCACTTCCTTGTAACGTAGTACATGACATACAAGCAAGATTAGGTGCTGGGATTCAGAAGCAATGAAACAGAAGTCTGTGGGTGCTCAGTGGATATTTATACATTTCTTTAAAACATGTTTTATCCAAGGAAATTCAAAAGAAGCCTATATGTTGTTATTCAGAAAACAGTTTTATGGTGTGATCATGGATTATGCAATCACGACATGCAGTGGTTATATCTGAACTACTCAATTTTTACTATGTAATTCAGTAAGCTTTCCACAGAGGAGGTATACAAGAGTAACTAGTAATGTATTTTCCATATGGAGAATACAGAATTTTGTTCTAAAGTTATTAAAATTGGCATAGATAGAAACACAGTGCACAGGAGGCTGAGAGCTCAGTAAGAGACACTAATCAAAAAGGGAAGTATTGGCTTATCTATCTACATTTTCCCATTCCTATTACAATAAAGTTGTCCCTTGTTTCTGTATGTTACAACAACTTACGTTGGTGTAAAAGCTCTCAGGTGTTCAGTAGGGGATAAGTGCGGAGTGGAACTGATTGTGTGAAAGGAAACTTTCCGGTTAAAGTCAGATGAGAGGTAGTTTTGTCTCAAAGTGTTTAAGTCTTCAGGTATGTTCTCAAACGCCTCTAGTCCATTCAAGCTCTGTTCTGGGCCCCATGTTCATTTTGAAGAATGGGTCTAGCCCTTCAGCTGTTCAATCGTTTGGACACTTGGAAACTTTCATCCTACAGTGCTATATAATAGCCATCCACACCCATTAACCTCTAATTCCTACAGAATTTGGCAGGAATTTTGGATGTGTAATCATGTGTAATAACAATCTTTAGTTGCAGAATATTTACAAAATACGCAGACATCATTTCAGTGCTCATGGATGGCAAACAACAAGATCCTGCATTAGTGTATCAAAGAAAAGATAGTACCTTTTTTATTTGAAAATCCATTTCTTTGTTACTGGTTGTAACCAGCTCTGCACTGTACATTCTCTATATGGAAACTCCCACCCCCAGAAAACACGAGAAGAAAACTAACTGAAGGATCAGTTTCTTGCTCCAATTTTAATGATTCATATAGTTTTTTTCTGGTATATAAAGAATTTGTACCTAGACCTGAACAAAAGGTGAAGTAAAATCAAGAAATTATTGCATTTCCTCAGCTAGAGAACATTTTTTTTCTTTCTCCTAGGAAGCAAGAAGTTATATTTTGCTGGAAATAAACAGATTTCTCTGAGTGGCAAATGAAACTTGTTTGTCACAGTAGAGGGCAGAGCTGAAGGTCAGAGCAGAAACTCTGGTTGCTGTGACACATTTTCATGAGCTGGATCATCTCTCTGTGATTGACAAAGCTGACACTTGCAAGAAAGGGAGTGAAGGTGAAGGGGCAGCAGATTTCCTCATGGTTCTGGGGGGGGGCAGAAGGTAAAAGAGGGACTTATAGTAAGGCTCTCTAAGCATGAATTTAACATCATAAAAAAATAAATAGCTGGCTAAGTGGCAGAGCCCAAGGTTGAGCCCTTAGAGGGGCGGGTAGAGGAACAGATGCTTTCCAATGGACTTTAATCAGCTGCTGCCCTGGTGGCTTTCTCTACCACCTGCTGAGGTTCAGGGCCTTTGCTTTTTAATGGAAATGCAAGGGAATTAAAGAGGTGCATGGTATCTGGGAATGAAGGAGAGGAATTTTTGCCTTAAAATAAATATATTAAGAAGGGATGTTGCAGTCGGGTTCACTATAAGATGAAACAATCCAGCCTACAATGTTGCAGCAGAATGAAATGAAATTCCAGTGTATCTTGAAATCATCAAACACTGATTTGAAAGGTCAGTTTCTTTGTGTTTTTTTGATTTCACAGTGAAATTTTCATTTCTCCTTCTGGTAATACATCTTGCCATAAATTTCTCTCTATGTTTTCCCCACAGCTTCAGCCCTTTCTATACTGGACATAGGAGAATCAGCAGACATCTTCTGTTTCAACATCATTATTTAGACTTTTTTTGACAAGTCTCTTGTATATGCAGGCTAGAGAAATATGATCTAGAGTAAACTACTAATTTTTTGATGAATATCTGTAAAACTGTAATCAGAAAGCAGGAGTCAGTGTCTCATTATCTGCACGAATGCATGTAGATACCAAGGTGGGAGAAAGTGTAAGCACAAAGCACAATGGACAGAATTAGAGTTTAATATTATAACTCACACACCCACACACCAACTGCATTTGCTAGGATTCACTTCCAACTCATCCTTTCCACGATCTCAACAGTTACATTCCTTTTTACCACGGGCATCAACTCTAAAATACGTGACCTTATTTATCACTATTACTCCGTCCTACCCCTTCTTTCAAGATGGAGAGCTGCATCTTCTCCCAGGTCTGCCAGTTCCATCACTGTCCTATCTAATCATTTCCCACCATGATTTCTATGAACAATCTTAGTCACTTTCAGCCTTAAATTTTTGTTTCTTTAAGGATATCAAGGAAGAAGAAATATTAGGTTTTGCAGGGGGATGTGGCTCTTGATTTCCCCCCCCCCCAACATCTTTTTCTATAGTCATGATTACTTGGATGACTTTTCCTACTGTATCTTGAGTTCTTCCCTGGAAGAGGGGAGATTATAGAAGTCTACATTTGTGGAGGGTTGGGGGTTGTTTTTGAGACCCACATGGCAGGGGAGGATAAGGGATGGGAGCGAAAACTGGAATGTTTTTCAACATCTGTGAGTTCCACACAGAGGCTTCAAAGCCTCTCACACAGGTTCTGCTCTGGTAGCTGGGTACAGAGCTGGTTGAACTCAACCTACACATCCTTTCGACTCAGTGAGGTTTGAATCAGGCCACTGCACTTCTCAGTTTGATTCCTTTCTAGATTATCCTCTAGTTTTTCTTGTTATTTTCAGCTCATTTTTTGTCACTGTTATTTATCATTATTTATGAGCCCTAAGAAACAGCAATTTCAGCAAAATAAGACTAACTTCTAAGACTGGGAGCTAGCTGTCTGGTGCAAATTCAGTTGGGAAATATGCTTCTACGGCTGTTCACCAATCTCAAACTCCTCCTGTAAATCTTAATAAGGTCTCAAATCTGGCAAGGAGGGATACCCTTGGGAGAGCTTTAATGATTTGACAATACTAAACATGTGTAGAGGACAAGCAGGATGCTTTGTCTCCAGACTTGTAAAATGTAAAGTGTTACTGAGTCTTGTCAAGTTACAGACTTTACATACTATAAATAAGGATAATGAGGCATTGAAAACAGAGGCAGAGAATCTGAAAACTCTTTATTATCAAGGGAAATATTTCTTTGCATCATTAATCCAAAATTTCACAGAATGACACCAGAGCAGGAAATTTACAAGTCAGAGGATTGCAATAAGGGGATGAAGGGTCAGGACTTTGTTACTATATTTACTTACATTTTGGTTTTGCAGGGACAAGGATCAGTTTCCACACCATGAAAGAACTCCGTATTCTCTAGTATATCAGAGATTGTGTTTCTTTCTCCAGTTGTCAATTTACTTTCTCAAACAACATAGATAACAATATAATCTGAGTGCTTCCCTGGTGAATCATACCTTTTTATTACTTTTTTTTTTTTTAGTGATTTGATAAGGACCTTGTTTTGTCATCATTTAGTCTTTTCGTCAAGATAGAGTTATGCATGTTTCTCAGACAGCTTCTCTTTGCAACTCTCTTTCTTCATTGCAATTGTGATAGCCATAAAATAGAATTTTCTAAAATTGGAGAACAAGCTGATATGCTTCACCCAGCAGAGCTGCAGGCTACTTTTCATGATTGCACGTATATTGTGTTGATTATGATGAAGCTGAAAAATTTTTAAATAGGAGAAAAAAAAAGGGGGGGGGGGCGTGGGGAGGAAAACAATAGTCTGCCTTCTGCAGCCTGGCAGAAGCTCCTGAAACACATTAAAGATGAACGTTTTATGAAATTGTTATTATTCTGACTTATACTGAGGTGGGTGAGTATTTTTCCTCTTTCACTGGGCAATTATTTTGATATTTTCTTTTTTAAAAAATTATTGATAATATATTTGTATCACAAAATATGGAACATTTTGATGCGTATGACTATTTTTGTATATTCAAATTATTTATTATGGAAAAATACTGCCTTGTAACTACTGCAAATGCAGTTTATTAAACAGCACCTGCCATTCAGAGCTCTCCTGTTACAATGGCTCAGTAAGATAGGAACATGTACCCCACTGCATATAGGGAGAAACTCAGGTACAAAAGGGGAAAGATGTATATTAAGCAAATTAAAGGTAGAATAAATGAAAGACTAGAGATCTGGTGGCTTTCAAGACAAGGACATTTCTATTTGTTAAAGGGATGGGTGCCTTTGTACTTCATTTCCTTTGGGATTGTCATTACAAGTGATTTATGCAGATCCCACAGACAAACAACTGTGTAACCACAGTTCCTTGTGGTCTTTACGTCGGTAGAGGTTTCTGTCTACAGGTTTGTCCATAGCAAGCAAGGCTGACTCCAAGCTACAGCAAGAAGTATGCATCCTAATTTCCTGGGGTTCGGAGAAGAACATTGTTATGGAACAGAATTCAGCTGCCGCAACTGCCACTCATTCTTTATTCCCTCAGATTATTTAATTTCTCCAGCCTCCATTTGTTACAGTTAGCATTTAGCAAAAAAGGTTTCCCACTGCCTCTGGCCTTCAAGGTAACTCTATACAAGGTATCAGCTGTGGTTGCTGCAGAAGGAGGACTCAAGGAAGACATTGGGAAGTTTGAATTTCTGGTAGGAGTTTTTAAAATAGATCTCATTTACAACGAATAACACCAACATTAATATGGCTCAGCTTTTAAAGTGATTCCATTAAATTGTATTAAATTCAACAGCTCACATCCTTTCTGAGAACAAAACTACATTAGTTTTAATTAGTTCCCTGCCAAAAGTGAAATACAATAAATAGAAACAAGCCTACTTTTATTCTTCCTAGGAGTGTTCACAAATGCACGTCAGCTAATCCACTTTCAAGTCACACTTTTAGTTAAGTCAGGTTCATTTTCCTGATTGCCCCTATTTAGACAGGTCTTTGGAAATGGGCTTCAGTTGCAAAGCTCAGGTTAGGATATGAATGTAAATTAGTGAACTCTAAGCCTGCTGTTGGGATCCTGCCTGGGTCAGGCCAACATAGCTTTGCCCAGTTAACCTCTTTTACCCTTCAGCAGCAATGCCTTTAACATCATTTTACTGTTATTAATGCTGCCCCTTTCTGTAACTTTTTGAGCAAAAAGACATTGGGCTTTTCTGAGGTAAAGCCCAACAGTGGCTAATAGCAGGGCTAGTGGCACTGCCGCTGAGGAAAATAGCAGTGACAGCAAGAAACAGATAAAATTGACGCCGAGACTCTGACACAGTAAAGATTAGTTTCCAGTGAAAATTGCTCCCTCGTGTAAGCCAGCAGTGAGCCCATTGTGGGGATCCTGCCACCAGCATCTCCCCCATGGAAAGAGAAACCAGGGAGTTTTATTCATCTTTTTTTGGAAAAGTGAAGCTGATATTCTGCCTCCGCCTCCCAGAGGTTCAAAGCTGGCATTTCAAATCCTTATTTTCATTGCACCAGACACTTCCTGCAAATGCACATCACTAGTGGCAGCAGCACCTTGCTCTCTCACAAACAACTCTGCACTTTCTGCCGGGCAAATACATGCTCTGGGAGGGCCTGTCGCCAGCCTGCAAGCCAAGACGCCTCTTCACCTGCGCTCAGTCCCTGCTCAACCTTTGCTCCTGGTGTGCGTGTGCGGCATGTCAAGGGCAGGGTTTTCTGAGAGAAGAGACCATCTGAAGCGCTCCTTGGAGAAAAAAGTCCTGGGACATCTGTGAAGGAGAGAGTCTGAGGCTGGTTGTGCAAGGAATTGCATGGGGATGGCCAAGAAACGGCATAAGGACCCATCTCAGCTTGAAAAGGGAAAAGGATGAATGGTACAAAGGGATTTTGTGTCACCCATGACAAATGGAGGGAGGGGCATTGCTGCTGTGGGTCTGAGGATTCTCTAGTTTTTTGGTTAAGAAGGGGTTTTGATTCCCATTTCTGGCCTGCGAGAATTCAGTCTGAAAAGGGAATGGATGACTTCAGACCAAAGCTGTTCTTTCCAGGGATAATGTGGGCTGAGCTCAGAAGCAGATCTCCTCTCATCCTACATTCTGCTCAACTGCAACCAATTCCTCCAACCAGATGCAGACTTCTCAAACAGACCGTCTGAGCCACACCCAAGCCGTGCCCATCTGTCCGCATTTAAATATAAAAGGGATTTAGGATGACTAGGTCATATCCAGGCACAGAGGCTGCGGGCAAGATGACTCACACTGCCTACGACTGACTCTGAAGGCTTGGCAAGGTCTAACCAATTCCTAAACTTGCTCTGAGCACAGGAATAGCAATGGTGACTTCTGTGCAATCACACACATGCATAAGGTTACACGAGTATAGGATTATCTACCTGCATGATTGCAGCCCGGTGCTAAAGCTGTGGGAAAGTCCACACGGCGTATCAATAGGATGATGTATTTTACATCATGTGAAGGTACCACCTCCGGCCTCCACTGGCACTGCATTCCTTGAGCTCTGGTTGGTGACGGGTACAGGCCAGACCTGTGGTGTCACTGCTGCTACTCCTATGGCTTCCTTGCATTAATGTTGCTTTAGACCAGTATCAAATGCTCTTTTGTGATGAGGATCTTTATTCATCCTGATGTGTCCAGTTCATGGTTGTAAGTCTGGAAAAAGAACGTGGAACTGTGTGAGAATTGAGGTTATTATGAGTGCGAGAAGCTTGTGGTAGAGTTGAGTCTGAAAAATTTATAATCAGTAATTAGTTGCTGTTCTGATGACCTAGAAGCTGAATCTTTTAAAAATAAATCACAGTGATGTAGCTGATACATTTTGATGCTAATATTAAATGTCATTCTGGCTCAAAATACAAAACACAATAGGATTCTAAAAACCTGTCCAAACATCTTTGTATTACAATAATATACATAACTGCTTTCAGGGAGAGAATGAACGTGGTTTAGTCTCTGGAGCCTACAGCATGGCCTAGTCAGGTTGAATGATATCCATAAATAGTACAGATACATAAATGCAAGCATGGATATAGATACATTACCTGCTTGTTCTCAGGGGTAAAGTAGGTGGATTTTGACACTGATCTTTAATTTTTTTTTTTCTCAGGCAACAGTGTAATTGCATGCATTTTATTCAGCTCATTGGTGGGTTTACTATTAAATTTCTCATTCTTTTCACAGAGTCTCAGAATTCCAGCTTATCTCAGCATCCATTACATACTGACATGAAGACAAGTTTGCTTTTGTTGTTACTGTTTGCTTCACTGGATTTAGCCCTCTGAATTTCGTACTGAGAGTTACAGAAATTATGGGAGCAGAAGCTGATTTAAAGAATAGGTGGACAAAAAGACATAACATTAATGCACTGATAAAAAGATGTAAAGCAAAGCTAAAAGAAATCTTGAGAGATTTTCTTAGATAAAATGCCATAAACCAGGGTGGAAATTGCATCATAAATTTAATCTATAAGAAAGCCATTAAAAGTTTATTCTTGAATTAGAAAAATACAAAGAATTTTCCTGGTATTTTACGCTTTCAGTGGTTGAACCTTGACAGATTTGAAAGCAAGACTTGGGTAGAAGGACCTGATTATTTTTAATAAGTTCTGAAATTCAGGATGGTCTTGTGCTTTAGTTACTAAATCCTCAGTGCTCAGTGTAGCTTCTGTTCTGGCTCAGTCATATATTTCCTACGCAGAAGTAATTTAATATCTTTCTGCTTCTGTTTTTCATTTGTAGGACAGAGATAAAACTTATTTCTCACTTCCTTATTAAGTCTCATTTATTTATGTTATAAACTCTTCAAGCAAGGCGTATCTTTGACGATCAGTTTTATAATGCACAACATATACCTGTGGTAGAGCCTAGACATGCTTCCACAATAAAAAAAAATAGTCATAGAAATGACAAGAGAGAAATTCAATAATTTGAGATTTTTCTGAAGCAGAAGTTTAGGGAATCTCATGATTTAATCTCTGTGTGTGTGATGTGAACATAAAGATGTAATCATTACATGAAGTGTTTGTGTATGAGTGAGTAAGGTATATGTGCATCTATCTATTAAAGAAAGATGTCGGAGTATGTATGTGCAAGTTTCCAGTCATTACGGACAAAACCTGCAAAGATGGTTTCTGTTCCCCCCAAAGACTCAAAAATCAGAATGAATTTAAACTAATTCCTCAAATATAATTTTCTAGGTCTCACAAATTTAGAGCACATCACATTTACTGATCCCTTGTATCAGTTCAGAGTACAGCCTCCATTAATTCACATCTGGCAGACAAACTTACCTTCTTTTTTTTACCTAACTCATGGTGGAAGACTAGAATATACAGAGAAAGCATAATGAATTGGATTTCTTTGCATTTCTATCTCCAGAAAGATTTATAGCTCAGTACTGTTCCGCTCAGAGTGCAACTGAATTTGCCTTTTCCTAGACCATACATACTTATTTTGCACTTATTGGAGTATTTTCCACAGGGAAGTTAAATGATGGTTTTCATGGCAATAGTTTTGTGAAAATTTATACATATATGTGTGTGTATATATATATGGAATTGATGTAAAACAAAATCTAACAGCTTTTCATATTAACTATGATTCTAAACAGGTGCAGGCATTAAGCTGGTTATTGTTTGGTGTTTTAACTTTGATCCTTGAGAACAAACTTACGACAGTAGCTGTTGCCTCTTCCTGACTCATCGATTTAACATCTCAGAAAATGCTTTTTTATGAAACCGTGTTCTTAGCTACCTGGACGTGATGATAACTTGCAATAAGACATCATAGGTGACATTCTTTCCTGTGTGTTGAAAAGCACTAAGTAAACCAAATAATTTAGTTGAAATATAGGAGAAGTTAAGCATAAACATTTTTTTTTTTTTTTATGAAATAGCTGCAATATGTGGTTTTGCTCTCATTTAGCTTAGCAGATTGTGTGTCATGAAGGAGGGTACAGATATGAAAAAGTGACAGTGAAATCCCAGGTTAACAGTGCTGAATGTAAGGGTGGTTCGCAATTGGTAGTTCACATATTCAGGCTCTAATCCGTAGGGTAAAAAAACTACTCATATGTACTTTCTACCAAAAAGGAACACCATTTCAGACAGCAGCCTTTATTTTTTCTCAAATTCTTTTTCTTAGGACAGGCCCACCTGTTTAAACAGATTTCAATTGCCTATGAAGAATTTCCTAAGACTTATCTTGATACCTTAATCAAAATATCAATTTTTGACACTTGTCCAAAGGGTTAATGGCTCCTCCACTCTAGCTTTAGAAGTGCTGATGTCTCTTTGACAAGACGAAAAAGATTCATTTCACGGCCAGGAAATGAAAGTCTTTACTGAATGTGAATGAAAATTTTAACTAGGGAGTTAATATTCAACTACTAAGAAATCATTTACCTATTGTGAGTGAAGGACTCTATGAGGAGTCGTAGGGCATAGTTCAAACCTTGGTACACAACCTTTTATGCACTGAAAATATACATTTCATACAAACAGACACTCTGAGAACCCATCTTTAAACACTTAATGTGAGAACAATATGTGAACCTCACTCTTAATGGAGAACAGGCACAATGAGAT
The DNA here is from genome assembly GCA_034782735.1 of Sagittarius serpentarius. Taxonomy (NCBI): domain Eukaryota; kingdom Metazoa; phylum Chordata; class Aves; order Accipitriformes; family Sagittariidae; genus Sagittarius; species Sagittarius serpentarius. The sequence continues at coordinate 20,439,812 of JAVKLA010000017.1, forward strand.
CCAATTAACTTTGGGGTGATGGTAGTTTTGGCTTGCTGGGATTGAGATACAGTTTGATAACAATACAGGAATGAAATCCCTGTGAATGGCTCTCAGGGGAGCTTTTGGCTTATCATCATTTTGAGGATTTGAGCAGAAAGAAAAGAAAAATACATAGTGCAAGGCAGGGCCATTATTCAGTACAACTATCAGCATAAGAATTCCCTTTCATTCATTTTGAGGCAGTTCTCATTCTTCCTTAAAACTGGTTTCACATGAGAGAGAAGGAGATGCAGGGCTTGATCTCTAGAAAGATGTGCACATAATTTCAGGAATAAAAAGGCCATCCATTTGAGCACTTTATACAGACATGGCCATGTGGTTGCATTGTCAGCATGGTTAACCGCATCTGGAATTACAAGAAGCCTGTGCCCAGCTGCCCTACACATACATGTAGAACATGTATATTTGTATACATCCATAAAAGAAGAAGTGTAGAGTGTATATTTATAATAACTGTGAGTGTATATTTATAATCCCTGTGTGAGTGATTCAGAGTTCTTGCTCCTGTCTCACCTTTAGTCCTTTTTAGTTGCATTAGCAATACGATTTGTGTCCTAACTCACTTGCACCTACGTAGGAAACACAGTCTTTCCAGTAAGAGGCAAACACCAGCTTGTGTATAAAGTTACCTGATAAACTGTCCTCTTGTCATCAGCCTTCCTTTTTTTGGCCTTTTTTTCTGTCATAGTAATTTGATCTTTCAAATTAGATTAAGCGTTCTTTAAACACAGTTAATGTTTATTTTCAGATTTGTACAGTTCTTTTATAATAGGCCTTTACTGCAAAATTAAGGCTTAACTTGAATGACAGAGGCTTTCACTTAGCAAAGATTCTCAGAAAACTTACATCAACACTGGGATCAGTTGCTTAGACTATGGATTTTCTCTCTGAAATTATACAACTGTATACTAGTCCATTCCAATAACTCAGATGTGCGAGCACTGAGTTGTGAAGCAGACAATCGAGATCTCATAGAGGCAAAAATGAGAATCCCTAACAGTGTTTCTGAGGTGTTAAAAAGAGATTTTCATTGATGGCATACATGTTGTTCCACAGATAAAGTGTTGACATCTCCTCACTTGTACTTAAAGTTTGTAGGTTTTAATCCCCCTGCCATTCTTGTCTTCAAGTCATGCTTTGTTTTAAATTCAACTGAAAAAGAAAAAGAACAAATTTGCTGTCCTAACCATGTATCACTGCACTCAAAGATTTACATGTATTGAACTTCTATGCACAAATACCCAAAGGTTTGTGCCAACCCAGTAACTGTATGCAAAATTGTGAACCTACAGTCTCTTTTTATTACTGCAAAATGGATTTTGAAACATAAATAAGTAGGAACCAGGGATTATTTTTATTAATAGAAGTGAAAAAATTAGTTCAGCAATGAAGGACAACAGAAACAGGCCTGAGGTCCTGTTTATTTTAGGGAGCTGAAGTGATCCTTGTTGTCAAGTTGTTAATTTTGTTAGTTATAATTAATTTTAAACCTAGTAGAAGGTTCAAGTAATCCATTTCACAAGATAAATTACCTAATGTTTATGTCTATTTTTGTATCATTACTAGATATCCTCAAGTTTTTCCCAAAGTCTTCTCTAGACGCCTAAATATACGTTACTGATAGAAATTTCAGTGGTTCTTTCACACAGACCGCTCAACAGCACTGGGCCTGTCTTGGAAGTTCAGAGTGTCTCATTGATAACTTTTTTCCATATGTCAAATTGATCCTTTCTCCATTGAGTTGGTTTTCTGTGGCCTTGCCCTTTTCTAAAAATACTGCGAATTCCAGCTGCTTGGAGCGAAATGCCGGTCCCAGTGGAGTCAACTTTTGTCTTTTTAACAGCCTATTGTAAGAGACTGTATCAAAGGATTCCAGGAGGTTCCAATAAACTATTTTAACTGGCTCTTCTTTACTGACTTTTTTGTTAATGCAATAAAAGAATTCTAGCATATATAGGGCAAGACTTTTCTCCAAACTGTATTGCTTAATCCCTGCTAACTGCTGTTCATGCATGTAGTTTGGTTACTCTGTCTTTAATTAGTATTTCAGCTATTTTACCAGGTACTGAGAAAAATCTATTCTGACTGCTATTGCTAGAATCTATTCCTTTTTTGGTCTAGGTACATCATTTACTGCTTCCCAGTCTTCCGCAATATAGCTGATTTTAATGAGAAACTGCGTGTCGTTAGTGTCTCAAAAGACAATGCTTTGTGTTTATTTCAGCTGTTTCCTACCCCCTGGAGAGACTTAATCTTCACTTACATCTAAATGAAGATAAATGTGACTGATTAAGTTGACAATTAGTGTTGTTTATGGAAATTATTTTTCAAGTGTTTGCAGTTCCTAACCCAGATTCAGGTTTGGGATGTCAAAGGTCTGTGTGGAAGGACAGTGTGGTCTAAAGTCTAAGTCCAGGTTCAGATCTGGAGGCTTAGGTGGATTCTATTACTAGCCCTGGTAAGGACTTAATGTATGATATATGGCAAGTCACTTTATCTCGCCATGTCTCCAATCCCTTACAAGTAGCATCATAATCACCTTATTTACCAATGAGCTGTCAAACCCTCTGGTTAGAAAGGTTAACATGGGACCTCGGCTTCTCCCTTCTGGGTAGCTTGTCTGTGCTCAGAGCTGATGTTCCTGCAGTAGGGGAGAGTTTAAACTGCAGTGCATCTTATTTAGGGTGGTATTTTATGAGTTGGGTCCAACCCTAACCTAGCCTTTCACGTTGGTGTAAATGTGGAGTCACTACTTTCTAGACAGTGGAGATGAACAGGGTTTTTCACTTACTTAATTCTTATGAGAATTTTCCTCTCAACACTATTTCTAGGGAGTCTTAGCTTATTAATTCTCTTTCAGTTTTCTGCATGAAGCATTTCCTTTTTTACACAAAGCAAGTCCTCTAGGTCACATAAACACCAAATTGATAGAAACAGGGACCTCCCCTTGTGATAATGAAGAAATCATCAACACTAATTCAAATTCATATTTTATTCTCAATCTTTGTATAAGATGAAAACAACAAAGCTAATTACTTTGGCTGTGAGAATGTTTTCAGGCAGTCACTCAATTCAGCCAGAGAGTTTTAGTTATAAAGGTTAGAAGAAAAACTGAACAACAATAAAGTAAATTTAGAAACAGCTCTAAAGACAAAGTGCTAGCCTTACTGAATCTGCCTTTACTGCTTACTACCTAACATTTTATATACTCTGGAGTGAAGATTTAACTAGAGTGTTAAAAACCTATATAAGTACTCCCCAAACTCTCCTTTTTATACAAAGCACCTTTCCATGCTTTTAGCATAAACATGATTTTGCATGCATACCTTCTATGCAAGGTTTGCTAAAGATTTGCTTGTATTTTATTCAAATGTTGAATATGTTTGTTCCAGCCTTTTCCCCTGTGGGTTCTAATGATTTTTATTTTCTCAGTACAATGCATATAATAGTACCTTGGTCTAATGAAACCAGCAGACTGTTGAGCTACTGAAATATCTGTATTCTAGCTCTAACTGTAGCTTGCTTTGGAAGGTCATTTTTGTAATGTAATTGCGTATCACCAGATGGCACTCTTGCAGACAGTATATCAAGTCAGAAACCCTATTTGTAAAAAGGGAAAAGAATATATAACTCGCTTTACACTTCTGCTTTTTGTAATCTCACCAGGTCACACCATTCTGTTGCCATCTTTTTGATACTGTCTCACAAATTTATTTTCCAGCTCCTGGTCCTGCTCTCTGTTCAAATCCAGTATGTGTTTTACATCTAAGTCTATGACTTTCACATCTCCTCTTAACTCTCTTCCCATTACCTTAAACTTAACATTGTCCAAATTAAATGAAAAGCTCATTTTACTCCCTTTTACCTCTGGCTCAGAACGCCATCATGCTTTCTTAGTCTCAGGTTTCATACGGGTGTTAAAGTTGGACATTTTTCCTTTCTTTCCCTCCTCATTCCTGGTTGTTCCTGGTTTCTCTCTGGACCAATACTTGACCAAAGCGCACATCAGGTTGAGTTTTGAGTAGCACAGCCTCTCCGCTGACTTCTCTAAAGCAGAACTAAGTGCAGCGTGGTACGACGGGGCAATGGCAGAAGAAGGCCAGTCACGTCAGACCTGTGCTAAGGCGCAGCTTGGAACTGCTCTTTCTTGTTTAGCAGGAGCAATACATCTAGCAATAGCCAGCTACAGGTACTGTCTGTAGCAATATACCTGACTGTACTGGGTCTGTCTGGGACAGAGTTTATTTTCTTCGCAGCAGCCCATATAGTGCTGTGCTTTGGATTTGTGACTAAAACCGCGTTGATAAGACAACAGTGTTTTAGCTGTTGCTGAGCAATGCTTGCTCAGCATTGCGGCTTTCTCTTTTTCCTGCTCCCTCTTCCCAGCGAGTAGGCTGGGGGTGCACAAGAAGCTGGGAGGGCACACAGCCAGGACAGTTGATCCCAACTGACCAGAGGGGTATTCTGTGCCATATAATGTCATGCTGAGCAATAAAAATGGAGGGAAGGGAGTTTTGGGAGAGGCACCCGTTGCTCAGAGACTGGCTGGGCATCGGTCTGCTTGTGGGAGGTGGTGAATGATTGCCTTTGCATCCCTTCTTTGTCTCTCTTTGCTTCACTTATTAAACTATTTTTATCTCTTCCCACGAGTGTTCTTGCTTTTGCTCTTCCTATTCTCTGCCCAGTCCCACTGGGGTGGGGAGTGAGCGAGCGGCTGTGTGGTGCTTAGCTGCTGGCTGGGGTTCACCCACCACACTAATACACCACCAGTAGCTAGGTGATGAGCACTGGGATCAGGCATTGTCATGCAGGTGAGAACATAACCACAAATGATTGAAGTGTTGGTCTAGTTTTGGAGGGGCAAACCTCATCTCCATTACCTCATGCTTGTCAGGTCTGTACCTCTCATACCCTTTTGCTGGATTATATAAAATGCGGTCCTTATGTTCCCACTCTGATCAGTCCTTCTGCGTATTCTGGGTGCATTGCTCCCACCCTCCCCACACCGTTACAGCGATTCCTGTTCAGTGACGTCTTTCCTGATGCCCATATTTCCCCCCAAATACCCCTGTGCTGTTCTTCCATATTGTCCTCCATTTGTGGAACAGGCTTTGGTTGGTCACTTCTTTCCTCCCTGTCAAACAGTCTGTCAGTCCTCATCTTTGCTTTGACAGGTCCTCTCTGCAGTGATAAATTTCCCCCATTAGGAGTTACTGCAGAGCCTGCAATTCCATATAATAGTATGCAAACAACACGTCACCTTATACAGCATTCTCTGAGCCATTTCCCCTTCAATGGCCATTTCCTTACATTTTCAGAGTAATACGTGTAATTTAGTCTGTGTGACTCCTATCAGCTGCAAACAGCTAAATCCACACATAAATCTTTGAAAATTTGGGGGTGCCTTGCCAAGTCTTAGATTATCTATCACTCTAATCAGCTCAATAAATCTGATTATGCATCTTTCAAATAAATAATGATGGGTTTTGCCTGGAGCTTTTACTGTTTTTCAATCTGTATCTATCAGCTGAAATTTTATGTGCACTCAACAATTGCTATTCCGTTGTTAGGAATTCTGTTATTGCTGGCTGCAATACCATTCATTTGAGTGATATGGGTGCAAAAGATTCTTTGTTTCTCACACAGAGCAGTTAAATTGTAAGACAGCATTAGTTAAAAAACAGTGTCATTGTTATGAGAAGTTGTATATCTGATTTTTTTTCTTATTCTCATTCTGAACAGGTTCTGAAAACATTCTAGGTCTAAGTTAAAGTAACTTTTCCAAAAGTGATGAGTCTATGGAAAAGAACTTCGCTGTTCTCACCTAAAAGTTATATTTTCTACAAAAAAAAATTAGAAGTTGTCTAAGTTAGAAAATCACTTGAAGTCATGATTTTTTCCCATATTTTCAAAATTCCAAGTTTGAGTTAATTCACCTTAAGCTACTCCACCTGTAACTGCTGTATATATCTGGAGCTGAGATGTGTGAAATAATCTGCAAGGGTCTGTACACCTCTATACGTAGACATGCCTATCAGTTCACTAGCAGAATCACTATTGTGGTACTTTTAATTTTACATTCACACACAAGAGCATCTACCTTCCTGGTATTATTACCAAAGCACATTACCAACAAAATTGATGTTACTGGCATGGCAAAAACATATGTTTTATAATCTTGTCATGTTTAGTAAGTGAAATAGAATTCATCCTTTGTCAACTTAGAGCTTGACCCTAAAACACCTTATGTTCCTAAACTTTTCAGTACCGCACATATTTATGTAGTACCTGACTCAGGGGACATGGGAGTGGGAGGAGAATGCCACTATCATGAAGAACAAAGTGAAAGTGAGAGTAAAAGAGTAATGAGAGTGGCATGTATGACAGGCACTGAGGAACTGGCTTGAAATACAGACCATTTTAGTTTTGTACCCAGATATGGTAATCCTGGGAACTATTTGGGCCTCTAACGGTCTCATCCAACTGGCATCATAAATTGTTTAGAGAAAAGATGCCTCTTGCTAGGAGTATTGTCAGGCTCTAGAGCAACTGAGAACAGTTACTAGAAGTGAACAAAGAATTCCTGATGAGACACGTAACTAGTGACAGTCTTGGCTGGTGCCTTTATGTGTTACAAAAATTATAAATGTTGTTATAAAAGGTGAAGTCAATGAGAATCATCGTACTTACAAGGAGCTCTGAATCACACCTGTAGATAGGAGACCTCCAAAGCAACTCGCCACTGCTGCGGTCAGGGGGAAGCAGGCACTAAACCAGTGACACAGAACTGCTCTGTAGTGCATGGTATTGCTGGAAGCATGAAACTCCTACATAAAATGTAAACCTGGTGCCTGGAGACCTGTTATTAATAAAGACCAACAGCCATTTCTTTTTTTTTTTTGAGATACCAGAGTCATTGACTGGGTAAAATCCAAACTGGCAAATACTTATCAGAGGCATACAAAGCATTCCTAATGAAATGCAAAGCTGGTAGCAATTCAAGTTTCGGGGTGTTTTATTACAGACATCAATATAAGCTTATCCGAGTGGAGTAAGTACACATACTTTCAAGTAAAATTAGGTGACGTATGCCAAGAAGGTGAAAGAAACATTGAGACTATCTGCCTTGCTGAGTGAAAGTGATCACATTTTATCAATAAGTCTTTTATGTTGAAAGGATGTGAAAATCCATGTTCACATAGACATTTGGATTGGAGGGATGTATTTTCCCTGAAATTTTTAAAAATAAAACGATGCAAATTTGGGCAAGATATAGAAGGTAATGGGGAAAAGCGTAATTTAAAAATAGAAGACTATATCTTTTGATATTTAATTAGATTTCACACAGCTCTAGAAAGTACAATATTCTCCATGTAACTTCCCTCAACATATTACAAATTCTCTAAATCCTTCCATTACTTTCTGGGAAAACTATCTGTTGTGGCAACTAGACCAGATTTAGATGTCCAGATAAGCTATAATCTAGGGCTGCCTATCCTCAAAAGCTGAAAACCTAGCAACACTCCCATTTTAGGACATTAATTTCTCCCAGCAGCCTAGGCACAGTCACCAGCGTATGCTCGGAAATAAAGCAAATAACAGCTAGCTATTTAGCCGACACTTAAAAGCTGTCAATAGTCAGGAGCTGAGGACAGGGAGGCTCCACCGAAATTTCCAAGGAAGGTCATACCAAGCCTAAACAGCACAGTGTCTGTCTTTTCTATACTGACCAGAGTAACTTTATTCAGACAAGAGGACACACATTTGAGGCTCACCTCAGCCTGTGTTGATACAGACCCACAGCTTACATTTTCCAGGAGACCATCCTAACCTCAGCAGATCAGACTCTTACACCGCATAAAATGCAAGATTTCTGGAATCAGGGAGACCATAAACAAGGATGATCCTAACTATGTAATCCTGTGAGATTATGAACCCCCAGAAATTTGCGCCCAGTAGGAGAAAATCTTCCCGTTTAATTTCAGTTCTTTCCTTTCTGACAAATACTACCCTGCCTTTCTCTGACCTTCATCACAGATGTAATTTGTTAGCATTTATAGCAATGCAGATGGGTCTGCCAGTCTTTCATAGAAACTTTGTCATTCTGCATTTTGCAAGGCCTGAAAGGCTTTTGGAAATTAGAAATGTCACCTACAACGTCAGGTTGAGTTAAATGTCCTTTTGTGTTCATTCTCACTTACCCACTTAGCCTTAGAGCTTTTACTATCTGCTGTCCTTCTGCAGCTGCAGTGGTGCTCATGTTGACAGGGAGAAGTGACAAGATACATAGGCGAGGAGGCCAATGAGGTTCTGAAGGCAAACAGAAGATCAGCGTTTGAACAGACAGCAGCAAGAGCTTTGAAATAATCTAGTTCACTGAAAGGTTTCAAGGGAGGAAAATCTATGTGCGCAGGGAATATGCTGAAATGGTTGTGGTGGCGACAGTCTGAAGAGCCCAGGGAAGGAAATGAAATTTATGAGTCATTGAACATCCCAGGTGAGTTCTGGTGATTTGCTGAACAACGCAGCTGTTCCACATCTGGGTACTTTAGGCACAGTACTCCCACTCAGCGCTCGCTCTCTGCATTTTCTATCTAGTACCTCCCCGATACTTCTTAAGGTTAACAAATTCATAACCAGCGATATGGTTGCAAATGCAACTGCAGACCTCAGGGGATGAGTGAGAACAGGATTCCAGAAATGCATTAGTAAGAAAGTTAATGATAAATCTAAATGAAGGCAGGCAGACAAAGAAGCATTTTTATTTGCATTTTATTAATGAAATAATAAAAGAGTAAGTAGATCACTGTTATTTAAGCACAGAGCTCTTGCAAGCCCACATTCTAGCCTTGTTTTTGAATCTCTCTGGAGATAAGTGTGTGATCATGACTGGGAAATGAGCAAACTCTAAAGCAAGGGAAGGCGAAGAACTTGGCCATGCGTCACCCTTCAGGGCAAACCAAAAGGTGACCCTTTCTCCAGTGTATGAAAGTCAAGTATGTCAAAACTACTTCTGTTGCCATAGTATGTCATGGTTTCTGAAGAGGTTAGGAATCACTCCAAATGGATTGTCATTCTAGAGTGTTTTATTGTGTCTGGTCTCAGTGGAGAACCAGAAACATACATAAATTCCACTGAACAGCTAGACTGTTTAGATATTCGTATCATATACATTTTTAATGTATAGACCAATTTACTGAACTTTCAGTGAAAGATACAGTCCTTGCTGGGAAGTGCTGAATAGCTACCAGAGAGAGGGGTGGAGACTTTTACATCTCATTGAAAAAAGAGCTGTTCACCAACAAAACATAAGAGATGGCACCTAGTGTAACAAAAAGCAATTTACTCACCTACTGAAAGGAAACACCATTTTCTCTGAATAACATGGTGGCCAATCAATCTCCTATTCAGGAAAAAAAAGAAAAAAAAAGGCAAGTTGGAACCATTTTGTCCTTCACATGTGGTTTCCAGATTTGGCACACAGCTTACAGAAGGCTGTTGCCCTTCTGGGCCAACACCTGGAGATAAGGGAGGAAAGCCGCAGGGCATAAAATGACAAATTGGTCTGTGTTTTGAGAATGGAATCCCTCCCCTCATACGTCCCCTATGTTAATGGTTGGACTTGATGATCTTAAAGGTCTTTTCCAGCCTAAATGATTCTATGATTCTAAATGCCTACCCCTGGATTTACCCAAAGGTCCCTAGAAGACAATGGAGATAAGTTAGCCCATCTAAGCTCTGAATTCTCACACGAAGACAGGATGAATTTCACTTTAGAAGTGCATCTCTCTCCTGACTTACCTTAAACAGAACTTCAGGTGATTAGTTTAGATATAACAATGGGATCAGCTCACTAATTTAGACATGTAAATTTAGGAATCTATGTGCAGACACATAGGTCAACACTGAAACACAGGTGTCTATCAGTAGAGGAATACAAGCATGTGAGGGTCCAAAGCTCCTGTTATAGTCAGCAAAAATCTAATCAATACAGCCACTGGAAAGTGGAAGCAAGTTCAGTTCACTCTAAAGTAGATATGAACTCAGTTGCTCACATGACAGTGCCTGTTGCAGTCTGAGCTGGTACGTTCCACCTTGCAGCAGGCTGATCCTGCACAGGATCTTATGCGGGTCCTGTGTTGTATCTGCCAACTGTATGAGGATGTCTCAGACTCCACAGGACATCTCAAATAGCATTAGGTGTCTGATTTCATGCAACTGAGCTGTGCCCCCAGTGTCTGGCAGGCTGAAATCTATTGAGTAGTTCTCCATAAAACACAAGGGGAGGGGAGGTCTCAAGTGTGCCTCTAGGCACCTTCATTTAGGTGTCCTTAACCCTGAACTGAATCCTTGTTCTACGCTTGCTCAGCTGAATCCCATCATGGGAGCTTGTCCCAGGAATTTTGCCCTCAAGTCTTGGTTTCACAAAAAGCAGCCCAGAAGCCTTGAAATGCTTCAGTAGAGCTGAAAACCCGTAAGACTCCATGAATTTCAGCTTCAGGGCTGTGAGCTTTGGAGCCAGGCAGGGCTCTGTGAAGGTACAAATACCTCCTCACTGCTGGACATGCTGACCTAGACCTCAGGTAGAAATGTGCTCATTTAAATAGGACTTTGCACTTCAAGAAGGTGAGCAGGCAGAGTCAAAAAAGATGGAAAAATGCTCGTAAGAGTTACAGTGGCCTTAAAGCAGGAAACTGGGTGAGAAAACATCTGTTTCTGTGATTCCTCTTAAGAGTGAAGGTGCTGGCGCATATGGAGCTTTACCTGATTAAAAAGACTATCCCAGTGGCAGAGCCTTGACTGTTCTGTAACAAGCCTGTGTGCCCTACACTGCACAGTGGCAGTACTGGGACACCAGAAACAAGAACTGTCAGAAAATCCACCTGCTATTCATCAAAGAACCACTGAATCCATTAAGTTTTTGGGATGTTATTTTCCATATGATTTGGTATTTTTCTGTTCTTTATCAGGAAAAAAAAATCCCATTAGCTTTAGTTTTCAGTGAGGAGAGAGACATTCTCTTAATCACAAATGTTTCCCTTTATCTTAGAAGGAAAGTATTAGGAAAGCTACTTTGCTACTGCTGCTTCATCTGTATCTGCCCTGTCTTCTATACTGTACATCTTAGCTTTAAATTTGCTTAGAAATATATACGTACATAAGTAATGTAGAAAAAGACAGCAACATGACTGAAAGCTGGAGCACAGACAAGACAATTGGTTTCACTGTATCTTTGTCTGCTAAGGTGCATTAATCTTGCAAAAGCAAAATGTTATTAATGGTAATTTGAAAGAAAGAAGTAGGTTACTTTCAAACTGATTTATTTCTCTGGGCAGCATCACTGTATGCTAGTGCATTTACAGCTACATTTCAAGGACAATAATGTACGCAATTGCTAGCAAGCCAGGTAGCCAGCCGTACTTTCAGGCTTGATAGACAAATGTCCGTTTACCATGACTTCTATTTTCAAAATAATTTCTTTGTATTTTCAACATCTGTTGACAGAACCCTAAATATAGGAACTATGCTAAATCTTTGCTCTGACTGCAACGCTTTTGTGATATGATCTATTGCAGAAATATCAAGCTGAAATTGGATCAGGAAAGCAGACTTGCAATTGTGAGCTATCAAAAGGATGTAGTGTTGTTACACAGTATAGTTTCAGAAAATATAGTGGCAAAAAATTTGCTGTGGCTATTTTTAAGTTGTGAGAATATAAAAGTAGAGGCTTGCAAGGCTTCTTTTTCCAATATTGCAATTTGAGATTTTATGTTGACCAAGGAAAATATATTTAATGGGGATAAAAAAAAAAAGTACTTTTTAAGAGAATAACTTATAAGAATGGTTATTTAGACTAGAATATCAATACTTGGAGTTATTTTTCTTCTGAGACAAAAATCCTGAAAGGGACAGTGCATACTTTGCCAATGTTCAGCGCAGTAATGGAGCCATTAGAGTAAATCACTACATTTGCTTCACCAAATACCCATGTAAATGATTGTGTTAATGTCTAGTCTATCAGCTTAATAATATTCATTATGAAACTGTGTGTTTCAGCTCCAACCCAGATGAAAGGAGGCCTGGTGAAGGAGATTTTTGTGGATCTTCATGCTGACAGATCCCATAGCAAGATTGATACGTGCAACTGAAGGGATCAAATTATCACTGGAAACAGAAACTGGCCAGTAATATGAGTTTCCGAAAGCAGAGTTGACTAGATCAAAGCCACTATTTGTTGACCTGTACATGGATCTACTTTCTTTTCCAGTGGTCCAAGCATATAGTCACAGTGAGGGCCCACAAAGAGCTATTTCAATCTGTTCTGACATCTTTACTTTGTGCTTAAAAGAAGAATGCGATGTTCTCTGTACATGAAAATTCAGTTTAAATATAGCTAAAGCTATAATGGAAATCATCAAAGAAATGTAAAGTTCCCCACAGAGTCACTCTTAAGATAAAAATCATACTAAATTTTAGTCAGGACCTGCATTGCTAATAAACCAGAATGTCATTTCACAGTAAAGAAAGTAAAGTGGAACAGTTTTTAAATCCAATTTACATTTGAGAGAGCATGTGTTAGATCTGCTCTTAAAACTTGGCCCATTCCCACTCAAAATGCTCACCAGTCTGTTATAAATTGTCTCAACACCACATTCCCTGTTTTTCTTTGTGTAACTACAAGGTCTGGATAAAGTCTAGTCAGGATTTTCCGGTTCTCAGTCTATCCAAATCTTCCTCAGGGAAACAGAGGCCCCAAGGAAGCTTTCCCCAGATTAGCCTTTGGGCCATGAAAATCCACCCTAACCCCGCATGCTCACTCTCCCATTTGAGTATCTCCTTTTTAGGACGCTCTGCATTAATCTGTCCTTGGACAATGCAGGAGGAAGGCTGAAAACACAGCAAAGGGGTGAATTTTTAATTATATCATCTGGTTTGGTGTGAATATCTTTTCTGGTCAATATCATAATCTTGTTTTAGATTAGATGAGATTAGATGAATTACGCTCATGACATAAAATGAAGTTCCTGAATTGAAAATGGAAAGGAATTCTCGAAGGAATTTGTAATTTGACAGAGATGTATTTCACCATGGCATTTCTTCCTGTACTCTACTCTCTCTGGGACAGGATTTTGCACCATATGCTGCAAATGCTGTTTCAAAATTTCTGATTGTTGGACACCAAAGTATTAGGATTATTGATGATAGGAGTAGACATTTAATTACCCTACCACACATATTGAGGGATGTGATCTTGAAAGAAAGAAAAGATGACATATAGACTCTCTCCGTATAGCCTCTTCCATAGTAATTTCATTAAATGCAAATAGGACTTCAGGGAGGATGCTCATCAGTGTAAGGAAAGTTATGACAGTATGGTCTGAAGGCAATTGTGCAAAAGTGTGTTGCAGCAGTTGAAGAAGAATGAGAGGAGAGCTTAGTCCTTATAAAATCTAAGTACTCTTAGGTTTTTGTCCCTTGGTTTTCCTTAACCATCTTTTAAACTGAGCATATTTCTATCAGTTACAGAAGCTGTGCTCTAAAAAAAAAAATAAATCATAAAACAAATACCTCACATATAATTCCCTAGTTTAGCATTATGATTTCTGCAGACATGCATATATCCTCCTCTTTTTGCAATGCTAACTGAATGGGGAAAAGACACAGTAACCTGGTTTATTCTGGAAACAGCAGGTAGTTTGATCTATTTTTACTGCAGATCATTTCCCAGGACACTGTGATTCTTATATTTTTAATCAAATGTGTGAATCGAAAACTGTGGTGTGACCTTTGGAAAAGACACTACAGGACATCAGCTGAAGCTGTGAATAGTTTAAGCACAAACAGGAAGTTGACTTGGTTGTTCTGTAACAAAAGACTGCGGTAATTTATGGAGTAGGAGTTGCAGTTTCAAAACATTTTTAATTGCTACATTTGATCTGCTATGCTGTATTGTGTGACAACAGCTAAGAATGAAATGTCAGTGCCCATGTTCCAGAATAAATTTATACAGTGTGAAAGCAAAGAACCCTGTTGATTTCAGCTTTTCTTTTTCTAAGTGTTTCAGATTTGCCTGAATTACTTTCAGGTTAAATAAGGAGTGAAGAGGTCCTCAGTCTTGCAAAGCATTTAAGTAGATGCATAACTTTGTTCTTATTAAGTCTACTTATGATGAAAAGAAATTTTAATATATAAGGGAAATAAAATGGGAAGGGATTTCACAGTGACCTATGTACCTGGGATAACTCTCTTTGATAAATGGGTCACCCTTAGGATGGAACTGTATTAAAACCCACTCTCATTGCTTTTAGTTCATTATTATGGTAACTTAGGCCTATGAAATATTGCAGAAGTTTTACTTACAGGAGTGAAGTTACACAGGTACTTAGGAGTACCTAACTTTTCTAACTTGAAGAAAGGAATTCCCCATTGTCATATTTTATAATGAATTATTTAAGAAAAGAGGACAATATACTGTACCAGTAGCTGCATGCTGCTTCTTGGTGATGTCTGTGATATACACTGTGGGCACCCAAGTCTTCCCATAAACCATGAAAATGAAACATAAATCCTCTCTGAGCAAACTCCTGAGTGATTTCCAGAGATAACCACTGATCATTAACAGGATCAGAAATGTGTAATCCAGTCAATCATTTTAATGTAGTTGATAAAATGATATGCTATTAACAACAAGGAACTGATTCTGTCCTGAAATATATTATCATTTTCTTAAACAAGAAGGACATTTTGAAGATAACTTTCATTAATTATAGAGAAGATTACTTCTTTGTGGCTATACAAACTTCTATCTTCCTTCATCAACCAGGAGCTACATTTTGATAGGATCACCAGAAAATGCATGAGAACACCAAATGTGTGGTTATTTATGCACTTATGCATACTTGTCATCCTCAGATTTCCCAGAGGACCACATCACTTTCTTGAATCAAAGCTAAGTTTTTTCCTTATTTTTCCTGATGTCTTTTACAAAGAATGGCTTTTGCAAAAAATCAGGTTTTGCATTATTATAAATGTTTGGTTCCATATTATCAGTGAGTAAATAATGAGAACTTAGGCAAGAAGGCTTGCCAATGGGAACCTTTGCAATGTAACGCTGTAGGTAGTATCAGAAGGTTTTAGCACTGTGTAGAAATTGCTTAGCTTTCAACAGGCAAAATTTACTCAATGCATTATTCAGAATTAAAGATCCTTTTGATAGATATTCAACTAACATTTAAATGAAAGAGTTCAAGTTCATTACTCTTTTTTTTTTGTACTATATTTTAAAATTCATTCTAAATGTACAATTTTACCTGTCAATGTTTTGCAACTAATAAAACTGGAAAGCTCTATCTTTTCATTATGGTGTACTCTGCTCTATTATCTCTATAAACAAAACATCTAGTTTTAGGAGTATGTGTTTAAAATCTTTGCAAATCAGTTCATAATGCTGCAAGTTATTTGCTTACAGTAGTATCAACATGAAATGTGTTTTAGGACATCTTTCATGTGAAAATTCTGTAACAGTGACAAGAAACTCGTGATAAATGTGTGTCAACAATTTCATATCTTTTTCAAACTTGGAGAGAGGATTTTTAGTGGTTTCTTCCATACTTGGTCTTAAGGACAGAACTGGAAACCATATTGGACACTTCTACTTTCTGCAAGAAGAAAAAGGCAGTGAAGAAAACTGACAGTTGGAAAAATGAGATGAACTACTTAGTAATTTTCATCTCGTAAATAATTGTCACAATGCTGAGAAAAGGTTTTTCTCCAGATGAATAAGTACAAAACAATGCACCTGCATTTCTTTTCCATGGAAAAGTCACAGTAATAATGGCATGTGTTGTCAGTAGCCAGGATTCTCATTTTCAAAATCCTGACTGCAGTGAGAATTTTAATAAAAGAAGTAAAGAAAGAAATGCAAAATACAGACCCAAGCCTTTGACTGTCCCCTCCTTTTAAAGGGATCACTGCCAAGTCAGGTTTATTGCTTTTTGTGCTGCGCTGCTGTTGAAGTGAAATTGTGAAGACTTGTGGCTTCAGACTGCCTCTCAAAAATTGCATGGAACTATAGAAATGACAGCAAGCAATCATAAGCCCAAAACTACTCCTGTAAAAGCCACTGGCAAAATGTACATTGAGCACAGTGGGGCATAGTCTGTTCCCATCATAGTGGGTGGGTTTTTTGTTGTTGTCTTTCAGCCTGAAGAGTTCAAAATCAGAAGGCAGAGGAATTAATTTCAGTATCAGACTTGGGAAAGAATACTAATCTTCCATCAGAGATTTCCAGAATTAGTTTGAAATGCTTTCTGTATAGATGTCCCTACCATAACGGTCAGATCCAATCACTTCAGAACTTTGCTTATTCTTCCATGCTCATCTTTCTTTCTTTTGTTCTTCCCTTCACTTCTTCTTGGTCTTCTTTTTCTGCCCTGAGTTCTTTGCCCTCTAGGTAAAGCACTCTGAGATACTAGGCAAGAACTCAGTATTGCTCAATCAAAATGAAAGATGTGTTCAGAAAAGCCATCTACACTTTCATCACTGAATTCTGATAAGGTTTGCTATTAGAAAATAAGGTAAGGTCTGCCTAAGTGCAAAGGCCATTTTTGGTGGCCATAGAATTACTTTAGACTCAACTTTGGTAGGACTATGCAGAATCAAGTTTATGTTCCCTAATTCTAGATAGCAAAGACCACATAATAGGAAAGGGCAAACATATCAGAGTTGGCTGGACATTTTCTCATTGAAAAGCATTTCTAATTAATTTCATTTTCAGAGAACTGATTTGCCAAAGTCTGAAAGACCCAGTTTAGCTCCTGTTGAAAGCCAGACTTCAGAATCCACATGTCTGGGAGAGGTTCACCAAACTTGATGTCAAGGGACTCCAGAGCTTCCCATCAGCCTCCTGCAGTCAGGAGCCTTCAAGCCACAAGTGTCCTTGCTCGAGCAGAGGTTCCCGAGTACTCTCCTGACTCTGCAGTAGCTATGTCTGGAGTCCAAAGTACCTCTGTTTGAGGTGTGGATTTCCCATAGCTGGAGAGTTCCCTGACTCTGAAATACTCAACTCTATTTAACTTGCCGAAGCCTCTCACAATCTGTGAAAGTTCAGATAACGTTTCTGGAACAAGAGAGAGACTGGGAATACCTGAAAAGTGTTAAGTTCAAGGTTGATTATAGAGAACAAACCTGATGAATCCTGATTCTTTTTTAAATTAAAAAAAAAACAAAAACAAAACAAAAAATGAAACACCACACAAAACCCCCAAAACTGCTGAAAAGTATGTAGCATTCTTTTTTCATTATAACTTGGGATACATATGTTAAAAAAACTGAAATGTCTCACTGGACAGATATTCCATATTTCAACCTTTTCAAGAACATAGAATTCACAAAGGAATTAGGCTCTTTATGAATAATAGTGTGTGACTAAGAAAAGACAGGACTACTTCCATGTGCAGTCAGATCTACCGCATTAAGTCCTCGAGTACCCCGCTTCACAGCTGGGTACTACTGATTTGTTAGACACTACAGAATTTGAAAAGATAACTCTAAGGTATCTTGTAACAATTGCCTGGGCCATCCAGTCCCTTAGTGAAATACCTTTTCAAAGAATACTCCATCTCTCTCTCTCCTACTGTTTCTAAATGTGTTGTTTATATTAAGAAAATTATAATACTGACATTTAGAATTTGGCAGTGAAATATAATGTTCTTTAGGTTAATTACCCTTCCTACACACAGTGACAAGTACTATAAGATATAGTATATGGAACAGCTGGGACATTTTTGTGTGGGATTTCAAAAACCTAAATCTCCTATGAGTAATGTGAACAACACTTAGTGTGGGACATGCTTTATGACAGTATAGAATGATGTGTTTAATTAAGTGCTGTATACATACACTATGTACTCTCTCAGCCCCATTACAGCCTGTTCCTCATTACTGACTGTGCTTTGTACATAAGGAGAGATTCAACATTTGCAAGACAACTTCAAGTGGTCAATGCCTTATGGACCAGATCCGGCTCCATTGAAATACTTGGGAGTGGCTTCCATTGACTTCAACAGGATTTGCATCATGGCCCTCGGTAAGAAATTTCAGTTCATCAAATCTGCACAGATTGAAGAAAGGTTCTTGAAGCATGTTCAAGTCCCAACAGCTGAAGATTTCTTAAGAAAGCTTTCTGAATGACTCTAAATAAGTAAGGACCCTGACTGTATGATCCTTTCCTGAACAAAATTGCCAAATTTAGTCAAGTAGGGATGCCAGCTAAAGAAGAATAAAAAGGTAAATATTGAAATATGCAGTGGAACAAGTTGTGTTGTTAACTTTTATTTAGTTTTGCTTTTTTTACATAAAACATGGTCTCTAGATTTGTGTTTAAAAAAAAAAAGTAGAAATTGAAAGCACCTACTGAAGGATGAGTATCCTTACAGTGCGGTTTTAGAAACAGGAATGACAGGAGGTAGACAACC
Organism: Sagittarius serpentarius; assembly: GCA_034782735.1. Classification (NCBI taxonomy): domain Eukaryota; kingdom Metazoa; phylum Chordata; class Aves; order Accipitriformes; family Sagittariidae; genus Sagittarius; species Sagittarius serpentarius. The sequence goes on from JAVKLA010000017.1 coordinate 20,458,330, forward strand.
CAAACTGCAGCCCTTGGACAGAAATAAGAGACGGACAGCCATAGTCCGTAAGTTCTGAGGGTCTCACATAAGTCTTCCCTCCCTCTGCTGACTGCCCCTTTCTCATGTGACTCCTTCATGTTTATTTTAACTCCTTTCTTTCTGCAACTACCAACTGATTTTGCAACTACAGTTGATTTCTGCAACATTTTTCAGTCTGTCCACAAAGGTAAACCAGAAATTATTAAAAAATGACTACATGGTTAGCATTTCTGTTTAGCTTATTTTTTACCCTTAGAAATACATAGATGTGTTTGACCCACTCCCTTTTATGGGCTGCCTCTGTCTTCTGGGCTGAAGTCATGCAATGCCCAGTTTTATACCAGTCATTTGTAGTAACATGAAGTGTACCACATGATCCAGACTCACTCCTTGAAGTGCTTTCCTGCTTTCTCTTCATTTTTCTTGTTTTATTGTCAAGTAGGTCTATGAAAGAGAGAAAACAACTGCTAAAAGCAGAAAAGCAGGCTATTTTTATGTGACGACAGTCTCATTTCAAATCATGATTACCCTCTCTTGAACAAGGAACAGCAAGAAAGGTAAAGATATTAAAAGTCTCACTTATCAGAAATACCTGCATGAGACAGCACACCACAAAGTGATTAAATATAGGACTATTGCTCTAGATCTAAATCTTTAAAAGCTAGGATAAAGATTCAGTACTGAAGCACTTGACTGGAAAACGTAAACATTATTCACTGGTTGGCATAAAGGTAGAAATGTGGTTTTTTAAACATAATGCCTGAAATGGAATTTGGTTTTTTCCATATTAGAGGTAAAGGAAGAAATACACAACTATCTGAATCTTCTGACAAGTTTGTTTTTTAGTGTAGTGGGATTGCATTTTCACAGAAAATATTTACTGTGTGAAGGACATAAAGTTCCTGAGAATGGTGAAGATTAATTGTCAGCTCTTTGAAGATCTGTTTAGAAGAAGAATGAGATCTGCTCTATCTATTACACATCAACTTCCCTAAAAGTCAGCTAAGTAGCTCTCAACTAGGCATCCGAGCTGCCGAAGCCTATCTCTGAAGTCAGTAGACAATAGCACCTCAGAAGAATGGTGCATAAATCCTATATATTAACTCATCTGGAACTAGTCATGTGATGCTGTGCACAGGACTGTCTAACCTCCTCTCTGTGATTTACATGCCTGATGTACTATAAAAATGGTTCTTTGAGGTTTGTTGGGGTTTTTTTGCTGTTTGTTTGGTTTTTTTTTAATCTGACATTGCAGAGTTCATTAGCACTGTATAGAACGGGGTCTAGAGCCCCATGGGTTTTGTGGCTGTCCTCCATGCTTTCCTTTTCTCAGAAATACATTCTCCAAGGATACAAATTAAACTCATCTCTGCTGAAGGATGAGATGAATGAGGAGAGACAGACCTCCTTGACAATCCCTTATTGTAGACACTGTTGCACTCTCCCCACCTCTCATTCTCCCCATCACCATGTGAAGTCATGCTGCTTGTCATAGGCAAAGGGATGAGAGGTGCCCAGCATAAGGGGAAGCAGATGGCTACCCCACTCACTTGATCATTCTCAAGGCCAATGCAAAGCACACTGCCAGTGCTTTTCTTTATCTCTTGACTTTTCTCTGGCTCACCTGAACGTGGAACCAGATCTTACTGCCATGTCTTAGACTTGTACTCATGTCGTGTGGGGCTGCCTTCCTCAGCAAGACCCTCAGCCTGTCCCAGAATTAGCAGAAAATGATCTTTCTTCTTTAGGGTTTGGACACAAATGGATTGTGGTAGGAGCAGGGAAGAACAATAATAAAGATACGGGCAATAAGTCAAGAAAACAGGCTTGCTGTAACATCCAGAAATACTTTGCTGGCATTGAGTGTAAAATAACTTCTGGGTCTCAAATGTAAACACACAACATTTGCGTTTCAGAGATGGACTGAGATTCACAGGTCCATGCTCAGTTGCCATCCAAGGACGTTCTGTTCCCTCCATTCCTGCTGGGACCAGCATGCTCAATGTGCTCAGGATGTGCAAGAACAAAGACAGACGTCGACCCAAATGGCTCATAGAGAGGTCCTGGCAGACCTTGCACAATTCATACAGGTGTGGATCAAGTACAGATATTGTATTTTCTTGGAGGACTTCTTGTAAGTGAAACAAATGTGAAGTGGTCTGGAAATTTCTTTCCATGGCGCTGCAAGGGTGCTTCAGAGGGTGCATAAAATACTCCACAGTTTGCCTCAGCTGGGAAGTTGATCTTAGGTGCACTGTACCGGGACTGCGTGGACAACATATTGGAATTGTTATTTTGCTCAGGCTGCAGCAAAGAAATCTATAGTCTTCATCATTCAAGACAGCAAAAGACCAACACAACATGTTATAAAACATTGTTTCCACAAACGTAAATAATGAAATCAGTCCAAACAAGGAGGCCTCCCGATACCTTGGATGATGATTCTGATTTTCTGGAAAATTAAAAGAACAAAGATGAGAAAGCAATGGAGCAACAGTGGCATGTCAAAAATTAACTTTAACAGATGAATAAAAAGATGAGAAGACGGGATATTATGCCAGTCGCCATACTTGGCAGCAATAGTTTGACAGTACTGCTGGGAGGACAACAAACCAGAAAGGAATAACATTTTTCATTTCAGCTGCCAGGCTTACCATATTTTAGGAGCTCAGAATTTGTGGTGACACTTTTATATTTCTGTGCTTCTGATCCAGAGAAATCAGAGAAGCAGAGTTGGGCTGAGAGGACAAGAGAGGCACAGAGGAAAAGTGCAACAACAGCATTTCTGCCAGAAGCTTTGGCTGAGTCCTGAAAGCTGGTTGCAGCATGAGACTTGTGCCCTTGGCATAACTCTTAGCCACGTCCTTCCTCATCTTTGCCTTCCCTTCCCCACCCCCACCCCCCCTTTTTCTGTTTAAATAGAATCTGGCTTAGCTTGGCCAAACCTTTCTATTTATTTATTTTTCTCTTTTCTTTCTTTTCTTTTTTTTGTTTGTTTTGTTTTATGGTGTTTTTTTGTTGTTGTTGTTGTTAACCTTGTGACCAGAAAGGCAGTTAATAGTAATGTCTTAAACAGCTTGACATTGGTTCAGGCTTGCCAGGTCTTGGAGTGGCTGATAAGACTATGTGCTGGGCTTGTCTTTCTCCAGCAGCAAGGTTACAAATCAGAGTCAACAGTACAAACAGAAGCTTTTTTTTCTTTTCTCTCTTGGCTATTTTCCCCACTCCCTTTGTGTATGTGCTTGTCCTGTTTTATTTTGGAGGCAGCAGACCCAGCTTCCAATAAAAGAGGCAACAAATACAGCTCCAGCCATCTCAGCTACTTTTTATTTTCTTTTTCTCTCCCAAAGGGGGAGTTAATATCATCTTAATACTGTATAAAAAGACACTATCAACCAGGGAATTTTCCTCATAAAAATACTCCGCAGCTAAAAGAAAGAGGAATAATGGATGCTGTTAAAATGAAAGTCTCCTTGAATACTTTACATAACAAACACTTTGTCTGTTTGTCTTCTGTATCTCTCATAAAAGATTTAAAAGATTTTAATAGTGATCATTTGCTGTAAGACTTAATTGGCCATGTATCAGCACATGGAAATCCATAGAGCGTACAGCCATTCTGAGCTCTGCGATGAGAAAGTCATGACAGCACCTTTGCCCCCAGGTGCTCCTGTGCTTTCCAATGCAAGCAATTCACAGAACACATGCAATCCCACCCCACACCCCCTGTCCAAGGTGTTTTGGGGGTTGCACTGCAGCAAGAACTGTTTCAAAGGGTATTTAGTGCATATACATAATTTTTGCAATCTTGACACTTGCATTTACATCTTCTCAGAGGAGAAACACACAGCTCCTTCAACTCCTTCGCTGGGGAAGGTGTTACAGCTTGACACCGTTCTCTACAGAAATGATTATTTCCTCTCGACAAGGGCTGGTGTGGCTGAGCAGGTCCCATTGTACAGTGGCAGTTCACCGGCTAGAAAGGTTGTCACGCATCACTGGTGTCTATGGTGTTTCAATTCAAAGCTTTGCATTATCTCTAATGGCATAATAGCAAAGGGCTCTTTGGTATGAAGGGAAGTGAAATGTGAGGCTGTATCACCGCCGCTTGTGACAGCATGACGTTTGCCTACTGTGCAAAAACACAGGTTATCAGCTCAAACCTGAAACAGAAAATGCAGTTATTTAAGAAAATGTATAATTTATACACTGAAGCTGCTGGAGAAAAAAGGAAAAAAAAAAAACCTCTCTGCTTTTCTTTTGTCTAAGGGATGTAGAGTATAAGGACATTTCTTCATACTCTATTTTTTGGAAGGGCAATAAAAACCTACACAGCTGTGACTCATCTTTGAAGAAGTTTTTAGTGCCATAGCCCTTTCTACCAGGGTGCCTTTCTTATAGAAGACACTACTTTGTAAGAAAGAAGAGTTGAAAAGAAGTAATTTGATATTTTGACCTTTTTTTGTCTATAAATATATAAAAAATGCTTTACTCAGTCAAACAAGTGCAGTATAGGCTTTTATAGTCCAGTATCCCACCTCCAGCAATGGCCAAAACTGAATACTGAAAATAGTCTTAGGATATGATGTACACACACACACGTGTATGTATGCAGCATCTGTGAAATTTCCCACATTTGGCATCCTACAGGAGTGATGATCTGCAACTCAAGGCCTTCCACGGCCAGAGTGGTATGTTTCACCAAAGTATTTGACTGTGAAAATACCAATTACTGGGCATTAATGATGTGATCAGTAGAGACAAGAGGCTGTGCTGATGTATCATACATGAAAATCAGAAAGAGAATGATGATTAATTATAATAAAATTACAGTAAAGTTATAGAAATGAGTGTATTTCTAGGGCACTTTCTCACGGAGCTGGTGGACAGGCAAAACCATCCATCAATTCTGATGGCAAAGATGTTCACAGACTGTACTGAATGGTATATTTCTCTTACTCTGTGTAGGAGAGAAAGATGGAGGAACATGTGACTAAGCAATGTCCTGAATCAGATGCCAGGAAGAGTTCATTTTTTATACTCTGCTCCCTTGGCCTTTTTAAATTGGGAAGGGATCCCAGAGGTACCCAGCCATGTAATCTGCAGCAGAGAAATTGCTATGAGCCCCAAGACAAAGCTTAAAGCACAAGATGTGAAGATGAACTCATTTCTTTCCATACTCACAGGACTGTTTCTGAGTCAAGCTGCACTTCTGTAGGCAGGAGCTGTAAAGGATTCAAGGCACATGAGCTGCCATCTCAACTGCTTATAGCAACCCTTGGGAATTTGGAAGCAGGTACCTGTGTCCAAGGATGCTAGTCTTTCCAAGATTGCCTCCTTTGTTGTCATCTCAGCTCCTAACAGGGAAAATTGGCAAGAGGAACACATATGTTTACACTAAGTAATTTGACTGATTTTAATATATTTAAAATAAGCAAAGTGTGCGGGTAGCCAGCATATGACCTTTCAATTTGAATTCAGTTACTTCCCAGAAAGTCAGAGAATGGAAAATATGCTTTGACTGGGGTCTTAATGTTTGCTTTTAGGCTGGGAGTGCCCTGTTACTTGTTTTTGCATAGGATTTTTTTTCTTTTTGTTTTCGGTTTGGGGGGGGGGGGGGGGGGGGGGGGGGGGGGGGGGGGGGGGGGGGGGGGGGGGGGGGGG
>JAVKLA010000017.1:20464114-20483937 GCA_034782735.1 Sagittarius serpentarius
CGTACGATTGTGAAACTTCAGCTTTCATGGTGAGCAGTCTTCGTAAGTTGCTTAGAGGGAGTCATGGACTGTTTGTGGTGGTCTCCACCTCGGTCAGTCCACGCTCATTCCTGATGGCAACATGCACTGCACGTGGCTGAGTGTGAGTCCTCCACCCACATCGGAGAGTCGCTGGGACTGGGCTGTCTGAGCTGTCATGGGAGCAGCAGCTTGCTCAGCCTCCGTATAGTGGGGGGACAAGGATTTAGCACAGCAAGCCTAAAATGACAGAACAGAGGCTGTGCACCTTTATGGAAGATAAATATGGGCAGAGCAAATAATTCACTTCCCTTTTTAACGTTCTACAGATTGTATGAATGGCCCTTGCAGGATGCAAAGCTCCCCAGGTTGCTGTTTGAATACTGAGAAAGATACCCACTTTTCATGGACAGTGGGCTATTTTCCTCTGCTATGTATTAAAAAGGGAACCAACCAAATGTATCACAATTCTGGGGTTTTGGGAGTCCCTCTATCACTTAACAGGAAGTTCTTTTCTGGGATCTTCAGCTGAGTAAAATGGCAGTTCCACGTGAGGACCTCCTTTCATGGACCCCCAGCCTAGGGGAACTCAGGGACCACTCAGCAAGTTCACCAAGCTGATTTAAGAGTCACTGAAAAAAAAGCGAAAGCTTTTTAGGTATTACAAAAGGAGCAATCTTACATGATTGGGCTGTGCTGTGCTGGTCCTTTCAGAAATACTAGTGCTCCTTGGGGGCCTGATGGTGAAGGCTTCTTCCTGAAGGAGAAGAATAGGAACTAAGCATGTTTTGGCTCTTGACAGCACAAGGTCTGCCTACTGTGCTAAACATAGGTTACTCACCCAAACTCAAAATAGAAAATGATGATATTTTGGAAAATATATAATTTATACACAAAAACTGGGTTGAAAAATTGTGATGCTTCCAGTATCTAACTAGAATCTAATTACCCTAAAAAAAATTTGGCAGCGTCAAGCTACCCAGCTGTGAGTAGCCTGTGACTCATTTTTGTAACACAGAGGATGCTTGTCTGGTGTGTTTTCCATTCAGAAGTCAATATATTTTGTGATTGTCCAGGATTATTGCAGGTCAAAGTGTAGTGCTAGAACATATGAACTTGGTTTTTTTTTAAATTTTTTAATAAGGATTTTATTTTTTTTCAGAAACCTCACACAAAATCATTTAAAAATGTAATACAATTAAAATAAATAATTACACTCAGTCTATTTGTTAGAAATGTGGATTCTCTGTGCTCTGGTTTAATTGCTCTTAGAAATATGCACTAAATGATAGGTTCCATACGATTAATTTAGATTGACAGTAGAGCACTGAAGTTCTGTTTTATTGTGGTCAGCTCTTCTGCCCAACTTCTGTTTAAGAGAGTAAGAAACCAGACTGTTCAGATTTTAGCAGAAGGCTCCAGTCTGTATTTTTATACATACAGAAAACTTCATCCGTGCAGACTCCCATTTTGAAGTCTATCAAACTTGTCAGGGTTGTCTGTCTCTATGGCTCTGATTTTTTCTTTTGAAACAAGCCAACAGGAAAACATGGAGTTGATAATCTTCCCTTCATTAATAATTTCATTGTAAATTTAGTGCTGACAATATGCAAGATATATATATAATGGTGGAGTTAAGTTTATTGTTTAGTCACATGTGATGTATGAGCAATGATAATTCAAATCTCCAAAGGTATAAATGCTTGTAAACCTGACCATCAAGAGCCCTCTCTATGGGTAGGCCTCTCTGGCACTTTGGCAGTATTCTTGTACAAGTTGAGTACTATTTATTAAGGTGGTTGATGTGATGTATGTCTTATCTGCTGCCAAGTAGGCAGAGACAAATAATTTTATTTATTTAGGTTACTATGCAACCATAATGTAACAAAGACTTTCAGTCAGTGTTTAAGGATTCAGGAAATTGAATGAAAATTTTAAAAATCTGTATTATTACTGATACTTTGAGTCAGTTCTTACCTTTTTTTTTTAACCTTGTAGATAAGCAGACTACTTGAACTGTGTGCTTTCTAAAATGGGAATGGAAAAGATGTAAAATATTATGTATATTTTAATATACAATGTATGCGCATTTTATTTTTAATAATTGTTATCCAGTTTTTTGTTACTTCCATTTTTGTTCTTTCCCTTTTTTTTCCCCATTTACAAGTTGAAAAAGTGCAATGAAAAAGAAAAGAAAAGTAGTGGAGCTGAGGAAAAGCAATGAACCGGAAAATCACTACTTTTTGTTTACCACTTCCACTGAAAATAGGGAAAATTAAATGGAAAGCATTTTCAACCTCAGAAGATGGTAATTTTTCAACAAAAAGAATGCACCCAACAATCTACTAACTCAAGCAATACTTCTAGCTCTCTATCTATATTGTTACTGGATTTTATTCAGATGTTGCCATGCTCCACTGACTGAAATTGCTGTCCAGTTCTACAGTTCTAGGAAATCAGGAAATGGAAGGGAGAAAGGAAGGCAAAAACCACCCCAAAACAGAAAAAGTGCATCATAATATGTACTTATTTTAAAATATCAGTCAAAGAGATAAATGGGGAAAGTGGAAAAATTTGCTCAATCACCTTTTAAAACTTACAATCTTATGATTTCATCAAAAGTTGAAAAATAATAAGCTGCTCTGTTAATGGTAGAGATATGTATTCACGCTTGGCTACTTATCTAAACATTTCCCTCACATTTCATCATTGGCTAAGGACAATGTATTTTAGAAACATCCATCTGCAATAAAAATTACTTTGCTTTCTTTCAAAATCCAAAATGACTAACATACTTTTTTCTGATTACATTCCTTGTCTCTTCTTTACAGTACTCTTCAGCACAGTTTGTGTTCACCTAAAGGAAATAGCTATTAGCTAAAATAAATATTTTAGAATTGCATTATCATAATGCATTCATAAAGATACCAGAGCAATTGAGTTCTAGAGCAACTTCCAAAATGGGAATAAAACCTCCCTGAAATGACTATTTTTTGGAAGATGCTTGATATTGTATTCCTGATTTGTCCTTTGGCGTAGCTGCATAAGCCAGAAAGCAAGTAGTACAATGAACCATAAAGTTTTCTTTAGTTTTGCGGTACATTAAAATATTCCTACTTCCTTTAAAGCTTTCTGGCACGGAAATCATACTTCAAATATTTATTTATTACCTCATAATTTTAAAGGCTACTGTAGTTTTGAAATTCTAAAATACTTGCACTGATTAAACAACCAATGTACACTGGTGATACATGTTCCCATATTCATGAAAGTCTCACTTCTCCTGTGTGCCTATCTCATTTGTATTGAATAGCCAAATCCTGTCTCTTTACTTGAATTAAGATTATAAACTTTTGGGGGCATGTTTTTGTTGTATATTTGTACAATACCTACGGCGATACAGTTTTAATCTTCAGTGTGTTACTGGAGTGCAAATAAATGATAATACTCCTTATTACACATATCTGAGGAAAAAAAAAGAAAAATAAAGCCATGTTTGTATGATATAATACAAAGTTTACATTTCTCTCTCAGAATAATAATCTCAGAACAAAACCAACTCCAGGCTCAGTGACCTAGGGAATCAGTCTGTAGCATGGTTTAACTGTGATTCCAAGCTACAGATAAAGGGGCATAAATAATGTAGGCATGCACTGCCCATTGATTTAGACATTTTTAACAACATGGTTTTCTGAAAACAAGCAAACAAAAAAACAAACAAAGAAACAACTTGGGGGAAAACATTTCTGTACAGGAATTCCTTAAAAATTCATTGGTGATGATTTCACCAGATACAAAACTCGTGTGGAATTTTTCAAATCAATCTTGCTGTGAATGGGAAAACAGTACAAGTCTCATGGAGCTGATGCTGTGTTCCTGCATGGAGTCTGTTGTGCTCAAAATTTTTTGTGTGGGCAAAAAAGAAACACTCCGTATTCATAAAGCCAAGAATTCATGGACCGTATAAAAGAAATCTTAACGGCCTTATCCAAGAATTAGTCTTTATTCAATCTAACTGTTATATAAAAAGAAAGAAAATTCTGAAAAGGTCTCAGTAGTAGTAATAATAACAACAACAATAATAATAATAAAGTTAATTTTGTTACACACACACGCTTCTCAGTTACCACCCCTTTTCTTGGAGTTACGCTCACCCATCCATTGCCCACTGGGTCCTTAGGTCTGCAACTAGGATCCACTTGGGGTTATTTTTATATGATTGCTAACACCCTTGTACATTTTGCTTTTTCTTCATTGGTGTACAACTCTATGTTACAACTGAATTTATTATATACAGTGGCTTTTATGTGTGCTAGGTAGTATTTTTCTTTTTTCTCTTTTTTAATCCTAAACCCAATGTGGTCCAGGTCTGCATTTCTTTAATTGACCATTGGTGAGTTGTTTATAGCAGTGGGATTTCTACTGCCAAAACTGCGCCAAGCCCCACGCCGTTACTCTTGTACAGTGTATGCTGCCTCTGCGCTACTCGAAGCCTCTGCTATCATGCGAGGTCTATGTTACTCTATACTACATTGTTAGACTCAGAAATACCTTATTCTGCACAGAATAACTACTTGTTACTCATATCTGTATGAAAATATGATTGTACCAAACAAAAACAAGAAAAGCAAAACAAAACAAATTGGCCATAGCTCCTTGGTCAAAGAAAAAAATGCTGTTAACTGATAAGCTAACACAACATTATCCTAACAAGTCTTGAGACCCTGCAAATTCAGTAGAGAGCCTGTGGCTGTTATTAGCAAAAGCAATACTGGATTTCTGGGCTACAAATTTCCAGGTCTTTCAGCATGCAGTCTGTGCACCTCACTGCTCTTGGTATGTTTTGCCTTTTTCATAGCCCCACGAAACAGGAATGCATTGTTGTTCCATTATCTACACTACTGAAATGCTTTGTAGGTTACATTACTTTCTAAAGGTTAAACACAAAGTCTGATGAATTAAAATTGGGTGTGATACACTCCAGTTGAGCGTCTTCCCAGTTAAAATATATTCCTACACAAAATGAACTGAGAAATTCTCTGCCACCATATATCCTGATTCTGAAACTTAACAATTAGCTATGCATTTTTAAGCTATGCTTTTCGTCTTTATTTTAACATTGCCTTAAATTTGACATGAAAGGTTTTAATGAAGGTGTGAAATACTTGGCAGTTAAATCTAGCATATGCTATAACACCTGTTAATTTCAACTGTTCATTTTAAGCTGTTACTTTATTCTTGGCATTTAGTCCAATTCACACTGTGTTTCTTAGTTTGAAAGAAAAAGAAGTCCAAGCTGCTTATATATTCCTTTCTACAGCAACTTTTACTTCACATTTTGTACTTCTGCCATTTTTTTAACATTGTGCATTTGTAAGGAAAGGGTGTTAAAATCAGGATTGCAACCTCATGGCACAAAAGCTTAAACTGCAAGATGAGAAAACATGGAAGTTAATGACTGAAGATTTAGCTTGAATTTTCCTAGGAAAGCTTGGATAAGCTCAAGTCCTTGGAGCCTCCTGGCAGACTCCATCCATTTAAATTTGATATAAACATAGGTCTGATTTTAATGTTTAGATATTGCTAACATAGAAATCTGACTTTCTGCATTACAATTATAATTTTAGCAATAGGTATGTGATTAAACTAAAGTATATAAAGCTTTATCTTTATCTTTATTTTAAGATGATGGTGAGCATTGTGCTCATTGCAGTGTTAATCCTAGCGGTGGTCACAGCAGCTGGGTTAGTTTTGTTAAGAATTCCATGACTGTTCCAATCAAAATCAGTGAACATTTCAAATAAGGTAGTGATTCAATATTCAAAGCTGATTCATAAGGATGCTTCAACTGCATTTTATAGATTAGCCTAAATATGTATCTCTATTTTCCATGTATATCGAGTACTTCCATTATTCTTTGAGTGTAATGCCAGAAGATGTATCACTGTTAAAATAGGCTCTATAATTAAGTGTGAATCTGGGGGTAAGGCGATAGTTTATCCTGTGGGGCTGACGGACCCTAAATACATAATCAGCATCGTAAGAGTCCTCCTCAAGGTCACTATCACTTTTTAGATTCCACAGCTGCAACACACAGGGCATTAATGATCTGTGTTTCTTTGCATTTTTCTGACTACAGGGACATAAGAGACAATATTTTCAACTGCTTGATTAAAGGAATCAGTACATACTAGCTGCTGAGACTAGAGTCTAAAATGGTAACACATAGGTATAGAGTCTTAGTAAAACAGGGTTGGAGAAGACCTCATGTCAATTCCCTCACTCTAAGGCAAAAGCAGCACCTGTAATTTTAAATTGTGTTGAAGACTGGGATGTGGTATATAGCCAAAGAAAGTAACCCAGCAAATATCTATGTTTAATGGAGAAGAGACACTGCTTCCTCAAGAAAAAAATACATTTCCTTGATGGACTTACTATCTCTTCTTCTTCTCAGTGAGTGGCATATTGCATGTCAGGAACATTTTCTCCTTTTGATTTAGTTGGTTATTTTTTCTTTTGTAGATGGTTAATTTATGCATGAATATGCACATATGTGTTTGTCTTAAATTTTCAGCTCTAGAAATATTTACTGCACTAGCAGTACTCTGGGTATAACTAGCTCTTGCCTAGTACTTTTCAAAGAACTCTGTAGGAAATCAGGAGCTGAAAAAGCTTCAGTTACATTTTGGAAACAAAAGAAGTGTTGAACGCTAGCTTTGTTTGAAACTATGGTCCACACTGAGAGACGAGCTCTTTGAAAATTGTGACCCTGGGTGTTGATTTATCCCGAAAACAAGAGAGACACCAGAAAGTGAACCCCACCATGCAAATTAAATTCCTCAAATGTCCCAAACTACCATAATGACTCTCCTTTTAAAATAACCACAATTCCAGTCTGATGATAGGTTTCACAAATCATAGTTCTCAGATTTCATTACTAATGAAATTTGTTGTCTAGGTTTGGCAGCTGTGATTGCCACGCAAATATGAGCCACTAATTAGATTGATTGTCTATTTGATGTCTGCTGATTAGCTTATGAAAACCCTCTGTATTCCTGACTTCATGATAAAATGTTCCTGACTTCATGATTGCTGATTGATGCTCAGAAAATCTGATTACTGTCTTGAATAGCCAAGTAATGGCTCTGTCAACTTTCCAAGAATATAGATATTCACCTGATAAGGATGGCAGCGTAGGATCTTACATTTATTGTTGACCATTACATGTTTAAAGTTTTTTTAGTTAAAATGTTCATGATACTTTTCTGAGCTATGAATGGTAGATGTTTTGATGTGGGTCCAAGATCTGCAGGGTAACCTTCAGGTGTCTACTTTCTGACCTTGGACCTTGAGCAAGTCCAAGAGAGATTCAGGAACTATCGCAGCAAATTCCTGATTTGCCATTACAGTGAGAGATACATCTAGTGACATACCATTCAGCAATCAGGTTATTTGTGGCAGAGAACAGCATGTTACATGAGGTTTTTAGAACCATTCTCCACAGTGAGTTCAAAGAGAAGAGGTAATGCCATATGAGCTTCAAAGACCTTAAAATTATTGGCTTAGGCTGTTATATGCTCCACAAATTTACTGCTGTGTGATATTTAGATTTTACACTAGTCTGTGAAAGTGAATACACTGCCCTTGGTCGTACGTTTTGTATGTGTGTCTTATGAGTTCATAAGTTAGCTTTCCACTGGTTTCTGTAACTGTGAGGTGTTATTTGATGTTTAAGTTAACAGAGGAAGCAGTGATTTGGTCCAATGGAGGTATTCTAATAGTCAGGAAAACTCCAATCTGAAATCAGGCATACAGTGCTCACCTAAATGTGACTGACTGAAGTTGATGTTTCTTTCACTGTGGTTTGAGCATGCATTTGTGTAGAGGTGAAATTGTGTTAGATTGATATCTATATTAATAACAGAAACAATCTGATAACGACAATCTAATTGTTTAAAGTGTATAAACCTCACTATTACTCTTCAGAAAGTAAGGAGACTAATGACATTGTGCTTATTACAAGTCTGATCATGATATGTTTGGCAGAAGTAATCCTACCCACCAACCAGATCCTGTCCCAGTCAACTTCCAGTCTGTAGAACAGGTATCCTAAAACTATCACACACAGAGGGTGGTAAGACTGAAGGGATGAGAATGCAGAGATAAGCAACTGAGCTTCATCCTCTGGAAATGGCTCAGCCATTGATTCACTATGTAAACCTGGGCAAGTTATTTAACCTTTAGTATCTTCATTGCCCACGTGTCATATTGGATATCCTTGGTGAAGCACTACATATGAAAGTTGCCATGTAATTACTAACCACCTTTGCTGCTCTGATACTTGCCACCAACATAATTTTGGATGGCTTCAGTACATTGTTGAAAACCAGTATCTTGTTAAAAGATAAGTTGCATGGTGCTTTTATGGCTTATAGAGTGTCAGTGACTATTAAATTATATTGAAAAGCATAGTTGGTTGATATTAGTGACATTTTCTTTGACTTTATTGGATTTATTTTAGAAGCCTTTAACTTCAAGAAAATGAATAAAGTAGCAAGACTATATGATGCCTTACAATAATGTATAAACAATTATATGCAAATTAATTAACATACCAAAGGTCATGGAGTTGAAATGGTGCAACCTTTGGAATAAATCCATTGCAATAATCTTAATAGCAAAACACATTTCAAGTTCTTATTGGCCTTTTAACACTTTATTGCATATGTGGTAGGACTATTGAATGAAAAAGATGTTGATATTTAGATTTTATTACGACAGAGAGCCAGTTACGTGTAAAGCCCAAGGTACTTTAAAAAGGCTGATTACATACATTGATTGATGATTGGCTTCAGAATAGTTTTCCTTCCCTAGATGAGAAAAGTGATGGTTTTGACCCTGCTCATTCAATCAAAATGTTAATGCAACAGAAAGCATGGCTGCCTGCAGATTTAACAAGACAGGAGAGAATCTAAATTATGCACTGTTTCTCTCTAATGTACATTTATGAATAAAATTAATTGTTATCCACTCCTATCCCCTCTGCCAGTGCTGAAACCCAAACGCATTTTTGTCATGTAACAGTCAAACAAGAGATTTTGAGGAAATAAGGAAATGGGTTTACTATTTAGTATTTCATTTGAACTGGAATTATTTCTATCCTTTAATATACTCTTTTCTGTAACAGATTCAGGAAGAATAAATGCGTACGATTGGAATGCCTCCTGCACACAATGAAATAAAAAGCATTGCTCAAAATATGCCTCCTGAATGATCCACATGATGCAGAACACTACATAAGTTACTTAAGAGTGTTTTTCAGGTCCTTTTTTCTGTCATCCCTTTCTTTGCCTTTTTCACTGCTGGTCCTATTTACAGAGAAGTTAATGTAACTGTAAATCCTCTCCTTCCAGAAACAGAGGTTTTAACTTTCCAACTGAAACATTTGTGAAGATGGAAGATAGTCTTTTAATCAAGATAGGAATTGGAGTGAAGAAGTTAGAAATGAACAAGAGTATAGTTAAAGTGTCGTATATAGTAAATGTTAGCTGGTGACAGATTTTTAGCTTCCTACCAACACTGAGAGATGCATCAGTAATTGCCAATGGTTCTATTTGATGTCACTATTTTCTGTACTTGGCAGTGATTTGCATGCTTTTCCCATTATGCAACTTTTTGACTTTTATTTCTGCGCTCCAAAGGAGAGCATGAAATCAAATTAACAGACTGTGATGAAGAAATTCTAATCGACCAGGTCACAGATTCACTTGGGGGAATTTCAGTTCTGGGTGCTTTGACTATACCTTTTTCACAACCAGTAAATGTATCTTTTGACAGTCCATTAAATACATCTAAATCATTTGATCATCCCGGCAGTAAAACAGCTTGAAGTGCCCATAGACCAGCAGTGGTCACACTAGGAGATGCACTCCAGAGTCTCCATGTGGTCAAGAGCCATTACAGCCAACAGCCAACATCCATATGCTCAGAGAGCTCAAGGAAAGGACAAATATGAGAGAGGAGAGATGGTGTTGACTATCTAGCCCATTACAGGGGGGCTGGGCTAGATAGACAGCTGGCTATGAGCTACAGCTCCTACCAGCTTCTTTCCATCCAAAACTAGGGACCCAAAATCACCCAGCATGACTGTCACATCATTGATCCTCTGAAATAACCCCAGTTTAGGAGCTATCAGGAAACCACAGACAGCCCAAGTCACAGTTGACCTCTCCAGACTCATGGTTTAGAAAAAGTATTTTCATTCAGTGAAGGCAAATCTACCTCACAATGAGCGCTTGAAACAGAACAAATAGACGTATAGATCTACAGGAGAAAACTGCCGTATTTGGCAGTGTCTGCTGATGAGAGCTAGTAAAGATTTTTCCAGTGTAACAGGTTTCCAGAACAAAATGCCAACTTAACAACACCTAAATGTTTTTCAAGAATGTACCAGTTTCATTTAAAATCGTGATGGAAAAATTACCAAAAGGAAACATTTTGATAAGGTCAAAACTTTTCATTTTGAGATTTGTTTTATATTATCATTTAATACAGAGTAAAAGTAAAAAAGATGAAGCAACTTTTCCGACTATATCAGAACAATAGATTTCTACCTTATCAAAATGTAATGCTTCAGAGCAGTTGAAACAAGGTTTTTTGGAACATTGTGCCTTGCAGGAAAACCTTAGATTTTGACTTTTGCTCCCCTTTAGAAATGAAGACATATTTAAAGTCTGAATTTTGTACGCAAAGAAGTTCCATTTGGAAGACAGTACTAATATAGTGTTCACCTTTTGATCTTGTAATGTATTATTTCTGAATCATATGAACTGCCGAACAGCTTCTGACAGCAGATGATGAGGTGGCATAAGACCTAAAGGGTGGAATTTAGTTTTAGATTAAGATACCTAGATGTATGAGTTGTCATCTCAAACTTTCCCCCAAAATGTGTGGAATTAAAATATAAATATTAATAAATAAATAAGACTATTAGACTTCAAGATTCTCGGACAGAGAATCCCATATGATTACTGGGAGATGTGATGAGTAGCTATATGTACCAAAATCATGATGTGGCTTGAAACATAATTAATAACAAACAGGCATATAACTTAGAATTGTCAGAAGATTCTGTAGGTAGCAGCTACCTACGCCAGGTACCTTCTTTGACATTACTAGCTTAATTTGATAATGCACAAGGATTTTGATTCACTTGATATAGATCTTTGCAACAACACTAAAATTTTGAAATGGTAGCAAAATGCAGGCTATTGCTTTCGCATAATGCAATTAAACTCAGCCAGACAGCACACGTTTCCTCTGAAATAATTTTATAATGACATTTGAATTTTCCTTTATTTTTGAACTTACTAATATTTTGCAGTAGAAATTCAGAGTGCAAATCAGAGATCACAGTCTGTAGTTCAGGGTAATGTATGCCAGTAACATCATGGTGATGGGCTTAAACTCTTTTGAAATTCTGGTCCATTATTTTTTCTTGTGTACACAGTGGTGATCTTGAACACATGGCTCTGCTGTATATACTGCATAAACCTGCAAATCTGCACATGTTCCTCAAACTTGCGTAAGATATAGCAGCTCTTATTTCAAAAGCAGACATTTATTGTCTTCCCTGTTGTAAGATACAGGTTTTGAAACTTGTTATCCTCTGGAGGTATGTAAGGAAAGAAAAAGAAGGCAAAAGATAGTCTTTTATTTTTTTCTCTTTTTTTTCCCTTCTTTTTCTCTGAACTGTGAGTTAGAGGAATGCTGCTAGCTATTCTGTGCATCCACAGCACCAAGGATCAAGTTACTCTGTCGGGGGCTATGGGTATAGCAGATGTAAGGCTCTGTTTCCTCAGAAATGCAAGTATCCGGTGAAAAATCCCAGTGCCTATTACGGCTCACTGACATTCCCAGGAGACCATGGGAGACTATTTCATGTAAAACAAACCACTGCATGATTCATTTCATCGTTTCATTTTGAGTAGAGGAAAAGGTGCATTCTGATTTCTCAGAAAACCATGCCCTTAAGTTCAGGTAGTGACAAAGTAATAAAACCACTTTCTTTTGTTTCTGTCAAGTTTTGTCTTTGTGGTTTGTTTTTTACCACCTAAATTCTGTGTGATTTGTACTGCGGGCAGCAGAGCTAGGGTGGTATGTCACGTAAAATCATATGGAGTTGCTTGTGGTGTCCAGTCACACCTCACAGGGTACAGCACACTCTGTTAGGAGGAGGAGATATTGTATGACAAATTATATATCTATATCACTATATGCATGCGTGAACAGGTAGAATTGTGGGATTCATCTGATGTTTTTTGAAAGCCCAGCTGTTTGGAGAAACAATTTTTTTTCCCTACAATGAGAGCAAAATGAATATTGAGAGGGCAAAAAAACAACAAAACAAACAAAATAAGAAGCAATTCGTACTGTTTTTAAGCTGGAGAGTTAACCAAGAGACAAGCGTGTTCTACATTTTTCACCTTCTGAAGGACCATGTGGAATGGATATAAGACAGACTGGAAAAACAGAAAGATAATCTGGTTTAAGTCAGTGATTCTCCTCATGAACGTTCAGCTGTGGAGTGTTATTTTGTGGTAGATCTGTTACAGAGGTATCTGTGGAATGGACCACCACATAAACAAAACAACTGTGTAGTGCACTTGGGGCTGGTCTTTTTTTTTTTTTTTTTTTTTTAAATCAGAATGCTATCTTGCTGCTGTTGATGAGTTATTTTATATATATAAGAGGCAGGAGCATGCTAAGACAGGACTCAAAACCTCTGAGCCTCTGTCACATAGTAATTGTCTCATCTTGTAAACTGGGTTTAATACATCTGCAGTTTGGAGCCGGTAGTATTTTATGACTACTTTGCACAAGTACAGATGACTGATGCTGTAATAAGAGGGAATCTCAGAATCCTGAAGTCTAGGACATTAACAAAACTTACTGCTATAAGCTTAAATGGTCACTGGTGGTCTAGAGTTTCAGGTCAAATTACTGTTATCTGTCATTTTCTTACAAAAGACAGAAAAAATCTGACAGCAAAAGGAATTAAAAATTTCCTTCCTTTTTATTTTAACATCTCCTGTTTCTCTTCTTTTAAGCTCAGAGAAGTCCCTGTCTAACATAGCTAAAGATTATATTCCCATCATTGCATAGCTCTTGTTAAATTTGCTTCTAATTTCTTCCAGTCTAGGCACAAAACTCTCTCACACGAGCTTGATGGAACTGTCTGGGCTAACTGGCTAGGCTGGGTTCTGCTGTCTCTTGAGCTGACACCCCACCATGAAGACGGCACACAGGTCCAGGTCTAATAGCTCCCACCAGGACAGGTGGGATCTTTCATGATGAATTGGGAAAGAATGGTAGATGACATCTGTATCAGTGGGCTTCAGGCACTTCAAGTCAGCAGGTGCCCATGCTTACGCCCTAGCTGCACTCACAGGCTAACATTAGTCTTCTTCATGTGAGACTTCCATGTATTCAGATTGCCAAAAAAAGGAAACAACATGTGTCCTCTAGACATGAATTGAGGTTTGCTGCAGAAGTCAAGATGGAACTAGGATCCTGGGGGTGCATCTCAGCAAGCTCCAGCAATGAAATATAAATTCATCCACAAAGCATCCTCAATGTGCAATTGAGGCACAGAGTATGTCCCCAGAAACCAAAGAGTTGAACAAGACTGGGCAACACTATTGAGGCTACTTGAGTATGGTCTTGCAGTATAGACACTCACATACATCAGAAGGAGACTAATTTGGCTGGTAAAGCCTGAAAACAAGCAACTCGTCACCTCTGGAATGAACCCATATGGTTAAAAGGATCCAAAGGTAACATTTGTTGTCTTTTTTTATTTTTTTCTTTTCTCTTTGGAGGGAGAAAAGAGAGTTTAGGGCAACTTGAGATCTTGCAGTTGAAGTTTGATCCTATCTGCTTGTTAGATAAAGCAAAATAAATGAACATAAACAAGGAGAGAAAAGAACAGTAAAGATATAAAAGGCAGGTTCTGTCTCTGGGGCTGGTATTTGCTTCTGACTTTGCTGTGGGAGAAGCAAATCGTGCACACTAAGGTATGACACCCTTGCTGGGTTGCTAGGCTGTACAAACAGGCATTGCCTTCTACTTTGGTCACAGCTTAGCAGCACTGGAAAAGGTGAATTTGATTCAAAGAAAACAAAGCATATTAGCTGAAGGGATAGGTGAATAGAAATACATGGCTGAAAGAAAATTATGGAAAAGGGCAGTCTTATATTACAGGTGACATCCAATGTTTAGCCCAGGCAATGGAGCTGTTGTGGCACCTAGTTCCCTTCCTCTGTCCTTTATCAGTCAGGATGTATTTCATGACCTGCCTGATAAAGTCAGAGTAGTGTTATGGAATATCCCAGAAATACAGGAGACAAGAACAACAGTGATGATAATAAAAGTTGCTTCTTCCAGCTTGATTCGGTCCCCGTAACTCACAAATATAATCCCAGGCAGGATACTAGTCTCACCTTATTATAGTCAAAAGAATTTCAATAATTCCAGCTGTAAACATTTTCTCTGATTTACGGAATCTTTCAGTTCATTATTGTGCCAGCCCTTGACATTACCAGGGGCTTGGATGACCTCTGGTGACAGTTTTGTTCCTCTGAATGACCAGTTTCTTTCCACTGCTTTTATAAATAGTTTCTCTCCACACACCCTGTAGGCTAACCTAGACTTTCACGCCTTTAGGTACCCTAAGGCTTTATCACCAGTGCAAAAAGTTACAGAAAGGTACATTCAGATGATCTGATGAGCAATACAGGGCATCCGATCAACAGAGTGGCTGAATTAGTAGTGGAGGGCTTGCAGTGACACAAGGTCTGTACCCCTGCTTGCACTGCTTTCTGCATCAGTGTCGTATTTGAGCTTACTGTGGCACTGCACTCACATAAGAGCTGTTTGTATGGGAAGGAGGATGAGCTTTAAGAAAACCCAACATCCAGTTCCAGTAGTTGGGAAAGCCTTCTACTCCTCAGCCGTTGTACTAAGCGCTAAGAAAAGGGGAAGAGTAGCGCAGTTTTAACAGAGTCAGTAAAGGTCAGATGCACAGCACAGTGGACGCCCGGAGGAAGGAGAGCTCTTTCTCTGCAGGAAAACCAGGAGGGTTTTGCCATTAGATCAGGGAAATTATCTCTCACTTTGGAGGTGAGAATTCAAGTCTTCTTCAGACTTGTCTTGAAGACTGAGAAGCTTTTACCGCTGTGAATTAGCATATGATCATTTATGCTGAGGTGTGACAGGTGAATGGGTGCTAACATCCACTTTTCTCCCTTGAGTGCTACTGGCTATTAAGGCTGCTATGCTTGAAAAACCATGTTAGCCACTTAGGTGGACTGGCTGGTGACTTACATGTTGGGTTTCTGACAGCATTATTACCAAGTAGATTGATGCTGGAGTAAGGATTAAATATAGCGAGACTGATCTCTGATCCAATAGGAAAAAGAAAGGAACAAGAAGTCAAAGCATCACATATTCAAAAAAGGGGAAGAAAATGGGCAGAACAACAGATTAAATCTATATACAACCTGTAATGGGGCTTTGTAAATGGGAGATATGGACGTAAGTATAGAAATACCCAGTATGTCAGGTGCCAGTAGACGTTCATTAATACATAGTTAGGCGCTATGTTTTGTCAGAGCAAAACCAACTTCTTGTTATGCACTAAAATGGATTTTTGTGCATAGATGTCTACAAGTATCTTTTAAGAAGTGGCTATACTTGTCTTTTGTAGAGTAAGAAGTGAGATGAATTGTGACAGTTAGCATTCACAAAGAAAAAACAGAGGTTAGAATGAAGCTGAATTGGCGACCCTGATTTTTATTTAAGCTATCTTTACAAATGCATGAGTCCTACTAAAACAAGAAGGAAGCTAAGCTGAATTTGAAAGCAGCATATGGTTCATTGTTTGCCCATCCAAATGAAGTTGGAGTGGAGCTTCAAGTTGTCAGATTATGTTATAGAGGACATCCAAGATTCTATTATATTCTTATTAGCTGTCCAGAACTTAATGAGCTCAATAGAGATAGATTGCTTAATAAGGCCCCTCAAAGTGTATTTTTTCTGTCAGGAGATGGGAAAGTAATTTGACCGATCTTGCTGTCCAGGAGTTCAATTTTTTAATCACCCAGATGTATGAAAAAAACCCTTTCTCAAGAACATCTACAGGAGTCAGATTTTTCTCAGTTATATCATTTATATACTTTCAGTAATTACACTCCATTTACTGGGTCATGGGAACTGACATTTAACTTTGAAGTGAAATGAATAACAATGAATTCACCTCTAATAGTTTCCCGGTTACTGTGACCTTGCAAAATTACATTGCGATTTATTTTTTCTTGTATGAATTTACCTATTGTCTTACTAAATACCTATGTTGAGGAGAATACAAAATAAAAATCAGATAGAAATAACTAAAGTGTTACCTCTGTTCTACACAGATCACTAATATGACCTTTGTAAACTGCTCATACTCTGATCGGGGTGCTTCAGTTTATCAACATGTGAAACAGAAGACTACGTACCTGGACTCACTCTGTGGGCCCTTCCTGAAACTTGTCAAACCAACCAAATTTGCATCTGTGGGCAAATACATATGGATCATGTTTTAGAGTGGATTATGACATCAGCAAGTTGCATCCAAAGTTATGTGCATATTCCTCCTCCCAGAAAACAAAGAGATTTTCCTGGAATCAAAGGCTCTCTGTTTACTTAGAAACAGTAGAAAACCCAACCACCATAATATTATTCTGAATCACTTTTAAGATAAAACTGTTTACAATAATAACCTAACGAGTGACTAATTTACAGTATTTGTAACTATTTTGCTATTGCCAGTGAAGAGCACAACAGCCTGAAAAATCTTTGTCCTTAGAACATGTGTAATTTAGAAACAATTCATTATTAAATCCATTTTTATATAGTTAACTTTTGTTTTAATGATGACAGAGAAAAGCAACTATTGTGTGTAGATAGAGATTAAATTTAGCCTTAAATTCACTAAGTGAAAAATTTTCTTAGGGTTTAGATTTAATACAGTGGTATTAGTGACATTTAAATCTCCCAAATGACAGTAATACCATAAAGTCAGTCGATTTTCTGAAATGCAAACCTTTCATGGCAAGCTGTTTTGGATAGATGCTGCTAACGCCCTAGATAGAGCTCTGGTTTTAGACACCTACTGGACTCTGAACCGGAAAGTATGAAAACTAAGCACCACTCACAGATAAAATTCTGATTAACACTTCCATCCTCTTTGATCCATTTGTTTTAGAAAACCTGGTGGCTGAATATATCACTAGAGAAACAGATTCTTGCATCCTCACTGAAATATTTGGAAGTGACCATCACAGGCAGAATGTTAACCGTTTTACATACAATTGCGGTGTACGCTTAGGCAGAAGGTTAACTTGAGACTACAACCAAAGCCCATGGTTTTCACCTTCTCGAAGTAATGTGGTAAATTTCTGCTTTTCACACCAGCTACATCATGTTTAGTCTCATCTCAATAGTCCTTTCTTTTTTTAAACTCTAAGGTGAATTCTCTTTGCTTCTTTTAAGCACTTCATGGTAAGACACTGCTTGACTTGTGACATTGATATAACTTACAAAAATGATTACGTGCAGAAGACAAGACTAAGCCAATAGCTATTCTTTCTAATCTACGCTAGAAAGTTCAAAACTGCCTACCAATCAAGCAGGTCAGGACTTGAAATCTATTTTGCTTTTTGAACTCTTGATTTTATGATCTTTGTATTTTTCTATGGCCCAGCAAAGAAGAGAGTTGCCATATTGTACAGCATACAAAATCAGGCCCCCCAAAAATACTCCACCGTGAGAGTGCTTGGGGCTAACCAATGCATCTTTGGAAAAAGGCATAACATTTCAATATGCATTTATGATAATTACCCACTGGAACAAAGTCCTTATGTGTCATCTAAGAGGCCCTAAGGATAAAAGTGATAAGGTGTCCCACAGATGACTGTCAAAACTCAAGGTTCAATTGCTTCTTGTCAGAGTCTAATTTTCTCTTACATTATCTGTTATACTATCTAATCAAGCACTAATGGCACAGAAAGTGCTCCCCCCACACACTTAAAGAGCTTTGCGTCCTCTCTAGCCTCTCACAGGAGAACTTTCAAGCCATATTTCACATGCATTTGCTATTTCCCCAAACCGTTTGTCTTCTATCAGATTAAATCTTTTGATTTTTGACCATTGAGATGAAAGATTGAATGTTACCAAGTTACTTTTACTTTTTGTTGGATTTTTAGTTTTCTTTTTTCCTGAAATAGCTGTTACTGACAGTAGCAAGAAAAATATTTTTATTGGAGATTTTAGAGCTAAAATATTTTGCCTGGCAACACAACAACAGGAGAATACCCCAGTGGGATTAATGCCTCATTCTGCTATGTACTTTACAAAGCTAGCAAGAGACAGTTCTTGCACCAAAGAGTTTCCAATTAAAAAAAAAAAAACAAACGCAAGGCAAAGAATAAAAGAAATGAAAGCAAGGTGTTCTAATTTTAACAAAAGGGAGCTTTGTGGCAGAAAAATCAAAGATTCACTGAGATTTTTGTAAAGATAAAACCTTCAATAATTAATAAGGTTTGGGTGGCAAAATGTTAAATTTTGATTGTAAAGATACTGACATGGAACCTTATAACTGTGGTACCAAAAAATTAAAAGTGAATTTTCAAAGTGGAAGTGATAACTTGTACTAATAATTGTAATTATTACTCATTTAAATAATTATTTGGATGTGTTTAGTGCTTAGAGGAGCAATGAGGACAACTTGACATTCTTCTCTTTTTTTTTAATATATTCTGTTTCAGATATGTGAGATATAAACTATGGAAGAGGATTCAAGCCTGATTTGGATAGGGTTGCAGAAAATAATAAATGTCACAGAAAAAGAGAAATAATGAAGGAGGTAATAATAACAAAGGGAAAAGAAATTCTGTAAGATAAGGGGAAAACAAATCACTTTTTGAATCCAGTTCCTTTTTTTTTTATTGAAAAGGTGCCTGGAGAGTATGGAAAATATTAGAAAATTCAGGTTTTTCTAGTCTTGAAAAGAGAACAGTAATGGATAGGCAGTTCTTCAAACAAAAAAATCCCATTTTTTATGAAAAGAAAAATAACTGCTTGTTTTCCAGTGTTCAAGGAGAGGAAAAAAATCTGTTTAATGTACAACAAATATGGTCAAGCATTGGATCAGACTGCATAAGAATGATACAGAATATGTGTTAAGAGGTTTTTTTAAGGAGAAAGTTAAACAAGCATCTGTCTCTGTGGTTAGGGTATTATTGACACTGTCTGAAAAAAGTTATTGACTTGAGCCCTTTACAGCTTTCTGATACTCTGATTGTATTTCCTTGCCAGAGAAAGGAACTTTGGGAAGAAAGGCAAAACTGAGGGCAGTGGTATCAGGAAAGCTAATACAGAGTCTAAATGCTGATCGGATATCCCAGGATAAATGCTTAGTCCTATAGATGAAATGAGGTTTCCATGCAGGAAACTTGCTTGCCTGCTTTTTCTGCAACAGTTTCCCAAGTGACTATGAATATTAATGGCGAAGGGCTTGCCTGAGACTGCACTTTGCTCTTACAAGTCTCAACTGAATGCATACCATGATACATCCAGAGTTAAATCTGTTTCACCCCCGGGTCAGTGCAGCAGGAGGGGCAGGAGGGGCTCAAGGCGCCGGAGCAGAGATTCCCCCGCAGCCCGTGGGCAAGACCCCGGTGAGGCAGGCTGTGCCCCTGCAG
>JAVKLA010000017.1:20485021-20506125 GCA_034782735.1 Sagittarius serpentarius
CAGGAGCTGTGACCCCGCGG
The DNA here is from genome assembly GCA_034782735.1 of Sagittarius serpentarius. Classification (NCBI taxonomy): domain Eukaryota; kingdom Metazoa; phylum Chordata; class Aves; order Accipitriformes; family Sagittariidae; genus Sagittarius; species Sagittarius serpentarius. The sequence continues at coordinate 20,485,042 of JAVKLA010000017.1, forward strand.
GGGACCCGCGCTGGAGCAGTCTGTGCCTGAGGGACTGCAGCCCGTGGGAGGGACCCATGTTGGAGAAGTCCATGGAGGACTGTCTCCCGTGGGAGTGGCCTCAGGCTGGAGCAGGGGAAGAGTGTGAGGAGTCCTGCCCCTGAAAAGGAAGGAGCGGCAGAGACGAGGTGTGAACTGACTGCAACCCCCATTCCTCATCCTCCTGTGCTGCTCAGGGGGGAGGAATTAGAGAATTGGGAGTCAAATTGCACTCAGGAAGAAGGGAGGGGTGGGGGCAAGGTGTTATAAGATTTGTTTTTTTATTTCTCATTATACCACTCTGACCTTTGATTGGCAATAAATTAACTTCCCTGAGTCAAGCCTGTTTTGCCTGTAACAGTGATTCATGAATAATCTCCCTGTCCTTATCTCTACCCACAAGCCTTTCATTGTATTATTCTCCCTCTGTCTAGTTTAGGCGGGGGAGTCATAGAGTGGCTTGGTGGGTACCGGGTGTCCAGCCAAGATTAACCCACCACACATGCACAGAAGTGCCTTCAAGTAGTAAATAATTCTCTTTCCAATAGGGATGTTAGAGCTGAACTCTTAAACTGACTAACCCTTGGCAGGGTTCACAACAGGTGTCTTCAACAGACTTTGTATCACTGATTAGTTAATGCGAGTCATAACTACATAACTACATATTTCTGGAGAAGATCATGTGGATGCGGGAGTTTTCAAATGAAAGTCTGCCAGTTTTGAAGTCTGTAAGTAAATTCAACCAAGCTTTTAAAAAATAAATTCAGTATTAGACCAACAGTAACAAAATGCTTCTATTCTTTCTGCAAAATTGTCTCAGCTTGAAAACCTGAGACAGTTTGGGATTGTGTAGTGATCTGTTTTGAAATTCTGAAAAGATGGGGCTGCATTCATTCCCGAAGAGGTTGTCAGAAAAGCCTCAAACAAAGTTCTGCATTGTGCTGAGGCAATGGTGATCTTAGCTTTACTGTATTTCTCTGGCTAATGTGGCTCCTAAAGAGAACTCAAGGTCCAGAAAAGACATGGAAATAATTGGTGGGATCTAACGAAAAATCATATTCCACCACACTGCACATCCAGAGAAAGACTGTTGTCTGCAGAATTTAGCAGCCAGCTGAAGTTATTTATGTTTCATCTGAATTGAGTAGGAAAAGACCAGTTAACATAAAAGAATGTATGTCTGGTAATCATACGGCCAGTTTGAAGGCCCTTTTATCTGGGTCTTTAGATTCCTGTATCTGTATGCTGTTGAGGAGATAGTTAGAATTTTGATTACAGAATAAAGCACCTACAGAAAGTGCTGTATGCAAATGCTGGAGAGCATGGGTCAAAGTTTTATGCTTTCTGGGACTGCCTAGCATATTAACAGGTCTAGGGAAAAAATGACTGTGGTTAAAAATTAATAGCACACTGACAAGTATGATTTAAACCTATCCAAATCTAAATCAGTCAACCCTAGTAAAATCTTCAAATACTTAAGAGGTAACCCATAGCCAGCGGTGTCAAAAAGTGCTGTGAGGATAGAGAAATTAATCTGCATTTCTCTCACATAGGAGTTTTGTCCTTGTGTGAAAAGTGAGGGATTTTGCTGCCCTTGTGTCTTTTATTTAACCTCCATTAGCACTGCATGTAGTAAAATGCTACTGTGTTAAATAAACATTACTTCTTTGAAAAACAAATTAGATAGCAAATAATATGTTAAGAGCTGAGTGAATTCTTCCTCCCCATTTAGTTGAGATACATCTCCTTTTTCCTCTGTCAAGCATCTGTTGCTTTGCACTTCCTTATGTTCAACAGAAAGTTGGACAAATTATTTCCAGACACTGGACTAACTATAAATAGATTGATCTATCTGGCATTTATGGTATAGCTGGATCACCTAAATACCATTGTACTGCTTCTGCTCGCTAAGTAGGTGACAGAAACTTCCATAACTGGAGAGAAGCAAAGGAGTTATCATTATTTACAGAGAAAATGTTTGGAAGTTTTGAAAATGTTTCCCCTACTCAGCTGCTGTGCATATGTTAATCAATCATCTGACCTTATGCAATACAGCAAACCAATCTTGATTCAATTATTAATGAATGAAAGTCCTTTCTGAAACTACTCAGCCACCTCTGTATATGAAAAATTGTTGATGGCACTGTGTAATACAAAGATTGCAGCGATAAATCAGGCCGTGGAATGAATGGCAACATCCATATCTGACTCTAGATCCAAAATGTCATCTATTTTGTAATTTTCTTTATGGTAGCACACCATATGTGTTAAGTGCTTTGCTTTTAAGAAGGACAGATGAAGATCCTACTTAAAGGAGTTCAAGACTAGGACAGGCTAGTAAAAAAAACATTAAGGAGAAAAGAAGCAACAGTAGGTGATTCATACAAATACCAGCCGGACGCTTTACTGCAGAGTGGTTTTTTTTAACTGAAGGGAGTGGTGCTTACTGGTAACTTCAAACCACTTCAGCTGCTTTAGCAGTTGATGTCAGTGGCTGATTCGTGGTAATCTTAAGCTGTAATCATAGCCCATTCCCAGTTGCTATGTTACTATTCAACAATCACAAACTGGGAATCACTGGCTTCTGTCTGAGCCTCAGACAGGTATTCTTCAATTCTACCCTGGCTTGGACATGTCTTCCAGCTGCATCCACACCTACAGTAGAGATTTGCTTCGGAGCAGTGGCACAGTTTTGAAGTATCTTAACTACCTCCATTTTCTCTGCTTTGGTTTGGTTAGCAAAGTGATTTTGGTACATAGGAAGCAGACTTCTGTCAGAAGCAACTAAATGAGAAATTCCTCTCCCCATGGGTGATTTATGTTTGCTGTCCCCTAATGGAGGCCAGAGGGTAAGAAATAATGACCAATCATTGAGGCAGCTTTGAAATATCCAGTGGGGATGTTTAGTCCAAGGTACCAGAGTAAATCTCTCTAAAGTACACATTTGAATCACTCTGAATTACTTCCTAACATAAGCATATCCTTTTTTGTGTCCAGTAATGCTTCAGCTGGCTTCATTGTTCTTGTTCACCTAATGCATAAATTAAATTAATAGTTTTTAATGAAGATGGAAAGATAGCAAAGTTGTACAATTTACTGATGTAAAGTGCTTTGAGAACTTTGGACATTAGGCCTGTAAAATGGCAAATTGTTACCATATGAAACAAATGCCTTATTCTCTTGAAATCTAATGAGGTAAATAACTTAAATGTTTTAACATTAAGTATTCAAAAGCACTTAGTATTGCTTAATAAAGAAAGCAATAACAAGAAAGAAAGAAGGAGAGCCAGTAAGCAACTGCAATGTCTACGGCAATTCCAGGGTTAGGCAAAGAACTAATGTGCAATGAAATCTCATTATAAAGAGAAATAATATTTGCATTTTTACTGTTTCTTTTGTTGAGTGTTATATTTGAAAGGAAGTGAATCTATCAGTATTAGATATCTAATTTAGAAATTTAATTTAAATTGGTTTCTCTTTCCTTTTCAGTTCACCCATTTTTTATTGGATTTTATAATAGCATAAGCTATTATATGCACAATTATTTTTAAAATACAGTAACAATAGCAAGGATAAGCTGAAAAGTACTCATAAACTATTACAATGACAAGGTATAGGCCACTCATTAGGAACAGTCAGAGGATTAATGTTAGTGAACAAAAGATGCCTCTTTAACATTATGGATAAAAAAGACAGACAGACAGATAGATATAGTGTGTATATATATATGTGTGTGTGTATATATACATATATGATTACTGAAGAAACTGAAATGCGGGTTGGCTTCTTGCTCCCTTTCCAAAAATTTATAGTGTGTACAGCCTCAGTGTGTGTTACAGCTCTTCCCCTCCGCCCACTGCAGACACACAAGAGGCACTGAACTGGCAGCCTGCAGGTTCCAGGGTCAAAGGAACTCTTCCAGCTTGACCTGAAGAGCCAATATATACGCTGCTGGCAGAGAAAAGGTGTTGCCAAAATGTGTCACATTTACAGTAGAGTATCTATATTGATCTGGGTGATCTCATGAGCGCTCTGAAGCACCAGATGAGACTATTTGGCATTTCTGCTTTTATAGCTAATGAAAATGCTTATAATTTTCCACAGACTGGGTAAAAAACAGTATTTAAGTGTACATCCCACCTGCAGATGTTCTAGGGAAATAGAGAGCAGGCTGAGAAAGAACCAGCTAAAGCATTAATCCAGAGGAAACCTAAAGATGGGGACTGGCTTTAAGCTAGAGTCTTGCATTCTTCCCTTTTATACTGTTATCTAACTTCCAGTACAAGATAACTATTTTCTCTAGACATCAATCTCTACCACATCCAGAAAAAAACACTGAATTTTTATGGCTGAAAATGCAGTTTTCTTTTTCAGTTCCTCTACAGCTTCGCCCAAACAAATGCTCTAAAATATATGTCGTGATACTTCTCTGTAGTCAGACAGCCAATTATATTTGTCATCTGAGGCTTAAAACAAAGCAAAGCTTTAAAGCGCACATTGATTCCTAAAGATATACAACTTAGAGATTATTATCATATAATAACAAAATGAAGAGTTTAAAAATCCTCAAAATTGATAACTATGAATTTCACTTTGCTGTTAAACTGTAATAAGACTATGGATTTACTATCGGTCTTTTTTTCCCAAATCATGTATTTTTTTCCAGGAAGTATATTGCCTTACAAGAGAATAAAAGTAATATCTTTCAGAAAGTTAGCACTTCCTGAAGGCTACTTAGAAGGGTAAATTCTTCTAGATTGGCACAAAAGCTTGCAGAGTTAAAAATCAAAATTATTTCCTTACAGAGTGTTTTCTGCAGTAGTTATAGTGGCAAAAGAGTCCCTTTCATTTTGTAAAGGGTTTGCTTAGTCGATCCAAATAACCCACTCACAGTATCCCGAGGGAGAACACTAATTATATAGTGATGTAAATATGTTGTTTCAACAAATAGGAACAGAACAAGACTCCTACCACCCACATAAAACTCTAAATAGACTTCAGCATGTTCTCCCTTTCCCTGTAATCAGATAATATTTAACTATTTTAGTTGCTCAAGGTCTTTCCAAGTTTTTAGTGTCATTTTCATATTATTGAAAATATTTTATCATTCATTTAAATCTCAGCTTCCCTGAAGCAGAGACGTTTTGCATTAAAGATTGTGCATGACCAGCTTCATAGCTAATTCACCTGGGGATTCTACAGCTTAAAGTTTATTTTTATTTTAATTCAGTAATATGACTGAGACTAGGAGCAATTTAGAGAAGGAACATTAGAGGCCCATACATCAGATAAACATATGTACACACATATATGTGTGTGTGCTCTTACGTGTTCAAAATCAATTCAGTTTTGTCCTCTAACACTGAAAGACAGGTATTAAATTAAAACTACCTAATGTCTTAGTAAGTAAATTTTTAACAGTGCATTTAGGACAGAGTTCTCATTCTTTGCCAGACTCCTTGGTAGAAGTGCAGTTAAATTTTACCTTTTTTTATTCAGATTTTCTGAAGGTACGAACCAGCTGCTTTCAGATCAATGTTTTCCCACTGTGATCTTTGGCATATACCCTTGTTTCCATAATGGTATTATCACCTTCTAACTCCCTTCCCTTTCAACCCTGGATACTTCAGTCTGTGAAAGAAAAGTAGTTGTCACTCTTGGCATTGTCTCTCAGGACTGAGAAGTGAGAAAAGGAGGTGTGGTGATAACTAGTCGTCATTTGAAGCTGATAGAAGGGATATGTTATGTGGAGGAGGGAGTGCATGAAGTGGGTACAGGTAATGAGCCACTGGCAAGCCTAGGGGAGGGGTAAATGTGGGCCAGGAGAGAAACGTTGGTGAATTCACTAAAATTTGAGAAGAGGGAAATTCCACAGTGAGTGGAACTGATATGAATCCCTTCTTGCCTTCTCCCTTTGGGACAATTAGCCAGACTTTAATTCACCCATACAAATTCCTACACACAGGGTGGTCAGTGTGAGTTCATAATGAGGGGAAGATGAAACTTCATAGTATCTTTTAGGAACAAACCCAAAGTCTTCCCCTAAAGGCAAAGCAAACTGGAAAAACTGTCGTTACTTTAGAGCTTTTGGAGTTGGCAGTGCAGTGAGAGAGTACAAGGACCATTAGTAAGCATATCAAGGAAAGAGTTGCATTAATGGCATTTATGCCCAAGACATCTGGTTCTGTTAACCAGCCAAGTTTGCTACCTTCCTGTAAAACCAGAAAGAACCCTTACCGACTCCAGAGCTGACCCTCTAACTGGTTCTGTTCTGTCCTGGTTTCGGCTGGGATAGAGTTAATTTTCTCTTTAGTAGCTGGTACAGCGCTGTGTTTTGGGTTTAGTATGAGAAGAAGGTTGGTAACACCCTGACATTTTCAGTTGTTGCTAAGTTGTGTTTAGGCAAGTCAAAGACTTTTCAGCTTCCCATGCCTGGCCAGCAAGGAGGGGCCCAAGGAAGTTGGGAGGGGAGAGAGCCAGGACAGCTGACCCAAACTGGCCAAAGGGGTATTCCATACCATGGGACATCATGCCCAGTATATAAACAGGGGCAGTTGGCCTGGGGTGAGAATTGCTGCTCGGGGACTAACTGGGCATCAGTCAGCAAGTGATGAGCAATTGCATTGTGCATTGCTTGTGTATTCCAGTTCTTTTTTTATTATTGTCACTTTATTGTTGTTTTTATTATCATTGTTAAACTTTCTTTTCTATTAAACTGTTCTTATCTCAACCAACGAGTTTGGTTTTTTTTTTCCGGATTCTCTCCCCCATGCCACTGGGTGGGGTGGAACTGAGCAAGTGGCTGGGGTTAAACCACAACATGTTCCTGGACTTTTACCTTACTAAGATTGTTCATCCTTTAAAAATTTCCTTTAGGACATCCAACTGTCTTTTCTTCTGTCAAAAGCTGTACCCCATCAAATAGGTTTTCTTCTGCATGCTGCTCTTGTTCTCAAGAAGCTGAGGAACTCCTTATTTTCTGAATGATATGAGAAGGAGAGAACAGTAAAAGCAACGTGGAGGGACAAAACAAAAGAAAAAAGTACAGGAGATTATAATAGACATGAAGGATTTCTTTTTATATAGACATGCTTGCCCCAGTGTTACAGACCTCCTTTTACTGTCCCACTCTCAAAGAACACACCACATGGAAAAGAAAGAAGGTGCTATTGACAGGTCACTTCCCAAAGTGCACAACAAAGTCATGTAACAACTTGTAACATATTTATAGCTGTTTTCAAAGGAAATATCTGATCACATACAGAAGATTATTCCTGTGGCCAGCTTCACCTAAGAATACTCAGAGGGCTGTGGACATGTTGACATTTTTGAAATATTTGGAATTGCATTCATTTAATTCACAACTCTAATATAAGGAAGCAGAAAAACAAACCCGAATTATAACCAGTTTTCTCTCCTTTGCTCATTCCATTATAAGGCTCATAAGTTGCCTAAGCATTCACAGCCAGGTGTGGCCTAAGACCTTCAATGCATTTCTAATGACTTTTTTTTGCTTAGCTTGAATATTAATGAATGATGCATTGAAATTTTCCTTATGATGTGCAATGAGGAATTTTTCAAGGATAAAAGTACTTCTGGTTCTTTATCCTAAGGGTTTTTTCTGTTGATTTGAGTTAGTATGTCACCTCATATAGCACCCTCAAAAATGTGCTACCTTGCTTAATGACCTTAATTCCAAAGGAAGTCTCTTAAGTCATCCTGAAGCATTCTAGCAAGCATATGGCAATTATGTATAACACAAATTGGACTACAAACGTATTTCAACTGCATTCCTCTTTTTGTTTAATTTTGAACTGTCTTCGTCTTGTGATTGTGATATTTATCTCTAATTGTCAAATAAAATCTGATACTACAAAACCTCTCTGGATATGTAATAACAATATACATTAAAAGCTAATTAAATAAATTCTGCATAAATATTAACATAGTCCATATGTATTGAACTTACATACAAGGAAAAATTCAGTGTGGTACAATGGAAGAATGAATTGCATTAAGATTCAGGAATTTTGGACTAAATTTCCAGTGTTACAGTGAATCTACTAAGTGATGTGAGGAAAGTCACTTTACAACTTCCCCTCCCGTTCTACTTCTGTCTCGTATGCTTAGACTGTAGATTGCTTGAAAGCAATATTATCTATCACTGAGTGTATAGAAAACATATCCTATAATGAGGTCTGATTTTGACTGTGTATTCAAGATTTTAAAATGGTAAAAAAATAGCAACAACAATAACAGAACTCTAAGTATTTGCAAGATTTTCTCTTTTCAAAATACTAAACAAAAATGAGCCTATGCTAAAGAGTTTGCCTGCTTTTCTAATCTTCTTCATGAACTTGAACATAATTTTTTGTGTTATTTAGAGGGTAAGTGATATGATTTAAAAACTGTGTAGAAGTGTGTATGTAACTACATATATATATGTACGTATTTATAAAAATTCATTTTGGAAACTCTCTTGCTTCGACTCCACAGTCAAATGTATATTAAGCCTTTTGGAACTCTATTCCAGTTTACAGATTTTGTTGTTGTTGTTAGGCCCAATATTCCTGGCTTTCTCTCTTTACTTCTTGTTGAGCTAGTTTAAGAGTTTCTTCAGTCTGTTTAATAAAACATCCAGTGTTACCATCTCCTGGATCTTCATGCTCTATTCCGCCAAAATAAAGGGAGCCATTAGCCCTCTGAGTGTCCTTGTAACCTACAAGTTGCAAAAAGGACATATAACTTGTCTGAGAAATACACTTGAAATGTTCTTCAATGGATAACCTAAATATCTGCATCTGATGAAAAGTTCTTTTTTTTTTTTTCTTTCCTCTAGATGAATGTACTGCTCTGGATTCATAGCGTAAATCAGTCTAAAGTTTGATTTGACTTACGTGGGCTTACTATTTGTTTACATTTCTGAGACAACAATGCCATGTCAGATGGAGAAGAAGGTGATGAAATTTCAGAGCTCTGAGCAGTTATTTGAGGAAGCACATGGAGTTCTGCTAGATCCTGTAAGGCTTGACAAAAGCAAATAGAGTGCCTCTGTTTAAGAAAGGAGATAAAGAAGAGCTATAGAAATGCAGATCAATCAATCAATCAACTTCATTAATTTCCTAGAAAAATACCGTAAAAGGATAATCAGACAATTTGTAGGTACCTAGAAGATAACAAAATGGTGAATAACAGCCACTGTGGACTTACCCAGTGTGATTTGTATCAAACCAATCTAGTTTCTTTTTTATAGCAGGATAACAGTCATACTTATGTTTTCATATGATCCCATTGCCATATATCTTCACTTTTTTGAGTGTTTTTTTTTGGTTTTTTCTTATGTAGCATTCTTAAAAATTTGTTATGGAAACATCATTTGCAGAATATTAATATAGCATAGGTGCAAAGATGTTTGAAAGCTCAATATGAAGAACAGTTTTCAATAGTTCATATTCAGAATACAAGGTTGTACCAAGGTAGTCCCTGCCAAGATCTATTTTGTGTGGTACCCGTCAATATTTTTATGAATAAACATCAGAATAAAGAGTAGATGTATTAAATCTGCCAGTAACTGAGGTCAAAGGGATTGTCGCTAAGTTGGGATATGCAAATAAAGTTGAAAATTATCTTAATACACGAGAGATGACTCTCAGAAAAAAATACTCTATTTGGTAGGAACAAGCGCAAGATGTCATTCTCAAGAGAGAATAATCTAGCGTGCGAATAGAGGATGGGAAGAATTGACTGAAATAACACTACGAAAATGGATTTGGGGCTATAGTGGATCAAAAACTGAATTTTATTTAAAAAGTTATAAAGAAATCAAATTTCATACTGGGGATATAAAAATATAAGTAGCATCTGCAGAACCCCTGAATAAATCTTTTCACTTTTCTTAGCAGAGGAGAGAATTCCATCAGGGTTCTCTGAATAGTACTATGCTTCTGTGACTTTAGTTAATAGGGTCCCTTAAGAAGTCTTAAGAGTAAGTCTTAAGACATTTCAACTATTCCTTAATGTTGTTTAGAGCTTTCATGATGTTATTTCGGTTACCACACTTTTTTATGTACTCCTATTTTTTTTCTAATGGCAAGGTGATTCTTTAGCAAATAGTTTTTTTGTTGCACTAATTTTGTCTGCAGTGACTGAGCATTAGTTTTAGCTGTAGTTTTGTCTCAGAGTCAGTACTCATGTGAACTTGCTTCTTAATGTCCTGTTCTCTCTTTCGCTATCTTCGTGTTAATATGCATGGTGGGAAATGTATGTTATCAAAAAAGGAGTTCTTACAAGCAGAAGTTTGTGTATGGATTTGTCTCAAAAAAGACTAATTAAAACTTACAAACTGCTTTAACAGTGAACTTTAAATTCACGTTGTGAGGAAAATCTGCTTGCATACCCAGAAGAATGTTTTCCCATGATATACAAATACCAGTGTACTGTTCTTTTGGGCCTCAGGAAATCAAGGCAACTTGATGGCATTTTATCATTATAGTCAAAGATACATAAGAAGATTTATTATATGTTCCCAGGCTGTATAATGAAGCACACTATTCTATTGTCTCTTAAGCCTTTGGATCTTCTAATGGCAGAACAGATGGAGTTGTTAACTCTCTGAGGAGCCATGTAACACTTTTAAAACTGGCTTTGAGTTTTCCCAGAGATATATATACTCAACCTCTTGCTACTTGTACAATTGCTTGACTAGCTCTCTTAAGAGATACTGTTATTAAATCCTTCTCTGGGTTACACCAGATTCAAGCCCGCTATTTATAATGTGTATATAAGCTTCATAACAGATTTCTTTCCCTTCTGAAATAATTGGATGGTTGATGTCAAGAAAAGATGACACATGCCATATCTTTTTACTCATCAGAGTCCCTTGAAAACTTTCAAATCCATCTTCTCTAAGAAGGAGCTGTTCTATAATCTAGACCTTATGAGGTGAACAGTCTTTTGATAAAAAAATCATATCCATAGGTGCTGATACTTCTGAAATGGTGAAAACAGTGGGAGTATAAATAGAAAATATTATGGCTTGTGGCTATGTTTATTTTAATTACCAAACAGTGCCAAGATTTGTTTTCTGGCATTAAAGCCAAATGGCAAAATTGCAGCACATTCATTTGACTAATCTCTCCTAACCTCTAAAACAGGGTGGCCACATGCAAAGTGTCTAGTGAGAATGATTCCTGGCCCAGGCTACCTTCTCAAATGCACCTGTTATTTGAAAGCGTTGGCTACCCTGGGTTAAAATAATTTCAGTATTTATCTGTTATAGATGATCGAGTTCCAGTGTAAGGGCCTGTCCTCTCACACTAATTTGCTCTTTTGAGAGGCTGAGATGGATGGAAATTTGGTTAGTTGGCTGGATATGGGACTAGAAATAATTTGCTTTTGACACTGAAGAAGATACTTGAGTTTTGTTAAATTGTTTAGTTAATAAATTCTTCTGACGTCGATTTCCTGCTTTGGAATGTATTTATCTTGAAAGCACATGTGCAGGCTAGGCTGTTTTCACACCACAGGTTTTGTTAAGATACTTTAAGATCCCTTAAATAGAATAAGATAGAAGAAGATATCCCAACACTTTGTGGATGGTATGACCATACAGATTTAAATGAATATGCAAATTGAATTGAATTATAAAAGGACAATTTTGAACACTGGTTCCTTGTCACTTTGCCCAAGATATATCTTTAGCATCTGCTGCTCATTTGCTCTGCCAGGCCAAGGACTTTGTGGATATGAAATGAGTCATAAAGTGTTTCCTTTGTATTACTGTCATTCTGGATTTCTGCTGTTAAGAATTCCTAAATTTTGCTAACAATCTTACTATGGAAATCAGAATTAACTAAACAAATGTAAAAGGTGTTACCCAGCCTGAACATAATCCCTGTATAATTTGAGACATTCAACACTGCTGTGTTCTATCCTTTTTTCCAAAACACATTGAATTCCCAAATGTTACCCTACTTTTTGTACTGCTATTATTTGCTGACACTGGATTGCAGACCTAGGAATATTCTCTAACATAGATTCAAAGTATACCTGAGCTACTTTTAAAGTTATCTTCTTTTACTTTCAAAAGATGATTTCTTTTAATGACATTTTGACATAGCTATTATGTTTTAGGTAAAGGGTAAAAGAAGATGAAAATCTTTTTATTGATATTTAATTGAAACATTCATCCAGGAACTTCTATTGATGAAAGGGCAGCCAAGTTTTGCATTCTGTTTCTGCAGCGAATTCTATAGCTATACAGTTGGGCTTGTACTTGCCATGCTCTCTAGTTTTTTCCTCAAGAATGAAGGTACTGCTGTTGTCTCTTCTAATTCCCAGAAGATGAAAAAGCAGAGGGCTTCCTTTTTCTTTCTTTCTGTTTTTTTTTTTAATGGAATAATTCTCATAACTTTTGAAAGGTATCTTCCTTTCTGACTGCTGAAATTTATTGTTAACTTCCAGTAGGAACAACAATAACAAGTTATGCTATTGTTCCTTGTTGTTCTGTCTACAGCAGACCTATTGGATTTGTATTCCTTTTCAATGAAAATCCAGACTTACAGGTGAGTCCAACCTGTAACTAAAATTTTATAAGATTTGAGGAGCTTCAAATGAATGCTGAACTTGGTTTAAATAGTCTGTATTAGTTGTGTTCAGATCAGTGGAACTGACACTGTCCTCTGCCACCAAAACAGTAAGCACTGGACTCACTGGGATTTCCTTTGTCAAAGAAATCCTTTTTGTCCTTTGAAAATACAGTTCAAGTTGCTACATTTCTCTTGATGCATGCAGTATTTTCCTTGTAAGTGTAAAGGTCTGAGTGACTTCCAGGGTTTTTTTTGTTGTTATTTTTTGTTTTGTTGTCCTGGCAAAAGTTAATTGAAGAATTTTAATTTAAGCCTAGCCAACCATAGCCAAATAGTTTGCATTTTGCTGGTGTATTTCACATATGTGAAGTAAAGCTGAGTGTGTTGTACACTTGAAGTGATATGTTTCTTCTATTCCTTTCTGCAGTACACACATATTGCTATTTGGCTTCATTTCACACCTTCAGAGTAGAGAAATCTGATTACTTTTCTCTTTGTTGTTAGTGTATAAACATTCCATCAAACAGAAAGCTTCCCAACAGCCCAGTGCAGCACTTTTGCACTCTACCTGCCTGAACAGAGATTCACCACTTGAAGAAGCTGTTTATTATTATCACAGACATATGCACATTCTCTGAGATATTAGCACCACTCATCTAAATGTTATATTGGAGTTTCTAGAGCCCTCTTTAAAAAAATGTTGTTTCCTTTTAAAAGGAGAACAGAAATGCAGAATTCTAATATTTGTGGCCCACCAACTGGTGAAATCAAGCAGAGAAAGAAACAGGATTCTGGTCCCCACCTCCAACCCTATGTTACACATGTTTACTTTAGAAAACCTTTTCAATAAAAAAATAAGAACTGGCCCATGAATTCTGTAGGTTTGGGCTATGTTTAACATCTGAGGGGAAAGGTTCAATTATCCAGAACAACTGTTGTTTTTGACACTGTCTCGAGAATGGCTGGCTAAGCTCAGATTTGCCAGTTCCTGGGCAAACGTTCCAGCCATCCGCCTAATGCTTGGAGAGCATATGGCAGCATCACCAAGAGCAGCAGCTTTCAAGAAAACAGTACTCTTGCTCTTTCTGCATAATAAAGACAAGAAAATGCATTATATAGTTTTAGGGTTTGAATCTTCTTTTGCAAATGCATGTGGGGATGATATTCAACTTCTGGCCACCTATAAATTAGGCATCTAGTCTAAGGAGGTCATCAGACTTCTCTTCATAGTGAACAATGAGAATTAAATGCCATCAGAACTCAGTCCATCCTGTCTTAAAACAGGTCAAAATAGATGGAATGAATGATCTACTATAAATTTTTATCTGACCCCAAAATACAGCCTAGACAACTTTAATTTTAAAACCATCCTTCAGACACCTAAAGTTAAGAAAGACGAGTCTCACTTTTACAGGGATTGAATGAATAACATGAATATGTACTTTAGGGTACTATTAGGCTGGGGTGATATAAAATTAAATCTTTTTAGAGGTTTGCATAATGTATAAGACTTTTTTTCCCCTAAATTTCCCTCTTCCTTATGATTTCAAGACACTGTAAATGTACAGTCTAGAGCTGCTGAAATATGTGGTCACTTGGAGGCTACTGGAGACTGCACAAGATTACTATCATGTACTCAGTATTTTTTGTCTTAATTGGTGATCAAGGAAAATTGGATTTCCTGAATAAGAATGATTTGTTGTCTTCATTGTGGCTAACTGAATAGGTATATAATTGTCAGGAGTAGGTTTATGGTCTGCCTCTTGAACAAATGAGTCTGCCAAGGTCTCAATTCACTCTGTTTAGTTTGTGGGTTTTAGCATATACTAGCCCTACAATATGTTTTAATTGTGATCTGGCACAGAAGTCAGAAGAAGGCATGGTCTCAAGTATTGGATGCTAGTCATCAACACTACTAAATTGTCCTTGGTCTAGTTTTAGCTTATTCCAGGCAGTGCTCACCTGAAAAATTCCCAGGCATGGTTTGAAACACAGCATAGATGAGAGACTATTTACAACAGGTAATCTGTTTTGGACCAGGTTGGACAGAAAGTAATAATAAGGACATAATTATACCATACTAGCTGACCTCCGGGCCAGCATGGTACAAGTTTTCCTAAAGATTTGCTTCAGTTACCCACAGATAGATGTCTACTGCCACCTGAGATGCTCTAGCAAGCCCAGTCTAGCCCTCAGTGCTCTCTCTAACAGGAATGGAACTCTACTATGCCATATCTCTGAGCAGTCTGTAGATGTTTCATATAACATAGTGTACCTCAAATGATACTAGATATTTATGTGAGGCAGACTGAATAGGGACCTACATGTCTTCTTTAGGGTAAGCTGAAAAGCTGTCCAGGTTCTATTAACTGTATTGTCGGATGAGTCTCATATGGCACCAGGCTACTGTGTTTAGTCAACTGAATATGTTCTAGGCATCTTAAATAGTTTTAGCTCAGGCTTTGATACAGTTTAGGTCAGTTTACAAAGGTCTATTATTTAAAGCCTCCTTTTCAGGAAAGGAATATATATTTGTAGGGTACTATGAAGGCCATTTTGAATTGCCTGGTTTGGGATGAGATGACTTGCATTCCACAAGCACTATTCCTGTCCAGCGAATATAAAGACACTCTACACAACTAATTCAGAAGTAGATGTCCATACTGTAGATACTCAAAATTATTAATCACCACTAATGTATTGCATTATAATGACTTCTCTTTCCAGGACTATAAACAGCATTACTAAGCTGTTTGTTTTGCCAGTGTGCCATATCACCTTCAACCATATTTATGTAGCCACGTATTGTTTACATATATGTAGATCTCCCACTTTGAGAATTCAGCTGACCGACCACGGGTACTCATGACTACCTCTGATGACAAGGTCAATCGCTGTTTGCAAGCCTTGCCATTTCCTTGCAGCTTCTTTTTTATATTTACCCACAGCTTTCCACTTGTGTGACAGCATGTGAGTATTGTGCTTGTGCATCTTTCAATCCTTGGACATTTTCCAGCTTCTCTACTAACTGCAGCGGCTATGTTGCCAGCTGCTCTAACAGAGGTGTAATCATAAACTGGTTGTTATACTGTCTACTTGGGTTTGTCGCTTTTTGCTAATGTCAGCGTGGGATTGAATTGGAAGTTTTCTGGCAGTTTCTGGCCCTATTATACACACAATGTTCCTGTCTCTTCTCATTTCTTCATGTAAGCGAGGAAGTGTGTTGGGTTGCACTAGGCTCTCTACAGCTGTTTGCGAGTCCTATTTAGTTTAAATTAAGCCTGGATTCTTCTGCTATCTTATGGGGAAGTGAATCTCAAACATATGATGCTTTGACTTCTTATTTTTTCTGTCTTTGGTTAACAATTCCAAGAATTCATTGTTCAGCCTTTCTATTGTGTAAATCTTACTTGTAGCTTCCAGCTACAGAGCTACAGAGCTTCCTGCTCTGCCCATATGAAGCTCAACTCTAATAAAGCCAAGAGATGAATGAGGAGAATATTTATTTTAAAGATGTCTTCCTTAAATTTTGGCAGTTTGGAGGTGTCCCATAAGAACCTTTCCATCTGTGCTTTGGTCTCAGCCTCTTACAGGTCTCTAGCCTGTATGTGAATGTCCCTTGGAAACTAGTATTAGTGACATCCCTTTCTTTTCTTTCTGTCTTTGTCTTTTTCCCCATTTGACTTCCTCACAAATGGAGAAGATCAGGAACCATCATCCTTCTATTGCCTCAACTCAGCCTTTAGGAATCAATTAATATCCTGTGCTCCCTGTACTCTCTTTGCATCTTTACTTTAAAAAGAGTTAGTCCTTCCTTCTGCTGTTCTCCTTTCCCCACCCACCCATTTTATAGTGAGTAAAAATAGGCCTTCTTAAATCTCCAGTGCCATCTTATGTGTATAGAAATTGCCATCTCATATGTATGGAAATAATTCCCCATGTTTGGACTATTTTATTTCACTCCTCACTACCTAATATTTTCAAGTTTCTATGACTGGCTGTATTATTGTCTTGAATGTATTATGCATATACAGATGTATATATAGACAGACAGATACAGTGTAAATTTGAACTGATTTTTGACTGGAAACAGGTGTGGATTTACTAAGGTGGATAACGTAAGTGTAACTGTAGCCCAGTTAATAACCCTGAGGATAACATGCACTTTCCCAGTCCCACTGTGTAATGTCCATTTTCAAGTTAACTACCCCAAATTTCCTTCTTCTTTTTTTTTTTCATTTTTTTTGCTGGTGAGGAAATTTGAGTTTGTATTCTTAGCTCCACTTGACAGCAACTAGAACTATCACAAAATCATAGAGCTTGGGAAAGGGCCTTGGAGGCAGTGGCTGTTGCTGGTTGTATGCTAGGCATGTATCTCCAACATGGAAAACAGCACTCTAGATGTCTATATGATAGGCTGGACAAGGGAGAGGAATCCCGTTGTGTCTCGTATCTGGTTCTCCACGTACCACTTTATGTGTGAGACGCTACAGGCTGTGAATGCCCATTGCATCCCTATTTCCTGGTATTACAAAAGTATGTTTTGGTTGTTAAGATTCTATCCTGTAAGCCTTACTTTTAGTTTGACCTTTTTCAGAGCCAAGACCATGCCATCATCCACCTAATTAGCTATTTCTTCGGAGATATTTTGTGAACGTGTCTCATTTCTCAGTTTTAGATTCTGAGTCTGATTTGATGAGCTAATGATCCTATTAGTAGACTCAGCATGGTAGTGACATTTTCAGAAATAGTATATAGGAAAAGATTGGGAAAAAGGTTGTGTTTCTTACACACTACTCATATTCTTCCTGCTCCATCCTTCCAAAGAATCTGCATGGTGACATTTTGAGGATAAATAGAATAAAAATATTTTATAACTGGGTGGCAACATTCTGCTGATTCTAAGTTTGCATGGGTAAACTGCTCTTGAGGTCAGAATATCTTGCTTCAGTCCTAATTACCTAAGGGGTTTTTTTGACTCTCTGCAACATTTTGCTGTATTTGTTTTCATTTGAACTAAATTGTGGCTGGAAATATCCTTTCTATTTCTTATTATGCCAATTTTCTATCCCACTTTTTATGAAAAAGTCAGACTCTGACTTTAGCAGCTAAGCTGTGGCTTGAGCAGCTATGGACTCAATTGGTATTCAGGGGTATGTTTCCAAATTTTAACTATTAGTTCTGCAATTAGAGGGAGACAGTTTCCCCGTAGAAGTTAGGAGTGGGAG
Source organism: Sagittarius serpentarius (assembly GCA_034782735.1). NCBI lineage: Eukaryota > Metazoa > Chordata > Aves > Accipitriformes > Sagittariidae > Sagittarius > Sagittarius serpentarius. The sequence goes on from JAVKLA010000017.1 coordinate 20,502,875, forward strand.
GCAGCAGCCACAGAGAACGGAAAGTTTTGGGGATATGTCTTACTCCTTTGATAAATACTGTGATTTTAATCAGTCTTCTACCAAAATGGACAAAATTATTCCACTTCTGAGTAGCCCTGGGTATACTGAGTGGATACAATACTCAGTTAGGTAGTGTATGTGAGCAGAGCTGAAAGACAAAACATGATGTGACATTCTCATGGTTAGCAGATATGAAAATTGGCAGCTGGATATTTCCTCTTTAAAAATAGCCATGTACTATCTTCTGCTGTTATCAGTGCTATCAGAAAACCTAGTAAGTGACAAAACTTTATATTAACTCCTTACATTCACTGTTTCATCTGGGTATGATTTTTCTTAACTACCACCGTGATTAGAAGCAGTAGGGAGAGTACTGTTAAAGTTATAAACCTCACCACACAGATTTTCACAAGTCAAAAAACTTAATGTGAATTTAACTTCCACCATTGGTGAATTTGGAAAATTAACTAATTCTCCAGTATTTTCAAGTGCTCAGCAATGCTGACTGAGGAAAAGACACATGGCTTATGCTAGAGCCAGCTTTCCATGTATCCAGTGTGACCATGATTTGCACATAGTGACAAAGCATCACAAAGAATTGGTATTATGATTATACACTTTCAGCTCCAAAGGATCTTTTGAGTTCCTGGAAAAACTGACTATATTTATTACTCTTGTATTTTAAATTCAATGTTCTTATCAAACAAAAAAATCACATTTAAGATAAAGTACTTTTCCTTTTTTTTTTTTTATAATGACTTTATTTAGGCATTTCAAAGTCATGACTGAAAAATACCATAACGTTTTAATGGTCTTGTTCTCTTAGAAGACCTCATCTGGTCTAAAATTATATTTTTCTCCTTTGTGTAGTCTTTATATCTTATACAGCACTGCTAAATTTGTAGGGCTGTATTCAGGCTTTTCTCCAGAGAGCTTGTTACATCCACCTTAATATGACAGACTATATACCCTATCTTTTGGACTTGCACCTTGCCTATCCTCTGTGCTGCTTTAATATTTCATGAGTAAATAGGTGTCCACTTAAAAACAAAATAAAACAAAACAAAAGAACTCCTTAAACAACCTAGATTTCTGTAAGTTATAATTTGTCATATCTTTCTTTTTTTTGTTTTGAATCTCCATTAAATCCATTTGCTACACCTTTCTTCCTGGAATTTGCTTTTGCTGTCAGTCTAATGACTTACACTTGCTAGGATTTACTCTTTGGAATAGTACTCAGGGTCCTCTCAGTTCATCTTCTATTCCCATATAATTTACTTCCATTATATTTTTCTCTTCCCAAACATCTAGAGTGCTCTTAGACCTTTTCTTTCACTCTTCTTTTCAACCTGAAGCTTTCACATATGAACTTATTACCTAGCACAGTGCTAACATCCTTTTGCTCCTCCAATTTTAATGTCTCTGAACACTTTGCTGCAGAAGAGTTTCATATAGCAGAATAGCTTTTATTTTTATTGTCTTTTTTCTGTGTCTTCGGTATCCCCAAATACTTAAGAATCATGGAGTCATTCAGATTGGAAGGGCCCTTCAGAGGTCTCTAGTCCAAACTGCTGCTCAGAGCAGGGTCAATGCTGAATTCAGACTGGGTTCCTTAGGACATTGTCCTGTCATGTTTTGAAAACCTCCAAGAACTGAAAATTAACAGCCTCTTTGTGTGACCTGTGCCAATGCTTAATTATTCTCATAGTGAAAATTCATTTCTTTATATTCAATCAGAACTTCCCCATTTCAGTTCATGACCATTGTCTCTCTTCAACTCACTGTGTACCTAAGTAAAGAGATTGGCTTCATCTTCTTGGTAACCACCCATAGGTACTGGAAGGCTGCAGTTAGACCCCACCAAAACCACCTCTTCTTCATGCTGAAAAAGCCCAAATCCTCCAGCCTGTGTTCACAGGGTAAGTGCTCAAGCCCTGATCATTTTGGGGCCACCAGCCGGATCTGCTTCTGTTTATCAGCATCCTTCTTGTATCGGGAAGTCCAAACCCGGAAGCAGTATTCCAGGTATGGTTGAATAAGTGTAAAGAAAAGACAAATCATCACTTCCTTGGTTGGGTATTTCTTGATACAGCTCAGTATCTTGTTAGCCTTCATTATGGCTATAGTGCACTATTGACTCATGTATAGATTACTGTCAGCTGGGACCCCCAGGTCCTTTCCTGCAGAGCTGTTGTCATTCATGTGGTCCCCAGCCTGAATCAACACAGGGACTATTTCTACTCCCATACAGGACTTTGCATTTGTCCTTGTCGAATTTCACAAGGTTCTTCTTGAACCGTTCCTCCAGCCTTTCTTTGTCTCTCTTTTGACCCAGCATTCTAGGCTGCATCAAAAGAAGTGTGTCTAGCAGGTTGAGGGAGGTGAAGCCAGGGGAGCTTCTAGTAGTTTCTCACAGGTGCCACACCTGCAGCCCCTCCCCCACTACCAAAACTCCACCACTCAAACCCAAAACACAGTGGAAGCTTTCCAACTTGCTCTTGATGTTCCTTGTCAGATTCAACATGAGTTCAGCTTTGGCTTTCCCAACACCATCCCTCACACTCTGGCAATATTTCTATGTTCTTCCTCTGCAGCCTGTCCTCACTTCTACTTCCTGGTACATAGTTTTTTGCACTGGGACTTAGTTGTGAATTCCTTGTTTAGTCAAAACAGTCTCCTGATACATCTGCAAGGAATTCAAAAACTTATAGTCAATATTCTGGTGAGAATCATAGAATCATTTAGGTTGGAAAAGACCTTTGAGATCATCAAGTCCAACCATTAACCTAGCACTGCCAAGTCCACCACTAAACTATGGCCCTAAGCACCACGTCTATTACCTCTTTTAAATACCTCCAGGGGCAGTGACTCCACCACTTCCCTGGACAGCCTGTTCCAATGCTTGACAACCTTTTCGGTGAAGAACATTTTCCTAATATCCAATCTAAACCTGCCCTGGCGCAACTTGAGGCCATTTCCTCTTGCCCTATTGCTTGTTACTTGGGAGAAGAGACCGACCCCCATCTCTCTACTACCTCCTGTCAGGTAGTTGTAGAGAGTGATAAGGTCTCCCCTGTGCCTCCTTTTCTCCAGAATAAACAACCCCAGTTCCCTCAGCCGCTCCTCATAAGACTTGTGCTCTAGATCCTTCACCAGCTTCGTCGTTCTTCTTTGGACAAGCTGCAGCACCTCAATGTCCTTCTTGTAGTGAGGGGCCCAAAACTGAACAC
>JAVKLA010000017.1:20506225-20539364 GCA_034782735.1 Sagittarius serpentarius
CTGCAGCACCTCAATGTCCTTCTTGTAGTGAGGGGCCCAAAACTGAACACAGCAGTTGAGGTGCGGCCTCATCAGTGCTGAGTACAGGGGGACAATCACTTCCACAGTCCTGCTGGCCACACTATTTCTGATAGAAGCCAGGATGCTATTGGCCTTCTTGGCCACCTGGGCACACTGCCAGCTCATATTCAGCTGCCTGTCGACCAACACCCCCAGGTCCTTTTCCACCAGGCAGCTTTCTGGCCACTCTTCCCCAAGCCTGTAGCGTTGCGTGGGGTTGTTGTGACCCAAGTGCAAGACCTGGTTATCTGCTATCATCTCATTATCCATTTACAACTTCTGCAATACTTGTGCAATTCTTTTTAATACCTTATGAAATGTAACACAGATTAAATGATTTTTAACAAAGTAATAAAAATGTCAAGTGTTTAAAAAAAAGGGGAGGCAAGTCTCCTTTTTTCAGTCGTTAAATAGCCTTCCTTCTATATCTGTGTTTTTCTGTCAGTGGAAGTGGGCATTTAAGGAAGGATGACAAAAAGTTGTTGAAGAGTTGCTGTTGATAAGCTCTATACCTAGCTTGTCCAGTATTTTAATTCATATTTCAGATACAACATAGATACTTCTCCATGCAAGTTTACATCAATTTTACCAAGACATCCTTCCAAATAATCTTATAGTTTACTTGGATGGTACACTATGCAATAGTCTTTGCACAACCTACCGAAAATATGCACTGCTGGGTGTTCATTTCTACTCCTATCTGTTTTGTTCTTGAAGGATTCAAATTATTTTCAACATTCTTACAATATAAAGGCTAGCAGCTTAATTTTTTAAATGTCTACTTCCTTTCTTCTTAGTTCTGCAACACCTGGTCACATTTATCAATCTTTTCTTAGAGTGTTACTGAAAAAAGCTAAAGAACAGAGTCCTTACGTCTACCATTCCTCTAGCTCTACCTTTACTTAGCATGTTATGTGGATGGAATCTGAGCAAATTTGTTAAGCTCATTAACCAATAGTTGTAAAATCCATCCTTCCCTGGTGCTTTTCAATTATGTAATTTTCTTTTGCATTCTCTGTTCACTTCATTTTCATAAATGATACCTCTTCATGTATTATTATAGATGCATTTGTCTAACCACAGTGCTTCAAAATTTTGATTGTTGACTGGAACCCCATTGTGCTCAGTGCTGGATACATACGGATCAATAATGAAGTAAACCTGTCTCTGCTATGAAAAGTACAAGAATAATATGAGAGACAACATATGGATACAGACAGAACAAAAAACATACAAGACCTATTTTCAGTTTTATAAATATTTCTGACTTCACTATTTTTTTGTGAATTTGTATTTTCATTTGAACTGACTCATATCTGAGAAATAAGCATTTTTTAAAAACTACATTGGTTTTACATTTTAAAAAATCCACATAGTTGTTGCATGTGTTTTTAAATCTACAGGTAAGAACTCTGAAGAACGACTTTAGCATTAGGAGGACACTGTCATTGTTGGAACTTTTTTTGAGAGGCTGGACAGCAAAGGTCTTGGCTGTATTTTACTCATGTGCCTCCAACTAATGACTTTCTGATCTATACCATTCTATTATAGGGACAGGAATAAGCCAAATTTTGGTCTATAATTGGAATAATTTGGGATAACTGCATATTTGCAGGGTTCCTATCTTTTAAATCTTATTGTATTTCACACTACTATGTTAGGTGGAGATCCCTTAAACCTGTTTTATCTTAATATTATCTGAATTTGAAAGGATATTATATTTCTTACTTCTAGAATACTACTTCCAGTTCTGTGTCTGCTTTCTAGACTTGTACTCTTGAACCCAATATGGTTAGAGGCTGGATTTTCCCAGTGCGCTTTGAGAACAGATAGTTCTGGCAGCTGGTGAATTTGTTTTCAGACTTCTTTAGATCATGCAGCTGAGCCATCAACAATAGTACTACAGTTCAGTACTTGTACAAGCCAGCCCAATAGCTACTGTTTTAGAGAGGGAGGGTAAGCAGATAAGCAACAATGATGCTGGGACTATTCCTGGGGTGTAAACTTAGCCATAATGTTTTGCTCAGATCTACGACAGAACTCACAAATGTCATTCATCTGAATTCTGAACAGAGCACACTTTGTAAACTGTCGTTAGGATGGACTGTGTGATCCTCGGCGTGCTTCTGTGCAAAGTGAGGAGGGATAAACAAACAGTGAGTGTAGCTTTAAGGAAATACAATCTACTTTGAAGTATTGATTATTGTAAAAGGCAGCTTAGATAACTTTGGCTCAGTTGGACATCCTTGCATGAATACTCTGTGTGGAAGGCTCCTCTCAGGCATAGTATATGTTAGAGAGATCTGGGAATGAAACAGGTTCAAGTCTAAGTGTAGAACTTGCTAAAAAGCAGGGCTTTTAATTTATGGAAATTTTAAGTGAATGTTAAAGTTTATTTCCTGTCCCATTAAATCAAAAGCATTTTTTCTCCTTATATGTCTACTGGTAGCTCTTGGATACTGTACCTGCTTAGGGCAACTGGTGTTCCTGTCTATTTTCCGAATAATCCCCGCCATTAAACTGATCATACAGTCATTTCCACTGGGCAGTTGCAGAGGACTTGTGTCTTGAGCAGCTGTATGGATTTGATTTGAGTGTTTCATAGTTTGTGAGATCCCTGTCCCTGTGGCAGATCTACCAGGAATTAAAATGGTTCCCTGCAAACCCAGCTCTGCAGTCAGAAAAAGCTTGTTAAACCCAAGACGTTTGAAATGAGACAGTTGGACTCAATGAACTGCGTGTTTCTGTGTAACTTTATTTTGTCAGGGCTTATTTAACTAGCTGTACACGTTGACAGCTGCTGACAGACAAATACCTTATCAGTGGTCTAAACAGTGTGATTGTTCTAACAAAGAAAAATGGATTGTACTTGATGCGTTTATCAAGTGTTTCAAACTAAACTCTTGACAATACAGAAACACATCTGACTCTTTCACAAAACTTATGCGCAGTAATTGGAGATATTCATCATCATTCCCCATTTCCTTCCTCATCTCAGTTCTGTTTTGGCCTGTGGAGCTTTTGAGATCAGAGATAAAGATAAACTATAATGTGGTGTTTTGGATACTGCTAATGAAAAAAAGAATCATACGGAAAAGAGTTTTCAATTTCAGAAAACCAGGAACACCTCATTATCACAGGAAACATAAATTTGAGCCTGGGTCTCCTACAACCCAAGAAAAGTTAAACAGGTTCAAACCCAGATTATGGAGGATGTCCATAATATTCCTATAAAATTCTGTTTTCAGACAGGTGTTTTAATGATTCAGATTTTCTTCTAGTGAGGAATTAAAGAAGATATAATTAAAATTACTGGGGCATACAGATGTCCTCTAGTTTGCTCTGCTTCATCTACAATCTGTTGGTCTTGTGTCACAGTCATGGAGTAGCAATATTACGGATATGCCAAAGCCCCCCAAAAGCTACCGTATCATCATCTACAAGTGCTTTAATGCCCATGTCAGAACTGCTGCCTCCTCACCAACACCAGCGGTTTACTAGGAAAGTTGCCGTATACCAGGTCAGGTTGTGAACAGGAGATGCCTCTCACTACAACTTCTCACTCACACCAGAGTCACCAGGACAGAGAGGTGAACAGTGAAGTATCTGAAAGAGTGTCAGAAACCAGACTTTAGAACAGAATTCTATCAACTCAGGAAAAATTATGGTCTTATCCCTTCAAACCAAACTCTCAGTGATAGTAGGTGTTCCCAAGCTGTGGTCCTGGCATCAGTGCTATGAAGTCATCAAATGTGGCATGTTACTGTAAGAGCCTGTTGCTTTCTGTTACGAAAATGAACTTGAATTTATGCCATTTGCTTAAAATTAACTTCAAAGTGTTAATCCTATGATATACTTTTGTTTGGAAAAGGTCTCACTGTTTCTCAGATGTCTCCAGCAAGCTATTGGTTTTCTGTTTGTTTGCATTGTTTTATTTTGTCTTGATTTTCCCAGTGAGGTTTCTTAGAGAAGCAGAATTTAAGTGATCGTATTGTATGTCTATCTATCCCTCCCCTTTGCTTGTCCATAATTTTTTAACCTGTCCACCAAGTTCAATGAACTTTGACATAGACACAGTCATTTCAAAGATACTCTGTTCCTAGACATATTGTGAAAACAGACAGCTAAGTACTTGAGAGAGAACGTACAGCTGTTTGCAGCATGACCTCAGCCCTTATTAAACAGTAGGGAATAGACATGGAAGAATCGCATTACGAAAAATTCAACCATCAGATAAATTTTATGTGGAAGTCATATCTTCCTAGATAACACCGGAGACAACTCCATAGGAAATAAAAATTCATATTTTTCTCTGTTTGTGGAGCTATTGTTTTTAGTTTTTAAAAAGTTTCTGCCTCTTTTAAAACACCTTTCAGTTGTACATTTCACCATTAGTATTATTTTTTTAAATACCTAACCCTACTTTTCTCTTTTTACATTCTCGCTCTGTTTTCTTTTTCCTCTCCCCAAGAAATTTGGAAATACTCCGTTCATACTTAACACCTGGATATGGAGCTCTATGAGCCAGAATGAAGTTTCCTTTACAGTTTCTGGCTTCTGCAGTATCTGGACTCTTACGTTCACTTGCCTTTCTTACATTAGCACTAAGGGAGTTGTTTTGGAGATTGACTTTACCACCTGATGTCCTGCTTTCTATAAACTACCCTGAATCACCTTTACGAGAGCTGTGCCATGCTGTGAACTTAAGTGTTGCAATCTGGACAGGTATTTGCCTTCTAAGCCACAACCAAAGTTGTCAAGTTAATAGCATGTAATTAATGAACAGGAAATCCTTTTATCTTGTGCTGGGTTCACTTTTTCTAGACCATGAATTCATAATGGAGAGCCAGCAAAACTCAGGAAAAAAATGTAAAGAAACAAAGAAAGGTAAGGTCAGGCATCTTGCTTAGTGCAAGTGCTAATCTGAAAGCAGATGGAGTACATCTTCATACACAACATCCTGAGACACTCTACTCAACAGGCCAGCTCATTCGGTGAAGCACATTGCTGTCCTGAATTTTAATATGACAGGTGTACTTTTAACTCTCTTGTATGCTTTGGTACTTGAGGACTACGGAAGGATCACAGCGAACTCCTTCATTTACCTTTATTTATTGATCAGGTGCAGGAAAAAGAGAACGTACAGAGGTCCGCACCCATACGTCTGATGCGTCACTGTATGCAGTTACAATGTTCAGTGAAGTGCCAAGCTCAATGCTTGTGAAAGGCTTTTACACAAAGTGCAGAATCGTAAGAATGAAATCTCCATAATAAAAATATTTTTACCTTAGCCAAGCATCAAAACACCTACAGAGGGGTGTGGGCTCTTTATATGCCCCTAAGGTTGAGATCCACAAACCATCATGTGGTTTCCTCGCAGCCACCACACGTTTCTGTCCCTCCTAACCAAACTTGCACAGAAACAGCTGTTCCCAAACCACCATTGTGACATAACTCAATTCTATGTTTGAAGTCATTATGGTAAGCCTGTTGCTATGACAACATAGCACTCTCTGTTCCTAATATGTATGTCTCAAAAACAATTAGAGAAGTACCACTATCCCAAAACTGACTTTAATTAGATTAGTTCAAAAATTAGTCTCTAATACCATACATCAGGGGGAAGTGTGTGATAAATCTTTTCTTTAATGCCTTATTCGAGGCAAAAGTAGTTTGGTTCAGCTATATGCCCCTTACTTTTATAGCTCTCGACCTTTTAGTTGTACGTAAGAAAAATAGAAGGTGAAATCAATAATTCTTTTCTTCCTACTTGAGAGTATGAAATAATCACATTTAACCAGGAAGGCTTAAATGGAAAGTGCATGTTTGCTTGTTAAACACCTTGCTTCTCCTTCTGAATATTTTTAAATGTTCAGATAGGTCTAGAGATATTTAGGTTCTTACTGCAATTATTTTTTTTTTCTCATTGTATTACAGTTCTTACTAACATGGGAATTCACTACAGGATGCACCTGATTATAGAAACCTGTCCCTCCACAAAAATACACATCATTTGCCACTAAGATAGGTTTTCAAGTCTCGTTCCACATGTTCTTTATCCCACCTAAATTTTAATTATATGATTTTCAGATTTTTATCTCATGTTTCCTGGTAGCCCTTTGTCCTAATTTACTGTTTGACAGTGACAATAGTGACAATACAACAAAATACTGCTAAGATTGGTGGGACTGCTCTCCCTGACTATCACCCGTCCAGTGGGGCTCTGCCAAGCCAATGGGTCCTTTCCGGTCCTGAACTCCTGTACAATGGCAATGTTTTTGCCTAGCGTCGTGTGGAAGCAGAGAAGGTTTGGTATTTTCAGCTTTATATATGCAACCAGCCATTACATATTGCCCAAATAAAAAATTATTCTTCAAACTGAATTTGTTGTAAGATCAGCTCTCTCGAAGCTGCAGGTTCCATGTTACTCCATTAGTTTTCTCAACTCCTTATTTGATGTCTGTCACTATAGCAACATGTGGTTGTCATGTCACAGAGCAAGAAGTGCAACTGTCTTGAAATAAATTTCTTGTTTATTTAAAAACATGTTCTATGTTGTTTTTTTTTTCCTTTTTGTGCATGGAAGAAGCCATCATTCAAAAATAATTACTAACAGAAAAGCTCACTGCATTATACCTGAAATACATTTTAGAAAGTTTTAAAAAAACCCCTAACAGCATATGTATTTCTTCCTCTCTTTTAATTTTTTGAATATAATAACAATAATAAAGGTAATAATAACTATAGTAATTCAAGATACTGTTCATACTGCATCACTTTATGTTCTTTCTCAGTGTCTGGGAAAGTCACAACTGTTGGATTTGGAACAGTAGAAAAATGATAGCATTAAGTACTAATGGTTTCCCTTCTCAGTAATTTCTCTAAACCAGGATTAGCTGAAGAAATGAGGTCTTCATGAAGAAAATGGGGTAACTCCTAAACAGCCCTCAGCAAAACTGATTCTTGCACATGTGCAATAAAACTGTTTCCTCAGCTGAGAGGCAGTGGCTCTGAGCTCTGTCTCACCTTGTAGGTGTTAATGCCCATCACTGAGGTATTGATTCAGCTTTTCTAAGTTCAGTGCCCATAATGAAATAGAATAAATCCAGGTGTTCTTGACAGAAGCATGGGTGATCCATTTGGTTAGAATGTTGACATTTTTGAGGACACAGAAGCCTCCAAAGTAAGGTCTGGTTCAAAAGTCTGGTGATCCCAGAAATCAATCTGACACCGAGAGAGCAGTCAGCTGTGTTGGATGGTGAAGAACACCGTCAGAGCAATCCTGGCTTCACGCCATTCACACGTTTTCCATTCTCACATGGAGCCAAGGTCTCTGGGGAGCTTAACTTAATTTATGGTGGTCACATAGCAATATGGATAAAAGTAGAAGTACCTCACCTGTGATGAAATCCCTTCTCCAACTTGAAGAGATCCATGCCCCATGACCACATCCAATCACTCTGAACTCAGTGCTGAAATCAGATTCTTCAAGACAGACTGGTGGGAAATGGCATAGAGCCTTTACAGTTTCTCAAAGATATATGTGATTATGTACATGCAACCTTTGAAGAAAAGTAATTCTTTAGAAACAACTGAACACTTTTTCAATTTCTCTGAAATCTGTAAGTCCCTCATTTGAGGGCATTACGGCCATTTGTCAGTGGGTGCATTCAGAGTCCTGTAAGAACCTGAGAAAATGCAAAATCACTCAGGTGCCACTGAACTATTTGACATGGAAATCCCACTTTGACCATCTTCTCTAAGGGCTTTATCTTGCACATGATTTCAGAAGTTATGTAGAAGATTAGGATTTGTATACAAGACAAACTGAGACTGCACGTTCTGGGGCTGGATAGATGGCATGTGTCCCTCATAGGTTTTATAAACACTCTTCATTAAGGGACAAACCTGAGTAAAAGAGACTTGTTAACTTCATGCTGTGCCTGGTTTGGAATTATTTTTGAGTCATGGGCATTAGGATTCCTCCTCTCTCTCCTTATCTTTCCCTTCTACTTAATTAAGACACCTAGCCGCTCAGCTTGGTAGTTTCCACGTATTTTACTATTAGCTGTCCTGCTCTGCTCATTGGGACGTTGGGCAGACGTTTTGGGATTGTGTGCACCCCTTACAATTTTTTTTCTCAGGGGAACTAAAATTAAGTGTTGAACATCCAGAGAAGTAAATTTGTACATTTTTTTTCTCCTGCTTTTTTTATCAGCAATGGAAAACATCTGGAATACAACTACAACAAAACTATTACCAAGTCTGTTTCAGACAGTCCCTTGATGATATATGAGTAAACTACTATGTTGCAACTTGTATAGCCTTCATTTTATTCTTTTATTAAAGAGATAGTTAAGCTTAATGAGCAACAAGTCCCTTTGTATTTGCTGGTGGTGCTTGTGAATGAATAAAGTGGTCCTGTGGCTGCTGTACCTTCCATGATGACTACTAGGAAGCTAGCAAGGAAGATGTGTGTTTCTGCTGACGTTATTGCTGGATGATTAATTCACCCACATGGTGTTCTGTTCCCCTGGAGGTGTGGGATAGTGAAGAGCAGGGCATTTAAATGTGGTTGACTATCTTTACTTTGCCAAGTAATATAGTGCAATAGAAGGTCGCTAGATCAAAGCAGGTAAGGCTGAAGGCCTTACATACGCATCACATGTGGTTCCAGCACATGTAAGTGTTGGACTAGATTTAGTTTGAGCCCTTGGACAAACTTTGGTTGAAATCTGTCTGAGAGACCCGTGATTGGTTTGGGCTTTTATGTCCCCATTAGGGCTTGAGATACATCTGTAATGCACCTCAAACAGCTCTTCCATTTCTGTTTCCTCAGAAAGGACATTCGTTCATGTACACCAAGTCCTCTCTGAAATGGAAACAATATGAAATAAATGTGGTCACTGGAGATTTGTTTCAAAACTACATTATTGCTTCATCCCAAAAGCTAATATAGATGCAGCTTTTGATGAATAGACTTTATTTACTGATCTAGAAAGAGCTGCAGCTAAATAAGCTGGGATTCTCTCAGGACTGCCACAAAAATATTGCTTCTCTTGACAAATTTTCCAGCACAGGTAGTCCTGGTCAGAGCACAGTCGCCTCTGGCACTTTGTAAATGATATTTAACATAGACTCACGATTTACATTGAAGTCACTCTGAAAGGGAGAAGAATGTTGGATTTGAGAATGATAAGGTGACAGAGATGTGCCTAGGATAAAGGAATGTTTCAGTGTCCATTTCTTCCAGGCTGAATATGCTTGGAAGAATTCAACACTTGTCAGTAGCTTATGTCACGGTGGATTTTATTTCCTGATTATTCTGATAGTACATTCTTCTGTCTTTTGGTAGGTCTGTTAGTTCCTAGAGCAGTCAAACTGGATACTGCCCTTTGTCCGAAAAGTTTTCCACAAGCTTTTACTAAGTGCGGTCTATGTGGATAGAATATAAACCTTGGTTAACTTTCTCCACTGAAGTAAGCCAAGAAGCACTTTTTTAAAGGACTAAACATTCTCTTTTCTCTTATTTTCTATGCTGTACATAATGACTCATTGCATATCTACAAAAACATTCCTTGGAAATATCTGAAAACAGCTAGCTTTTAAAGAAAAATATAGAGCAGCTACACTAAAATGTTTTTTACCAGTTGAACTTGAATCTGAAGAGAGAAGAGAAGTTTGAAGGTAACAAAGAAAGATAGGGAATTGGGGTTTCTGGGTCAGTCTGATGTGGTGGTAAGCCATCAGCATTCAGGGATAATTTAGTGTAAGTGGTTTTTATTTGCTGTAATGAGGTGGAATGCATAATTGCTATAGCTAAAGTTCTAAGACCATTCAGTGATGCAAAGTGAAGTAAAAGAAGAAACAGCTCCCATGGTTGAAAGGTCAGGAAGGTTATTCACAAAGCAGGAACAACTTAACACACACTGGAATACTTTATTGCTCTCATTGATGAGCTTTATAGCGTATTTAAAGCTCTTTCACCTACATTAATTGTGAACAGTCTTTACGCTTATATAGAAAAACTCTCTTTTCTTTTCATGGATTGTTTACAGTTTGATCATTTCGTCCAAATGTCCAATTTATTGTTAGAAATAAATCTGTGGCTTTGGTTTTCCACAAGTCATTTGTATTGAAAGCTGCTGTACAGAGGCAACAGGACTTCCAGGACTTCTAGAGAAAAAGTAAAAAGGATTTCAGTGTTATTCCAGATGTATAGTTACTCATGCTGTTCTTGCATAGAACAGGTAATTTTCTAAGAACAAGGAATATTTTGCACTTGAAAAGAAAGGTGAAGTCAGTGTGGGTCACTAAGCACACACCTTAACTCATGACAGGATTTATTCAAAGCTTGTAGAAGGCAGTGGATATCTCTTGGTGATCTGGAGCTTTGAATCCAGCAGATGCAGAAAGAATTATTGGTGCTAAGTGAGATTTGCCCTGACAGGTTGAACTTTGACTTTGCATCCATCCTCTTTAATTGGAAGTAGTTCATTTGCAATTTAAAAAACATGCTGCAACTGTGAGAAAAAAATAAAAATCAACACTTTGATCAATGAAAATTTGTTTGCTTTCAATAAATACAAACTGTCGGCATTGTTTCCCTTATTTCTGGGACTCAGTTATCCTCAATGTCCTACTCTAGCTTCACACTGGTATGGGAACCACAACTAAAATCCACAGTGGCAGAATGATACAAAACTTAAATAACCTGTGTGCACCCCAACCTGCATCCCTACTGCTGATATTCCTTTGCTCAAAAACTCTAGCATTAAACCTTGATCTGTTTATTATTCCCCTTCAGATCACCAAAACAAAGCTATTTTATTACCTTGTCAGAAATATTTAGCTCAATTCATTAAAACAAAAATGTTTGTCCTCTTGCTTAAATGCCTATTACATTGGTATAGAAACAAAGTAAACTTTTTTAAAAATCAGTTTGAGTATGAATCTCTTGAAGGTGTTTTATACTTTTCTGGATCAGTTATTTCTTTGTTGTAAATATTCTGTTTGTGAGATATAAAGCTTAATGCTACAGAATATATGCACTGAAGGCATTTGAGGTTTTCAAATACAGTAATACCTGATATGTGGAAAATAATCTTTTAAGGTTCATATATTGCCACTTCTAACTTAGTAAGCATGATTGTAAGTGCCACTTCGCTCATTAGTACAAGAGTCGGAGTCCAGCCTTGAAGTCTTACTTGAGGCAAAGCTGAAAGTATCACTTAAGACAGACAAGTCCAAAAACAATAACCAAGAAAGACCTTGTTCCAAAAGGCACCTAAAAATCACCAGGCAGTTTCAAGTTTGGCAGGAAATGTTTGTAAATGCATATTTCATCCACATTGTAAAAACAGTCTTTTGGTCAGAGCACTTTCCTTACAGGTTGCAGATCTGCTTTCCATTTCCATCTTCTGAGGATGATAAATTAACCATAGAATAGTGATATAAGAGCACTTGGTTGGTGAAGTCACATGCAGTTTCTACTCAGAGAATACTAAAGATTTCTTAGAGCAAGGACTGAACCCAAGTCTACTCCCTCCTTGCCAAACATCAGTACCGATAAACCCCAGAGTAAAAATGCCTCTTGCATTTACTATATGGCTAATGAATGGTTATATGAATGTTGGTGGCTTTACCACTCCCTTTCTCACTGTTTTTAAGAGGTGAGACCTACCCAGCTAGGTATTTATTTTTAGGAAAATATGAACATTACAGATGCAGCCTACCATCAGCCCTGCCCCATAGAGAAGTAGAGGTCAGATGCATGGTTACCTATTTGTGATTTCTGTTCAGGTCCCTTCAGAAACATTGATTTCCCCATTAGCTTACAGGGAGTCTAGATAACTAACCAGGACCTTCAGCTGGGGCCAGATATTCAATTTTCAAGAACTGTGATGTGTAACAAGGAGATACATCAGCAGATGCTGTGAATCTTGCCTTAAATATCTATTCTGTATTTGAAATACATCTTTCAGCTTCTTATATATGGAATGATGGCTATATTGAAAAACTGCTAATGTCATCCACAGACAGGCTCAAGTGCAAGGTTTAAGCATGAATTTAGAATCTGCAGTTCTTCACAAACTTTTTGAGAACAAATTTTGTAAAAGGAGGTGCCGTTAGATTAGATTTTTATAACGCTGTCATTCTGCATGGTGTTCGTACAGGTTACTACATTGTTTTGTTGTGAATTTTGCAATGAATAATAGCAACAACAATAATAAATCCCTGGCCATTATTTTGTTCTTGTGCTTTGAATCATTACTTTTTACCATGTCCATCAGAGGTAGTAAGTAACAAAATCCTCGGAATCAATAATATGGCATCGTAAACCCCACAATGACTATGTGGTGGGCAGTCCCCAAAGATATGTAATATCAGACTGCTCTTCAAAAGTGATTGAGAGTTGATTTGCTTACTGAAGAGTCTAAATTCCTGTTAACTCCCTTTAAACCATTCATAGAATTTTAACAGATGAAACATTCAGCAAAGACGTCTGAAAGATTTTTAAAATATCTCAAAAATGTGTTATGGGACAACTGTTGAGACCTGTGAACCAGCAGAAATTTACACTGGATAAAGATTTGTTCCTGTATCTCCCCACTTGATATGCCTGCTGATCACAAAGAAGATCTCAAAAGCAGAGTAAGAACAGCGTCACAGAGATTGTCATTCTCCTGCTTTGGGGGCAAATTGATGGTGACAAGAGCAGAAAATTACATCAGGCTTTTTTTTGTGGTTTTCCTTTTTTTTTCTCTTCCCCTTTTCAGCTTTCTTCAGAGCCTGAGCTTGGAAAGTTCATGAAATATACCAGGTGACTAAAAGAAGAGCTAGAGTCCCAGAAGGAAGTGTTGATGAGATGTGAGAACTGAAATGCTAAGTGACTTGCAACAGGAAACTTCCAAGTACCTATGCTGCACCCATAGGGGTGGTGAACACAGAAAAGCAATCTCCTTTTATGCTGGAGGTAAAATACATTCAGATGATGATAATGATGATGAGAAGGAGCATAGATTTGTCATACTGGATCAGACAAATCCTATATTCCTTCTCATTTGTTGAGTCTTGCATTTTTGCTGCCTTCAGAAGTGACCTATGCCTGATGCTTGAGGGGAATTTGAAGAAAAGCCCTTAATGCACTTAGCCAGTTGTGTGGAAAGGAAGGTAGAGAAGGGGGTATCTTCTTGACCCCTGCAGCTATCAATTTACCCTCTGAAGCATAGTAATAGATTACTTTTAACATTCATATTGTTGTTATTACTCATAAAATTATTCAGCCCTTTAAAAATCTTTCAGCGATATTTGACTTAATAATCTCCCGCTGGAGTTAATTCCAAGGGATGACAGCATGCTGTGAAAAGTATTCACTTTCACAATTTTTGCTGTACTTTTGCCTTCCATTTATTTCATTGTACATCATTTATTGATTCATTATGGCATAGGGTTAAAAGTAGGGTCTTATCATTGTGCACTTCATAAAACTAAATAGAAAGAACAGACCATTCCATTTTCCTACATGAAATAAAATTCAATTTTTGTGTGTATAGTGAAGAGTTCAATCTCTCTATTTTTCTGTATCTGCAAACAGAAAAGGTAATGATGGTAAAATATTCTATGATAAAAGATAAAAGAATTCTGTATTTCCTCTAGATGCATTCTGGATTTATGTGGTATACTCTGCATATACTGTTTCCCTGTGTATACTTTTATTATCAATAGGTGGTTTTATTCCTGAAGAAATTTCAGTAACACCTGAAATGTTAACATGGAAAACAATCCCCACCTATCAATTAATTTTTAATTGAGGCTGATCATTCTCAAGTTTAAGCTCTGCGTGAGTTTCATGTGGAAATAAGAATGGGAAATATTACATTTTTAGAGGCAGAAGGGAACATTTTGTTTATCCTGCCATATGTACAAATTCATCAAGAGATTCCTATTTTTATATCAAGCTATACATTTTGGAGGATCCGGAATCCTGCTGAACCTGTTTCATAGAATTAATTAGAGACAACTGCATTTGTCTTCATAAATGCTGGACTGAGATTTTTTTGGCTTATTTTCTGATTGTGTATGACACTGTCTTGATTCATAGTTAGGATCACACTGTCTAATATGATGTGGTAATAAGAACTAAGAAATATGTACCCAAACGTACCAAAGCATTATTTCAGGAATAGTTAATAGCATATGTAATCTTGCAGTTGGTGAAAATTCCCAGAAATGTACATACCCGTACTTGTATATTGACAAATATAATCTTGATTAACCTTTAGCACAAGTAGCTGATGAAGCTACTTTGCTGTGAAATCAAATCCTGAGTATCTATATTGATTCAGTTAAGCACAGATTTTTTTTTTCCCTTCTTCCATTTCTAAATCAAAACTAAATTGTATTTACCCACTATCTTTATTCCTTTAGGCAACTCTGTGGTAAGAATGGGAGCTGTGCTGTAGGTTTTAGCCTGCAGGTCAGCGTGGTCAGTCAAACAGACCGCCTCCAGATCAGCTCCAGTCTCAAGGATCCTTCCATCTGTCCTGTTAGCTTTTCCCCAGGGCATGACAATTTGAGAAACAAATGCAGCCTGAGCAACTTTCTGTTTCTTCTTCAGCACTGAAGCCTGTCTGTTGCTGCAACAGGATGATAAGGAAGGGAAGACTGGAAGGAAATGGAAAGGGCTTTTCCTGAAGCTTCCCATTTCTTCTCGTATTCTCACCTCTTCTCTGCCTTGGAGAAGCACAGCAGCCTGCTGTATGGGACAGCAGGAGAGAGGCTACTGAGCACCCCTGCTCCTCTCTTTTGGCTGCTGCCTCTCTGTATAGGCTCCTAAATCCCACGCTCTTCAGTTTGCGTCCTTTGTATTCCTATCATGCTTGAGGTCTGCGGATCTGCAGAAGTACTTCCAGTTAGGTGCATCTAGGCAACCTGGTGTGTACCAGAAACTGAATTTTTCTCTGCCTGTCTCTTTGGAACATGTGTATTCATCAGCCACTTGCAGAGCACCTCTAAAGACCTTCTGAAAGGATCAGGGTGTGCACAAAAGGGTTGATGTCTGTTTTCAGAGATCTGGGTTTCCTTCAAGGCCTTCTTGAATTAGATGGTTTGGTACATTTGCTCAGTATTTCCAGATGTTCATGCGAGTGTGCATGTTTCTCCTCAAGCAATAGAAGTGTCCCCATTGGTGCCCAGCCCCTGTAGTCAGATCAGTGCTCCATCCACTGCTACATAGTAGCCTAGTATCTTTAAAGCATTCAGTCATTAAGAAGGTGACCCAGGTTCAATTCCTTTTTTCTGCCTGAAGAAGGGTATTACCTGTGTCCCACTGGAACGTGTTACGTTCATAAAGAAGTGAAGGAGTTCTTGCTCTATTTTTCTTTTTGAAGCTGTGTCAGTGTCTATAAAAGATTTCAAGTTTCCCTGGCCTGAAAAGAGAAAGAGCATAGTGGTGTAACTCCGCACCTCAGTGCTGAGTACTGTTGCCTCAGAGAATGGGGACTGACTGCAAGGGATTTTTTAATATTCAATCATTGCTTAATTTGACCACAGAAATATCCCTGGGAGCAGAAACTGGTATTTTCCAGTCGGCTAGTGAATGAGTATCTTTGTGTTGCCTCTGTACAGAGTGTCCTGGATGTTGTTTGGAGGTTGTTGAATGCCCCTATTCACTGCAGTGGGTACCTGCATGCCCACCAGAAGTGCTGGATGACACAGAGCCCCGTCATTAACCCTGGGTATTGCAGTACTGAAGCTTTTAGGCATTTAAGCATTAGATTGGATCCAGTCTGTGATGTCTTTCAATGTCTGAACTTTTAATTTCTTGCTGCTTCAGTCTCTGCTGAAGATAGTCTAATTTGTGACAATGTTATACTTCATTTGCTTTTTCCATCTTAGAGAAAATCGTTATTTTCAAGTCCTTTTTGTTATCAGTACAGCAATAATTACAGCTCCTACTTGATCAAGAGATTCAGAAGTTGGTAGTGAGTCACTTTTCCTATTCAGCTCCCACAATGTCATGATAATGACACTTTCTTAATCTAAACACCTGCTTGTCCTTTGCAGTACCAAAAGAACCTCTGTTCTCCATTCCTATAATTTCATTTTGTTTGAGTCTTTTCTTCTTTTCTGTTAAACCACAATCATATCATCTGCATTTTCTTCATGCAATCTTTTTATTTCACATCAATGCACATCCAACAGGTTGCCTCCCTCTGTGCAAATAGTACCTCTAATTGATAATGAGAATCCACCCTCTAGTTGCTTTTGTCTGTCTCTAATGTAACTCTCATAGATACAAATATATATGTTTTGTTTGCTGCATTACAGATGTGCCAAAAAACAAAGCAATTGGTTTCATCTCTGAAGCTACTAAATCATGTGCTATCAGCACTTGGAGGACCATAACAGCTGGAGATGGAAGGGAAGCTGATCGGTCAGGCTATTCACTCCTTTTCCATTGCCAGATTGTTCTCAACAATATATTCTTAACATTGTCCAGCCCATTTTTAAATGTAGCTTCTTTTCCTTCTACTTAAATTTAAAAAAATGAGAGACAGATTACTACTTTATAGCAGAATAACTCCCTTTGAATCTAAGACAATTCTGGCTTTTAAATTTATTTTATTGAGTGTATAGACTGAGATGAAGTGCATTTCATTTTTATAAAGTACTAAAATATAGGTAATATGAAATCTGAGCTGAAGTGTGAACTGGCCTAAAAATACTAACAAATTTGTGAATTTTCGGGTTCTGAAAATTGCATGGTGACTTTCTGAAGATTGTTATTTGGGTTCTTTGGTTATAATTTATATACCCTCAGCCAGATAACTCTTATACTGAACTACAAATAGGCTGAATACTCAGCTGCCATAAATCCAGTATCCCTGCTGACAGTGCTGTGTGGCCAATTTACAGCAGCTTAGGATCTGTCCTTTTGATTTGGCCATATGTTTTTTGATGATAAGCATCACAATTTAGAACTGGATTTTCAGAAAATCTCTTTTTCTCTTTTACGTCCTAAGGATGGATAATTGAGGAAAAATTTTCAAACATTAACAGCTCTGACTTTGGCATTAATGGCTGGTGTTTCAAAATACAGAGGACTCTTGTAAACTTTCCAGTTTCCTGACTACAGGAAATTATAAGGCAAGTAACTTTTCATCAGCTATTGCACTGAGAAATTGTAAAATCAAAACTAACCAGAAAATGTTGCAGGAGCTTGAGTATCAAAATAGGTACTGAGCATGTATCCTGTCTTCTTAATTTTAGCCTATAAAATATTATACGGTAAGGTTTTTTTGTTCTGATTTTATTGGATTCAAATCAGAATAAGGCGTAACTAGAAATGTGGGATCAAATCGAAAGGATGTCGGAGGAGCAACAAAACTGATCAAATGACAAAATGAGAAAACCAACACCAGAGGTAAAAAGCCAGGTCTCCCTGCTGTTGTATGGTATGGCAGGAGTGGCCTTGAAAGAGCCATATCAACAGAATGAGCTATCCTTAAAAATTTTAGGTTTTGTCATTATTAATCAAAAAAAGAAAAAGACATGCCTCGGCAAAAGCCAGGTGGCCATATGAAGGTGTACTAGCAGTCTCCAAAATTTTACACCAAGAAAATAGACAAAATATGTAGAACAGAACAAAAGGAAATACCCAGGATAAAGGGGAAATAAAAAGAAGAGTGTTACTGTGAATTAATTGACTTCAGTATTTTTGGTGATTAACTCAGCATATCATCCTGGGTTCGGCTAGGACTGAGCTAATTTTCACAAGAAGCTGGGAGGGGGCACAGACAAGCTAGCAGACCCTAACTAGCCAATATTCCATAGCATATGACATCATGCTCAGTATATAACAGGGGGAGCTGGCCGGGGGAGGAGGAGTCACGCTCAGGAATGGGCTGGGCATCGGATTCCAGGTGGTGAGCAATTGCATTGTGCATCACTCACTTGGTATACTCTTTTATTAGCATTATTGTTATTATTATTTCTTCTATCCTTGTGTTGTCCTCTTAAACTGTCCTTGTCTCAGCCCATGAGTTTTTCCTTTTTTCTTCCAATTCTCCTCCCCATCCCACCAGGGGGGTGGGGGAGGAATGAATGAGCAGCCACAAGGTGCTTAGCTGCTGGCTGGGCCTAGACCATGACACATATATACCTCAGCTTTGTGAAACTGAATTAATTTAGCATGTTCTCAAGTAAGCCACTGCTAAGGGGGAAGTGTCAGAAAACAGAATGCCTCAAATACTTTCTTAACTGAGAGGAAGAATTCTGAGCAGCAACCACGTATAGGCTTACGAAGGGGATTGATTAAGACATGTCTGGTACAGGGGGAACTGTAGCATCGCTGTGCAGACCTGCTTCCCTCTCTTCATGGTTGGATGCATGATATTTTGCAGATGGTCCCTCACATCAGCACTCTCAGGTCTTGCATGCAGAGCTGGGACCGAGTTAGTGCTGTTGTCATGACAAGCTTGCTGCAGGTATTGGAGAAACACACCGTCGGCTAAAGTGTATTATGATTCTACAGGGCAGATTTTGAGATAGAATAATTACGTCAGTGTAAGGTTAAAAAAATAACCCAGTGAGCCAAGTGCACGAGAAGCTGGACACTGCATTCATGCATATGCTAAGAACTGCTGTAAAGATGGGTGGTGAGAGAGTTCCTCAAATGTGAAGACTACAAAATTCTTTCATAATGGAAACTGCTAGGAAACCTAAATAGATGAACAGGTCCTAATTCCCCCATCACATTCTCAGGGCAAAGTTGTGTAATATGCACCAGGTAACAGCACATTGTGGGAAGACAGTTTGGTTTCAAAGTAAATGTCAAGAGCCCCTATATTAAAAAAAAATCTGTTCTTTCATGGCAATATGGGCAAACATGAGATCAGAAATGAGTGGAGAGGGAGGAATGAATACTGCACAATAATGGCAGTGTTCACCCTTTACTGATTCAACCTGTACCACTTACACTTCCCTGAAAATCATTTAACATGCAACAGTGACTCTATTAAGTATTTTTACTATTCCCTACAAAGTCACCCTGGAGGAATGGCACAGCAGACCTGCTAAGGTTCTCAGCTTCCATGCTTTAAGCTCCATCTTAATTAGCTGGTGGAGTGAATGAAATTATTTTGCCATTCCCGTGTCCCAACTTGACAAACTGGGACTTGGCACTAGCTCAGTATAAGACACTCCATGCGGCTATATATGGTATGTGTTAATGATGCTATTAGTAACACATTGCTGAATGTTAACATGTTAGAGCTTGTAGTTTCATCTCTCTATGGAAGTGACTTGATTAATGTTAGAGAGAATTTTTTAACAAAGATATAATTTCTGTGACACTATTTTATACTGCCAAAGAAAGAGGAATAATCTTTACATTGAATATTATTATGTTTAATTAAATAGGCTGTGCCAAGCTTCCTCCTCCCCTATCCACTCACACACATGTAATATTTTCCTTTTTTTTTTTAAAAAAGGGTACTAAGATTTGAGGGGTCACTGGTCACCTTACTGCATCCCCTAATGCCTGGTCTGCTGAAGGCTGATGGGTACGTAACAGTATAGTAGTTGCAGGGTGCCCAGTCTGTGTGAGGTGTCACTTCAAGAGACTGTTTCTGTAGATCTAGTACTTTTATAAGAAAGCTTGTCATTGGAATAACTAAGACAGATCTACTAATGGGAGTAGTGACACAATGGGGACACATTCATCAAAGAAGTAGCAGGTAGGGTGTTTTTTGAAAGGGGAGATTGTTAATCATTAAATGGCAATCCTACTAATTAAAAGTCAGAAGTAGATAAATAAGGGATAACTCCCATGATAATTGCCAAATTTATATATTTAGAGAAACCTAGCACATCATAAATATTAAATTGGGCCATTATCTGAAGTGTGTCTGTGCCAGGGATCCATAAATAAAGACCTTAGGGACTAATCACTAGAAATTTTCATTATTTATCTCCTTCCACATTTTAACAAACAGAAAAGCTATGTCGTCTTTTCAGTGTAAACCACAAAGGAAACATGCTCATTTTTTTGATGAATCTTTTGGGGAATAGAAAAAAAAAAAAAAAAGAATAATGCAGTGGGAAGTACAAACAAGACGAGATCTCAACCATGAGAAAATCTTTCAAGAAAAAGTTTGGCTTCTCTTTTCTTCTGAGCATTAACCTCCTATTAAGTACACTAGTTTTATGTCAATGTATAGCTCCATTGACTTCAATTAAGCTGTCTCAGATACCTACCCTGCTGAGAGAGCAACCACAGACTTTTTAAAAGTCATCCAACAGAGAAATGTGGCAAGAGTGGTGAATCAGGTCATTTGCGTAATTTTAATCGTTAGTTCTGCCTTGCACCTTATGTAATAATTTATGCAAAGAAGGCACCTAAAGGCCTTTAAAGGCTCTGGTATTGCTACTGATATTAATGGGACTGTTTTATGCCCATTTTTTCAAGATTAAATGTGTATTATGTGCACAATTTTATGCATAGTTTCACTGAACCAGGATGCTGAGGCATTGGGACAGATCCTGCACTGCATAGATGCTGGGAGTGTTGTCTCTTGGCTCAGTCAATGTAGCCAAAAACCACACTGACTGAACAGGTTGAGAAAGTGGGTCCTGACTACGTGGGGTTGACTCTCCAGTCTTCTGGGAAATTAGAAGAGAGGATGGTGTGAGTATGCATCTGTACAGAATCTATAAAAAAGTTTCATTTATTGGAAGCTGCAAGCTCATTTGGAAACCTCCGTGGTGAATTGTGCCGTAGACAAGTCAGATCATTGCATCTGGATTATTCTTGGAATTGCTTTGCTTTGGCCAGAGATTATCCTTTATCCACCAGATGCTTGAGCTCCCATAAAAAGGACAAAGTGTGGGAGAGATTCAGCAGCTTGACACTGGGGTATTGACAAAGAAATACAGCTACTGACGACTGGCAGTGCTTCCGTTCGTATCCCTGCTGTTAGTCCTACGGTAATCCTCTTTGGCCTTTTGACTACTGAAAAAGGATAATATTTTTCCTTATATTGGATAGTATATGAAAGCTACTAGTTCTAAACAGTTAAAATCCAGCTAGAGAAGTACCAAGAATTACTTGAGGGGAGTACTAGCCAGCTATTGCTGGTATAGTAAGCCATCAGATCTTTTTGAAGTATGCCAAGCAAACATGCTGCAAAATCATTCACACACTTGCACAGTTTTTAGGCAGAAGTGATATTCTGCAAGCTGAGATCCTGCCTCCTTTCTGAATTCCAGTAGTTTTGAAAGGATAAAAGCCTTGCAAGTTTGTGAAGTCACCCATCCAATGTGTGAGGCCAAGAGTGAAAATAGGACCCCTGACCTCTCCCTTCTTCGTCATTTAGATACTTTTCTCTGTAACTGTGGGTAAAGTGCAGTAGTGGAATACTATTGCTATTAAGTGAAAAATGAGCTTTTACAGGAAGCCATGAAAATGAAAGTAATAATTAAATCTTCATATTACTTTAGGTTGTATTGTAAGTGCTTAGCTGAAAAATTCGTCTTTAACTCATGGCCCGCAGCAATCACATCTGTTATATTTTAGGAACAGAAAGCTAATGAGGTGGAATCTGGAGTACTGAGCTTAATTGGGCTTGTTTTGATTAAGTGTATGTGCTGGGAATATTTTACACACTAGTATAAATTGCAAAACAGTCAACATAAGCCAGAAAATTTGCAAAATCCATTGTGGGTAGTGTTAGAGAAAGGACTGTTTCTAATAAACAATAAATGGCAAAAGAAAATATCTGAGGTTTTGATGGAAAAAAAGTGTACTTTAATTTACCTAATTAGTGGTTTTCTAAGGTTGTAAATGTATTTCTCTCTCTTGTTCACATACATGCAAATACACACACAGAGACACACACAAATGTGCTGTACAGTATACAATTGTAACAGCTTGTCTTTGGGTTGCATAGATTAAGTCTGACTAGCAAAGGCATTTAAACCGGCATAATCTTTATACAAGCATGAAAATTTGACATATCCTTCATATATTACATATTTATCAGAATGAATAATACTTTGCAGCAGTTTTAAAAATATGTGTTTTAAGGGGGAGTGTCTATGTGCAGTTTTTCTCCTGCCAATCCTTATCACTTTGGGCCATACTCTTAGATAATGTAAATCTGCATAACTTCATTGACTCTAGTACACGTTGCTGATCCACTCAATTTAGATCTGATCTCTCAAGTTCATGTGTATTCAAAACTTAGGAGGTGGGAAAAAATATGAGTAGTATATTGTAGCAACATTAAAAACGGTTTTAAATGGATTTTCTCTACATTAAAAAATGCTACAAGCTGGATGCCTGATATTTTGGTATCATCCATAACTAGAAACAGATGCTGACTCTTCAAAGTAAATTGCATATGAATGAAAAGTGATTTTGTTTAGATTGTAGTAAAAAACACATCAACAATTTTTTTTTTTTTTGTCCAGTGCTTTCATTAGTAGTTCTCAAAACAACATTCAAGTAAAAAAACCTCCATTTTTGCACTTAAGGAAAGTGAGACACTAGGAACTGGCTTGCAGAAAGCCAGTGACCGAGTTCCGTGAGTGGTGATGGTCTGTTCAGTGGACAGCTGATTTGTCATAGTCTACGGAGACTGACGTGAGCCGCATGATAGGGTCATTTGACTTTTGAGTTCTTCTCTGGCTATGTGGGTTGAAGATTACAACGCTGACATCTTTACAGAACTCATATATGTCAAAATACTTTGTACAACTCGGACATGGCTGTCTCAGGTTGAGCCTTTTCAGCTAGTAGATATTTTCCCCCAAATCCAAATTAAAAATTTAAACTGAGATTTTCAAATTTTTTTGAATTTCAGTGGGATTTTGTTATCAGATTCTTCAAGCCCCTTAAGATCCCAGGTTTGATCAATGAATGTGTCACTATAAATGACTAATACCTAGGAATCCCTTGAGAGCTAATAACTTAATTTTAGCTGCTTACTGGTTTTATACATTTCAAAGCCTTTAGCCTGGGATACAGTTATTGCTAGGTAAAGGAGACATTCCTTCAGATAAGTCTCTAAACAATTCCTGGTCTTCCCAGTATTCATGCTGGCTCTTCTGTTCCACAGCTCACTAGGAGCTAATAGGGGTAAACGCACTGAACATGGGAAGCACACTGAGTTTAAGGACAAATGCTCTGTAGCCCTCCAGGAAGATGATGAACATAATGTTTTAACAGACTGGATTAAATTCTTCTGTCAAGCTGAAAATCCCACTGGTGAATTGCAGCTCCTTCTGCTGGGGAAGGAGAATGGTATTTAAACACACAGACCTCCTATATACTACTAATACAAGCTACGGGACTGACTGAACTCACAGGAAGGCAAAGTACAATACCTCAGGTTAGGTCTTGCTGGAGCAAGCTCCTTCACTCTTGAAAAAAAATTCTGTCTAATGGCCACGGTTATTCAGGGCTTTGGCTTTACATTTCATTCAGAACAGTGCACTGATAGTTGCGTTTTGACCCCTAACACTATATTGTCTGATTGGTTCAATAATGACTCTGAGGAATCAGAGCCACCTACCCTATTATCAGCTCCACCTCCTGGGGTTTCCCTCAAAGGGACTTCCATTCAAGTCTAGTCTAGAGTAACATATGCAATTACAGTAGGAAGAATGAAAATGTGAAGAGGGCAGCCACTGCAGCTTCAGGTCATGAGACGATTGCTGGCTGTGATTAGGAAGAAATCCCCTCCTCTTAAATGAAGTATAATAGCATTTATACCTAAGGATTTAGGACTGGCCACTGTTAAAGATAGGATATTCCCTGTGACAGTTCATATAGTCTCTGATTTCCCTCCTCTTCCCCTTTCAAAATGCAGCAAAGGAAAAGAAAACTTTCAGAAACTTTCTACCATTTCTAAACATCTCTAAAAATGGGGTAAAAGGGAAATAAGCTTTACTACTCTGCTGCCCATCCTTCTGCTACCACTTTTTCCTTTAAAAGACATTATGAATGTTCTTTTTTTTTCTTGCATAGACAGTATTTAATATTTCTAATATTTCATGTAAAAATTCTGAATTAATTTCACTGTATTGAGCCTACTAATTATTTTTAAGCATGTTGCTCTTGTGAAAGACCGTAGTCTTTAAGGATTGTTTGTCAGTCACCTCATAAAATAAAGGTTATTATTATTATCAGTGGCAAAAAATAGCTGATGACTTCAAGTTGAAGAAAGGTCAAGAGACTAGTCACTGTTATGCTTTCAGCAGCTAGCTTCTCTGGTTGGGACTTAAGCTATTGTTAAAAGCATATTTTTTCAGCTTTAAAATTTATCCTATTTTTCCTCATCGTCTGTGTATGTGTGTGCATGCATGTGCACACAAATCCATCTCAGGTTAGCTCTTTTTCTATCTGCCGAGTTTCACGCAAGCAAATGAACACAAAACCGTAACCATTTCAGAACGTGGAACAGGAATAATTGCGACATTCATGCATTGTTTATCAGAGGGTAGTAAGTGGAAGGAGACTCACTTTTTCTGTTAGTAGCTACCATGTCTGTGGCATCCCTGAGCAAATTTCAATTCTCTAGCATGGTTCTTAAACCAAGACTCCATTAGTCTGCTTCTGTTGAAATGCTTCTTCCATCCACCCCACTTAAGATCATGGGATGCACTGTGGTTTCTCGAGACCCTTGTTTTAGAATTCTTGCAGTATAAAACTAGACTAGGTTTTCTGAGATATACATCCTTTTTCTTTTGATCTTGCAAACTATGGAGTATCAGTAATGTATGAGGCAGTTCAGGTCTGGGAGACTGAACAGAGCTGGTGGGATGTGCTGCCTCTGCTCAAACTTCAGTTAAAGCGTGAGAACTTTATATAGGTCAGCAGTGTCTTCCTTCAAACTGAAGAAGTTGGCCATGCTTGGAATATGTAATGTAGGTGGAGACACAGCCTGACAGATGCAGAGAACTATTCAACCAAAGGCTGGCATCAGCTGAATCCCTTCATCGTTTCTGAATGCATTGCTGAAACTACTGAACAAGTCGTTGTTGGTAAATGACTGTCTGAAATAACTTATTTCTTCACTATAGATTTAAAAGAAAATATTAGAGTAAGAGAAAAAGTAGGTGAAATTGATTTCATTTAACAATAACCTTCCAGCTTTGCCTCACATCTTACTCAAATAACCTTTGTAACTAATTATAGTGGAGCCTGAAAATAAAGCACTTAGAGGCTGAAGGGTTTTAGAAGTCATCAAAATTATCCAGTGCTCAATATAGCCAAAATCCTATATGCTATTATGTTCTTGTTCCAGCAAGGCTGCCTGGAAGTTAACATCTATAGAGCTATGAAAGGAACAAGAGGCAAACATTGGTATCATCAAATGTTATATTGATATCCAAAGATATTATGGCAGGCTGGGAAATCAATAATTTCTAAGTGCTTTCTTCTTTTGAGTTTCTATTAAATTCTGAGTGATTGTAATAATTGGTGGTTTTCCTCCTTTTTCAGGTCTGGTAGCATATCCAGACACTCAGCTTCATGCACTGTCCTGTCAGACTACTCTTTTTTACTCTCTGCCTTTAAATATTATAAGTAAGCTTTCACACTTGTTACTGATATCCTCTCTGATGCAGATTTACAGTTACAAAAGGCTTATCTGTCCTCCACTGCATTTTTCTTAGTTGGGATGGCCTTTTAGAACTCTAGGAGTCAGGATTTAAAGACTGTTTACATTAAAAGAGACTTGTAATTCTTAAAAATAGCCTAGATTCCTTCCTTTGCCACT
Organism: Sagittarius serpentarius; assembly: GCA_034782735.1. NCBI lineage: Eukaryota > Metazoa > Chordata > Aves > Accipitriformes > Sagittariidae > Sagittarius > Sagittarius serpentarius. The sequence goes on from JAVKLA010000017.1 coordinate 20,532,073, forward strand.
TCCCAGATGATCTATGTCTTGCTCCTACATGCCTGAGTCTCCGCTTCTGTTTGTGTTCTTCCTTTACACTAAATACAGTCTCCCAAATATCCTCTTTTTTTTTTTTTTCCTTCACTTTCAGGATACCAAATGCTCCATGCACATTGCTGTAGGGTAAGTTTTGTTTCTTATGTTTAGTGACCTTCACCATATACTACAAGGTCTATCTGTTTACTCAGCCTTTCTTCAAATGAATAGCTCCCAACTGTAGACCACACACCATTAGTGATTCATGGAGCAATTGCTGGAGGTCCGTAGAGAACTGCCTAGCAAAGCACAGGTTCCTCTGCATTTCCAGCTGCTATCTTACATTAAAACCAACTAAAATTATATTAAATCTCTTCTGAATGCCACTATTCAAACAAGACAACTGCTGCTGTTACACAAGGCTGTTACCTAGTTCTGAAATGTTCTATGTGTTTAGTAGGAGGGGAAAGTGGCAGTCAAGGGGTTGAAATGTAACCCCACACCCTGGAAAAGTTTGAGAACGCTTGTTTTTTACAGCTTCTCTGCCTCAGCTATAATCCTCTGATTGGCCTGCATGGAATATACTTTTGAGGCAAATCAGTTTTATGATTTCTAAACACTGATGTCTTTAATTTGCTCTGAATCTTTCCAGAGATTATGATACTTTGTACAGCATACCTATAAATAAGTTCTATGACAGACTCATTAATCAGGCTACATTTTAAAAGCATTAGCCTTTTTCCCCTCTGTTGAATCCACTGCTTATCTTTCCTCAATTATAATTAATGTTCATTCTAATCAATACCTTTTTTTGCAAATTAGAGAGTTACACTGGTCCTGACCTAGACCCTCTTCATCCTCCAGCTGATGTGCCCCAATATTTGAGAGGTGTTTGAAAACTTGGCTCTACATTAGCATATTGCAAATGGACACTGTTCTAAGCAGGGGTAAGTCTAAAGAGATCAATCACTGTAAAGCTTGCTCTTGATATTTTTAACTTTGAGGTACCTGGCTCTGAGAACGGAGCACGAATTTGTCACCTTTATTTTCCTTGAGGAAAGCAGGTGACTCAAACAGGAAGAACAAACACCAGCCTACTGGAAAAGAAGGCATTTAAAATTGGTCAGCACCTAGAAACCTTGCCTTTTCTATTCACAAAAGAATCATTAGACCATTAAAAAAAATATTTTCTTTATAGTGGAAGAGCTTCAAGAGGAGTTGGGAGAAAGTCCCTGCTCCAGACCAGCAGGAAGCTTTGTCATTTGGGTTTTGACTACTGGGAGGTAAAGATATCAGGAGTAAACACACTAGAGAAAAATATGGTCCCTAGGACTTCCAGGCTTCCTGCCAAATGCACTGGTCAACGGACTAGTGTGTGCATTGGTAAGAGTTATCTCACGTAAACATTTATAAGTTAGTTATCAAAGTCCAAGGCTATGGTTTGGTAAGATATTTGGTTTATCAGCAACATGGATTTAAAACATGAACATAAAAACATAACTTTGAAGAAGACATCAGTTCTTTCAGTGCATGTGAAAGGAGTAGAGGGTATAGGATAGGAGCCTGAGCAGATTAGTGTGCCTTGCATCAGTATTATTCTGCCAAACATAATGTTGCATAGAATTGCTCTCTGGTCAGTGGAAGGGGTATCTTTGGATGTGATGAACCAGCCTGCAGGGGTGCTTGACTCCATCAATAGTAGAGACTTAAGGTGAATAAGAAGATGGTTAGTTTCTAGATACTCAGGTTATGTGAGAAGAATCCAATGCTAGATTTGAAAACATTAGGGTACTTAAGTAGAGGAGGATCTACTTGACTGGATTTGCATGTCAGTTCAACCAAAACGTCAAGGCATGTGCAGAAGAAGAACTTGCTCAGGGAACTTTCAGGTACTTTTAGAGGTTAAGAAGCAGATGAATGGAAGTTTTCAGGATCTTAACTTTGAACCTGACTAGTTCAAATTTGTTTACACCTTTTTTGTATTTTGCATCTTCTGTATCTTCCCAAGGGTGCCAATGTCTCAAATACAGTCACTTTCTGAATATCTCTGAGTACATCCACCTCTTGAATCTGCATGTGATAATAATGTGAAAAAGAGCTAGCGTAAGTTCTAAATATGATTCTTTGTGTGGTGAATTTTGGGGAGGAGAAGAGAAAGTAAAAGATTCTCAGCTGATGGAGATGGAGTACAGAGTGTGTCATGTAACACTCACTGGCAGTGTATCACAACAGAATTTGTGAAAAACCAATGAAGGATACTGTTCTCACCAAAAAGGAGGGTCTGGTGGGGAATGTGAAGCTCAAGGGCAACCTTGGCTGTATTGACTATGAAATGGTGGAGTTCAAGATCTTCAGAGCAGCGAGGAGGGTGCACAGCAAGCTTGTTACCCTGGACTTCAGGAGAGCAGCCTTTGGCCTCTTCAGGGATCTTCTCAGTAGAGTACCATGGGATAAATCCCTGGAGGGAAGAGGGGTCCAAGAAGGCTGGTTAATGTTCAAGGATCACCTCCTCCAAGCTCAGGGGCGATGCATCCCAACAAAGAGGAAGTCAGGCAAAAATGCCAGGAGGTCTGCAATGATGAACAAGAAGCTCCTGGACAAACTCAGACATGAAAAGGAAGCCTAAAGAGGGTGGAAGCAAGGACAGGTAGCCTGGGAGAGATACAGAGAAATTGTCCAAGCAGCCAGGGATCAGGTTAGGAAAGCTAAAGCCCTGATAGAATTAAATCTGGCCAGGAACATCCAGAGCAACAAGAAAAGCTTCTATAGGTACATTGTTGATAAAAGGAAGACTAGGAAAAATGTGGGGCCTCTCCAGAAAGCAATAGGAGACCTGGTTACCTGGGACATGGAGAAGGCTGAGGTACTCACTGACTTTTTGTCTCAGTCTTCACCTGGAAGTTCTCCAGCCGCACTGCCCAAGTTGCAGAAGGCAAAGGCAGGGATTGGGAGAATGAACTGCCCACTGTAAGAGGAGATCAGGTTTAAGACCATCTAAGGAACCTGAAGGTGCCCAAGTCCATGGGAACTGATGAGATGCATCTGTGGGTCCTGAAGGAACTGGTGGATGAAGTGACTAAGCCACTATCCTTTGCATTTGAGAAGTCGTGGTGGTCCAATGACTGGAAAAGGGGAAACTTAACCCCCATTTTTAAAAAGGGAAGAAAGGAAGACCTGGCGAACTACAGGCCAGTCAGTCTCACCTCTGTGCCCGGCAAGATCATGGAGCAGTTCCTCCTGGAAACTATGCTAGGGCACATGGAAAATAAGGAGGTAATTGGTGGCAGCCATCATGGATTCACTAAGAGCCAATCATGGCTGACATATTTGGTGGCCTTCTATAACAGGGCTACAGCTTTGGTGGATAAGGGAAGAGCAACTGTCGTCATCTACCTGGACTTGTGCAAAGAATTTGACATTGTCCTGCATGACATCCTTGTCTCTAAATTGGAGAGACATGGATTTGACCGATGGATCACTTGGTGGATAAGGCATTGGCTGGATGGTTGCACTCAAAGAGTTGTGGTCAATGGCTCGATGTCCAAGTGGAGACCAGTGACAAATGATGTTCCCCACGGGTCAGTATTGGGACAGGCAATTTTTAACATCTTTGTAGACAATATGGACAGTGGGATTGAATGCACCCTCAGCAAATTTGCAGACGACACCAAGCTGTGTGGTGTGGTTGACATGCTGGAGGGAAGGGATGCCACCCTTGACAGGCTTGAGAGATGGGCTCATGTGAACCTCATGAAGTTCAACAAGGCCAAGTGCAAGGTCCTGCCCGTGGGTCAGGGCAATCCCAAGCACAAATACAGGCTGGGCAGGGAATGGATTGAGAGCAGCCTTGAGGAGAAGGACTTGGGGGTGTTGGTTGATGAGAAGCTCAACACGACCTGGCAATGTGCACTTGCAGCTCAGAAAGCCAATCGTATCCTGGGCTGCATCAAAAGAAGTGTGAAGAGCAGATTGAGGGAGGTGATTCTTCCCCTCTACTCCACTCTTGTGAGACCCCACCTGCAGTACTGCGTTCAGCTCTGGGGCCCTCAACATAAGAAAGATGTAGATCTGTTGGAGCGAGTCCAGAGGAGGCCACGAAGATGATCAGAGGGCTGGGGCACCTCTCCTGTGAGGACAGGCTGAGAGAGTTGGGGTGGTTCAGCCTGGAGAAGAGAAGGCTCTGGGGAGACCTTATAGCAGCCTGCCTGTACCTAAAGGGGACCTACAAGAAAGCTGGAGAGGGATTTCTACAAGGGCATGTAGTAATAGGACAAGGAGTAATGGCTTTAAACTGAAAGAGGGTAGATTTAGATTAGATGTCAGGAAGAAGTTTTTCACCATGAGGGTGGTGAGGCGCTGGCACAGGTTGCCCAGAGAAGTTGTGGCTGCCCCATCCCTGGCAGTGCTCAAGGCCAGGCTGGATGGGGCTTTGAGCAACCTGCTCCAGTGGAAGGTGTCCCTGCCCATGGCAGGGGCGTTGGAACTAGATGATCTTTAAGGTCTCTTCTAACCCAAACCATTCTATTATTCTATGATCTTCCACCAGTTCTATCACTGGAAATGAAATAAAGGCAACGTTCACACCCATCTTCACCACCTTTTATGCTTGAACATATCTACGGATGCAATGTACTTCCCTTTAGTTGTTAACAGATGACCAAACCTGACAGTACTTTCTCATGTACAGTACGATTCTGCCTTCACCTGACCTGAAAGCTGTTGTCTCCCATCAGATGTATGCTCCACTGAAGTCTATTTGATAATTGTCTGGGAGAGCAGACAGTATTTGTATCCCTCTTCTTCTTCTTGACTGGTGAGTCAAGCAATGGGCAGGATCCTGGAACTCAGGTGTGATGAGGATCAGTGTCCACAACTGAAAATGAAGATGAGCTGTGCTCTTCTGGAAATTTGGCTCATAGTTGTCCCTTCTCCCATCCCATCATGTCAAGTCATGAAAAGGTTAGGCAATACTGTGAGAACCAAGTAAACAAGAAGGTTAAATCTAGTCTTTCTAAAGAATAAGAATTTGTATCTCTCCAACAAAACTTCATAATATAAGGCCAGGTGAAGTTCTTGGCAGGTCTGTGACAAGGATTCCTGCTCCCACAGATGGACAACTCTGCTAAAATGGCACCCTGTTATGAAGAACACAAGACAGTTACAAAAAGGCATGATATATGATATGGAAGGGATAACAGAAGTGAAAGCTAAACAGAGCTGGAAAGGGTCAGAAAGAAGAGGCTTGCAGTCGAGGTCTGATGGGTCTTCCTGTTCTGTCAGCTTCTCTTTTCAGAGTCAAAATTGGTGGCAATGAGTAATAGGAATTTTTTTTTGTTTTTGTCTGAGGTTAAAATTGCAAGGTGACTTTGTGTTTTATATGCGATATTATGAGAAAATGCATGTGATGTGCACAGTTTGTGATCACTGAGAATGCTTGATCACAGGAAGGGACAAGGGGAGAGGGAAATTTTCAGGGTTAACTTCAGGAAGTTTAAAAATTAAATATTTTCAAACCAGTCCCAGAATTCTAATGAATATATTCTACACAATTTTATTATGGTCAGTAATTTGTATATGGAAGTTTTCCTGAACCTTGTATCTGTCCATTGCTGTAAATCATGGCAATATGCACAAAGGGGTTAATGATGACTTTACACTGTGCTCACTCTAGCTAGAAACACTCTGTTCTCGCCCACCCTTCAGTCAAGATTTGGGCAAAGTGAATTGTAAGGAGATAATATATTTAGCACCTAGCTAAGTATACGTTGTTCTGTGCTGTGCCATGTGTGGATGCCATGAATCCACAGGGAAAATCTGAGCTGTTGTTTTAACGCATGAAAGTTAATAAACCCTTTTTCTCATTACAGCTCTTCAACTCGGAGACAATACTGATTGGAACAGGCTTATACTGCTGCTGACTTCCAGTCTGTTTTTGTCTCCACTACTTTGGATGACCTTCCTCAACACTGCTTTGACATGCCTTACCTGAACAACTGAGAGCTGACCTTCCTTCAAACACTTTCCTCTGACTGCCCAGAGGGTGGCAACAGCCTTCTACAATTCAGTGAGAACGACTCATGGAGAAGCTCATCTTACTGCAGCATCAAGAAGCAGGTGCTGTGCTTCTACAAGCTCTAGTGAAATGTGCGGATGAGCAAATCCTGGAAAGAACAAAGTCAGTCAGCTATGGTTTTGCAAAGTGGATGCTCACATGCACACTGAGGTACTGCAGGTGTTGAAATAAAGAACACAATCTCTCTGAAAAAATATGAATATCTCCTTTTAAAGGAGGGAGGAGTTACTTCATGAGAAACATCAGACAAATTACATCCTAGAATGGCCTCATTTTCTCCTATGACTATAAGAAAAACTGCAGGATAGCTTGAGCAACCAGCTTCAATGCAGACATCTTCACTGCTGATTTCAGTGGTGCTGGGGATTCAATCTGAGATTAAACCATCTACCTTTAGCACTCCACAGGCACATTGCAACCCCATTACTCTTAAAGGAGAGCAAGGGCTTGCTTCAGATACCCACACAGCTACGTCTGAGACAACTCCAAAGAATTCAAGGCATCCACACCAGACTGGCAGATATGACAAGGAAATTAGAGGAAATGTCCCCTTCTTGAGCTAGTAACAGCTGGAGTTAGGTGGGGTCTCACAGAGCATCTCTGTAGACAACTATGTTTAAACTATTGCATTCCACCTCCCAGCACACATTTAGACAGTTCCACGTGGACCTGAATTTAGATGTCATTAGTTTAATCAGGATCCTGTCCATGAAGTTGGATGAGATGAATACCATACAAGAGATCTGAAGGCCCATTGTCATGGTTTAACCCCAGCCAGCAACTAAGCACCACACAGCTGCTCTATCACTCTCCCCCTCAGCTGGATAGGGGAGCGAAAATATAACAAGACGCTCGTGGGTTGAGATAAGGACAGGGAGAGATCATGCACTAATTACCACCATGGGCAAAACAGACTCAGCTTGGGGAAAATTGAATTAATTTATTGCCAATCAAACCAGAGTAGTGTAATGAGAAATAAAACCAAAACTTAAAACACCTTCCCCCACCCGTCCCTTCTTTTTGGACACAGCTTCACTCCTGAATTCTCTACCTAGCCCCCCCCCAACCCAGAGTGGCACAGTGGGATGGGGAATGGGAGTTGTGATCAGTTCCTCACACATTTTCTCTGCCGCTCCTTCCTCCTCAGGGGCAGGACTCCTCACACTCTTCCCCTGCTCCTCCGTGGGTCCCTCCCACGGCAAGCAGGCCCTCA
>JAVKLA010000017.1:20539464-20592212 GCA_034782735.1 Sagittarius serpentarius
TCTCTGCTCCGGCGCCTGGAGCACCTCCTGCCCCTCCTGCTGCACTGACCTGGGGGTCTGCGGGGCTGTTTCTCTCATGTGTTCTCACTCCTCTCTCCTGGCTGCAGTTTCCGTGCTGCAGCAACTTCTTTTCCCCCTCTTAAATCTGTTATCCCAGAGGCGCTACCATTATCGCTGATGGGCTCGGCCTTGGCCAGCAACAGGTCGGTCTTGGAGCCGGCTGGCATTGGCTCTGTCAGACACAGGGGAAGCTTCTAGCAGCTTCTCACAGAATACACCCCTGCCACGCAAACCCAATACACTTATGCCAGTTTTGCAGCTGGATGTGTCCTCTTTGCAGGTACCAACAATATTTTTGCCCTGTGAATTTCTCCTTCTCTAACTAGTATGAAGAATTATGGAACTACTGGAGGCAGTCCAGCAAGGTGCCACGAAGACAGTTCAGGGTCTGGAGCATCACCCAAATGAAGAAAGGCTGAGAGAGCTGGGGCTGTTTATCCTAGAGAGGAGAACTGATAAAGCTACATTCTTTCCCACTAATTAAATTACTTGCATGTATTGTAGTGTAAATGCCACATTATTCACTGGGTATTTTTATTTGTCTACTTTAAAATACAGATTAACTTCTGTGTGTGTGTGTTTGTGTGCCTGTCTGTCTGTCTGTTTGCATAATCTTTCTGGATAAAATCTCCCCGAGGAGAAAAATCTGCTGAACATTTGAACAGTAATCAAGGCAACTGGAAAATCAGCTATACCACAAGCATCTTTCCTCCCATTTTGGACAGTTTCTTTCATTTTTACATCATAAATGTGTGGTCTAAACCAACAAAGATAGTTGAACCAAAAGAAAAAAAGGCTTTTAACCAAAATTCAGGAATGTTCTGAACACCAGGCTGTCTGTACCACCACAGTGTTAGATGATATCAAATTATATAATCTCAATGCATTGAGATAGTTTGGATCATGTTTTGCTCTGCAGATAGGACAGTATAGCCTAACATTTGGCCAAATTGCCTTGTAACTACAAATTCAGATTTGATTTCTTCCATTTGCCCATTTGTTCTGGATAAATTGAAGCCAAAGATCCTTCCTTCCTAACATTTTCTGTAACAAATTCAATTTGTAGTGCTGTGTAATAACGGACTGACCATAAATGGTGCAAATCTGCCAGTAATTGGCAAGCAAATGCTGTCTGAATTTGATTATGTTTATTCTTATAGAGCTCAGGTCTTGCAAACGGACATATTTTGTACATGAGTGTTCAGGGCCTTCAAATATCTGCAGGACTGTGGACTAGGACTGTGGCATGCATGTTCCTTGACTGCTGAATTTACAAAGCAAAGGTGTGTGCTCCAGTTAGTTCAGAGCAGTGTAGGCAAAATTTAGTATTGCTGCTCTCAGGACAAAGAGCTGGGACTGACTCATGTTCATGCCATGGCAGCAGGTGAAGCAGAAGTCGTGGAAGGAAGAGCTGGGGAAGAATACTTCAGAATCAGTTTTGCTAGTTCCGCTGCCTCCACAGGGAAAGCAGGACTGTGACTTTGCCTTAAGGAGCCATCTACGCAACTTCTTTAAACATATTGCTTCCTGGCAGCACCGGCCTCCTGTCACAGCTCCCAACTTCTTTCAGTGGTGGCAGTGATAAAAAGTAACCTAGCTTCTTAGGACTTTAGTAAAACAGCCATTAGGTCTATCCCGGGAATTTTTTTTTTCTTTTTTTTCCCTATTAGTTTAGGGAGTTGCCTACCTTGCTTATGCATAGATTAACTGTTTTCGTATGACCAGGAACCACACACATAAAGCACTCTGTCCTCCCCATGGCCAGATTAGTTCAAATAGCAAGGATGTCCTGCAACCAAAGAAAAGAAAGTGTATGTTTTTACAGCAGACCGCTATGCAGACAGAAAGAAGTTAAGCAGCTTGCTAACAGCATCCCAGGAATTAGCCGTGAGTAATGAAATCTCTAATGCAACATGCATAAGCAAATGCTTGCCTAACTAAATTATCTGGTAGTTCTGATATTGGCTGTTGGGTTTGTATAAAAATATGTATTCATACATTTTAACATGGAACTCCCAGATGATTTTAGTAGGGAACTCTGTAGAGAGAACATTGGCAGGCTACCTCTCTGACTGAGCAGGGCTATGGGAGGCTTAAGTGTGTTCTGGGTAATGTAGTCTGATTTCTGTTTTAATGGACTGAATAACTAGTACAGGCACTTACGTTAAATGGCCCGACTGAGAACTCAGCAGTCAGTCAAGGTAAGAAAGAGTTTAAGATAAAAATAATAACCTATAAGAGTTTAAATCCATTGTTCCAAATGAGAATATAATGCCTACTACCAGAACCCAAGAGAGCAGGTGGGACGTTCGGTTCTGTATCTGACCCAGCCGGTGATTTGCTGTGTGATCTTGCACAAATTTGGGGAATATTCCCAGGTGCTGATTTAAATGCCCATAAACCAGTTGTATTATAATTTATTTTCCACTTGGGAAACCATGGGAGGAGAGATTCTGGAGCTTAACTAATGTTCCTGAAGTGCTTTAGTATTGCTGGATGAGTGATATTCAGTAAATATAACATTTAGAGACTTAAGTTTAATTTATCTGATGTAATTCAGGAGGATCTCAATTGAAGCCCATTGAGTTGTGATGGCACAATGTTAGCATGAGTAAGATCATGTTGCATTTCATTGTTAGGAAGAAAAAATCTACCTCTCCCCAGCTTTACATGTTGGGTTGCTGTTAATGCCGTTGCACTAGGTACGGAGATAATTTCAGGTGGCACTGTTTCGTATCCATATTACAGAGGCAAATGTCTGAGCAAGAGGCTGTAACTGTTTGCAAAGCTGTGAAGAAAGTTTGACCGATGATGACATGTCTGAACATGGCTGTGGATTAAAACCATTCAGGATGTCATAAGAAAGAGAAAAGCCCAGTAATTTGTAAACTTGGTGTTCTATGTCAATGATATATCAAGGTAATACTATTTTTTAAGACAAACATTTTAGTGTCCTTATGCTTAAAGGACTCAGGATGGAGGAAAACTCACTAAAACAGACTCTGGGCTTGCAGTAAATGGGATGAACATTTTCTTTAATATTATTTTAGACATTTTTCTCCAAAGCTTTCAGATTTCAGTCACTAGCCCACTGATTCCGGGGAGAAACTGATTTCAAAAAGTAATAGTAATATAGCATCCCAGTCAAAAGTGAACTGAATTCAAGACCGTTCAGGGTAGTATGAAGCTTTCAAAGATAAACATTTTAGAAAAACGCTGAAGAAAGTTTCTAATTTTCCTCCCTTTAGTACATGAAGTTTATGGTCTTTTGACAGACAGAAACAAAAACAGACTGAAGGAATTTAATGAACAAGTGACCTGGTGAAGTACTTTTTTTTCTTTTCTTTTGGGAGTAAAAAGGGAGGGTTAGCTTTCAAGTTTCAGTCATAACGTCAGCAGGGTTAAGAGGAGAGGAACACAGTTCCAAAGAAATTGAATTTTACCATATGGTCTGCAGTGAGCAGAGAGCCTTGGTGTGTATGTACCCTAGGCACCTAGATAAAGTGGTGCTTCATCTTCAGCGAGTCAGTGGGAATCTACATTCCCAATAAAATCAGGGAAGAAAGCTACAGGGTGATCCAATCTGCTTAAATTAAGGACAATTTTTCTTCTTAGAGTGCAGGGAAATAACAAGAAATGTGAGTTACCTTCTACTGATAGCCCCTAACAGGGAGGTTCCCTTAAAAAAGGAAAGGATGTCAGCATTGCCCAGTCATCAACTCCCGTGTCAGCTTTTGCCTAAGAAGTGTGAGGATCTCGAGACCCCTGAGCTCAGCCATTTCTCCCATGTCCGACAGAGTGCTTGGACCATCAAGTAAGAGCTGAGAGAAGGAGCATTACTTTCAACAGTGATGCTCCAGAGTCTGCTCTCTGAAGTGTTATTATGCATCTGGATCAAAACTGCCTGATTCCTCCTGATTTTACAGTATGGATGATCACATGCGTGTGCTCACCCCTGTACTTTGACCCTGTTTAACTTTCCAGTGCAGGTGCAGCCTCAGGTCCGCTCTAAGAATTAAGCGAGTTTATTTCCAAAACTGGTATTTCTGCACATTTATATGCAAGCAATTTTTCAGAGCATGGCTAATGCGTGGTTAAATTTCAGTGCTTACAGAGGCAGACAGTATTGCAGAGCAGGTGGGAGGCTCGCTGTTTGAGGATTAGTGAGGGCCTAGGTTCCTAAGACCAACTTGTACTAGTTTAAATGAACTGAGCTCCTTCCTTGTTTGTTTTTCTTTTTTCCTTCCCTATATGTCAAAAGTGAAAACAAAAAGAAAAATATATTCTCATTGTTTTCAATCCCTACATCAGTTTTGGACTTCTACGGACTGAGCAATCAACTTTGTCAGAGCTACTACAGCTCTGATTCAGTAAAATACTCTTTGAACCTAAGTTTAAATCCAAGTGCTATGGTCTCTGCTTTCCTGAAGACAACACAACCGCCTTGCAAACTGGGAACTTAAAACCTGAATCACTCACATTTGTTTTTAAACTCCAGAAAATCTCAGCCCCAAAAGAGACATTAATTGTGCCTATTGGTACATAGGGCATGAAAATTTAAATGTTTTCAAATAGGATCTGAACTGGAATATTTCTGGAACAAATGCTTTTGTCATTGGGCAAAAGAAAAGCAATGATAGCCTTTGGGGGGGTTGGAGGGGGGAAAAGTTGGGTTAGGTGCTTAAGCATGGAGAATGTTCCTAGCAGCCCCCATCCCCTCCTGCACCCAAAGTTAAGAACCTACTCTTCTTTTCAGGTGTGGTGTTTGTGCATTAACTTTCTCTTGAACATTTTTTCCTCAGCTCCATGTTTTGTGATGGATAAATTTTCAGGTCTTTCTCACTCTCCCTCCATTAACTGATGAGCCTTGCAGGTATATTAAGATGACTTAAAGTATGTCCAGTATTAGCAACAGTATTACTTGCCTATCTTTCGTGGTGCCTACACAGAGGGTTGCCACAACCTTGCTTCCAGTGCAACCAATGGACATAGAAAGACTGAGCATCAAGGTGTGGTGAAAGCACAAGTGCCTCATGCCCGTACTGCAACATGGAGTGCATAGCCCTACGGACAGAGACTGGATGGAAAAAAAACACACTTTGTTTTTATTATTCAGAACATGACAATTCTGTCTGCGTGGGGCTCAAAGGACTGTCTGCAAGGGGTAGACAAGCCTCCATATCACTAGTTTCAAAAGTTCTTTATTCACAGAGCAATTTTTGTTTTGAACCAGATGTTCAAGTGATGGAGCCTGGACAATACCTTCTGTTGTTTTCCTATTTGTTTGCATCCTGCCAATTTCACATATAACACGAATGTCATCAATAGCAGTGTTGTGTCCTTATGACAGGGAAAAGACAAGCCTGTATAGACTTTATTTCTGTCTCTGGAAACAGGCAGGAGCCTGAGACAGCATCTATACCAGTAAATTGAATAGTGGGGGCAACCCTTTTTCGACCCTGAGGCCAACTGGCACTGTCTAGCCACATACATCCTACTAAACACGCATCTTCCAAAAGCAGGAGGCTGTGTCTCAGCTAACGGGAATTGCCCTTCCATGGTTCTGACCCCCGAGCACCCCTGGGATCTCCTTGGGAGAGCGCTAACCTGGCCCTGCACAAAAGTGTGCCAAGAGCTGGTTAGCAGCTTCACAGCGTGGATGACTGAGCTGTCTGACGTCTGAGCTCTGACGCTGTTTCATTCACTTGCATAAACTTGCCTTGATGCTCTTTTGTGGCTTTCACCTGTTACTATATGTTGTCTTTGCATCTCACGATGGAGTTCAGATTCTGTAGTCAAGGGTTTGGAGGTGGGGAGGGCAGGAGATGGCTGCAAGGCAGAGGTCAAATATTTCAGAAAATTATTGGGACAACAGAAAGCACAAAGCACTCAAAAGAATATGCAAATAAGGCATATTCTGCCTTAAGAACATAATATACCAATGCCTGGGCTGGGGTTTGTATTACAGAATTTAATTTTCAACATGGAAGAAAGAAAAATGAAGAAAAAGAACACCCCAAAATTCTTAAATGTACTGTATTTTTCTATAAAAATGCACAAATTAATTTTCTGTTTATATTCACTTTTCTTGAATGAACTAGTACTTTTTCACATACAAGAAGGGCTTTTGTGTTACAGCTTGCTTTCTGCTTGCGTGAACTGGCAATGAATACTATAGCATTACTTTGGAAGGAGAGATGCTTAATTTTTCTTAAACAGACTGTATAGAAGTCCATTGTGACCATGAAATCATTTGGAAAAGCAGCTAAAATGGAGGAAAATACTTCAATTCTATTCACTGATAATAGGTGACTTGTACTTGATCATAGCCTTGGATTTCTGTTTGCAGTATGGTTATACAGAATGGAAAGCACTGGAAAGTTGTAGATAATTTTGGTTCAATTACACGGTAGAAATTTTAATTTCTGAAGCTAAATTGCAAATAAAAGATAAGAGTATAGTTGGCTTTATTTCTTCTATTGAAAAACTGGGAAAAAATCTATCTGTCCAAATGCTAGAAAGGAAATTAGACCTTTTAGCTATTAGAACTGAGTATCTCAATGAGACACTGAGAGAGAGAGTAGGAATGTGCACTGGGCAGTGTTAACAGACTTCACATGTAGATTGTACAAGGGAGCGATGTTTCCACTTAACTGGCTTAGAATGACAGGAAAAGCAATGCGTACTTAGCTTTTAAAGAATGAACTGTCTCTTTTATATTTGACTTCCTTTTGTTTCATGCTGTTAGTTGTATGCAGACTTTACACTCAACTAAAAAGTCTCTTGAAAGGACCTGTAGTACTGGATCCCATAAACAGATAAAGACAGAAACGCCTTCTCTGAGAGTAAACAATTTAAAGGTATGTTTATGCTGCATAGAGAATGTTAGTGAGATACTCTTAAATGTGTTCATGCAGAGATAACTCCAAAGCCAGAAACAGGATCTGCTTAAACCAAAGAGTGCAGCTGATAAGCAGGGCTTGTTCCCTCAGGCACAACCTCACGCCAGCACCACTTTCATTCCTCATGCTGGTACCTCTGAAGAAACCTGCACTGCATGCTGTGGGCACACTGGTACATGCAGGGCTTTGAGCACCAGGTTCCACAGCAACTGCCTGAAGCACCAGTGCTGTGCTGTGAGCTCAAGGGGTAGACTGTTCCCCCAGGGCCTCAGCAGAGCTGGAGTGAAGAGGAAGGTACGAGACAGCAGATGGTTTCAAAACAAACAAACAAACAAGTAAACAAAAAAACCCTCCAGAAAACAGATGGGAGAAACTCAAGTGGGATAAGCATGACTAGGATGACGTGGAGAAGTCTAGAGCAGCAGCTTTGCTGTGCATGGTCCTGGGCTGGGTAACTAAGGCACCACAGAAAAGAAAAGGGTGAAGGAAGTTACTGCTTCTTTGGGGGATTTCAGAAGAACTACGGCACTAAACCTGCTAAACCGGGAAACAGTGGATTAACGTTTTATTGGTCATCTCTGAAACTGACCTCCAGAAGAATGGAAATTAATTTCCACCGTTCCAGAGCTGAACTGAATGGGAAGAGATTGTGGTTCGCTCTTTCTGATTTTGTCATTCAGCTTTACCACCCCTCAGCTGAGTAGCTCCATAACCACGTAAATTTATGACAAGAGAAAGAGTTTGGCTTATGAAGAGCAAAATGAACTTCTGGGTTCAAAATCCAGTCTAGATTTAATATTGCAAATCTTCATGTCCATTTTTTTTCTCATGCTATAAAAGGAAGCGTGGAGACTCCCTACTTGTACGCTGAATGTTGGTGCTGTGGAATAAAAAAAAATGCAGGTCTGGATTGCCTTCTTTCCTTTGGGTACATTTTTTTTAGGCCATCTCGATGAATTTACAAATGCAAATGTGACTTAATGAAGGACAGTGGGTGTCTGTACCATGTAGTTGCATGAAGCAGAGAGAGATGGGGGTGGAGGGTGGATAATTCTAATCAAACTACTCACATCTTGCCCTCCTTGACATGAAATACCACTTTAAACAGCAGTGCTCTAATAGAGAAAAGAGCTACTGTACTTACCCACTCAATAATTTGCATAATTTTGAAGAGCTGAAAATGTCACTGCTGTTTTATGATAATTGTTGGGAAATGATTAGCTATAGTATTTATACATTCCAGAAAAAAAAAGTATTTTACTATTCTCTCTTTAATATTAATAAGGATTAATAAAAGGAAAAATAAAATCACCTTGGAGGACAAACATTATGTGTAAAATAATAGGTATCGTGAAGGCACATGAGCTATCCATCCATTTGCTGTAGCTTGTCATATCTTGGAAAGACTTAAAAAGACAAACTCTTGACTTCCCCTCATGCAATTTCAAATGCAAATTTTAACAATAGGAATAGCTAAAAATATTCCATTATTTTCTTCCTTCTCTGCCTTGTAGCTGTGGTTAGAATACTCCAATTGATGTCTCCTGCAGTTCAAACATTTTTTAATTGTGATAGATGTATGTGAACTGCTCATCTCTTGTTCATCGTTCTTCTCCCAGCTAAACCCTTTGATAAGATTACTGAGATTGTCGTGGTTTAACCCCAGCCAGCAACTAAGCACCACGCAGCTGCTCACTCACTTCCCCCCCACCCAGTGGGATGGGGGAGAGAATCAGAAAAAAAAAGTAAAACTCATGGGTTGAGATAAAGACAGTTTAATAGGACAGAAAGGAAGAAAATAATGACGATGACAACAATAATAACAACCATAATAACAATAATATGACAATAATAATAATAAAAGAATTGGAATATACAAAACAAGTGATGTACAATGCAATTGCTCACCACTCGCCGACCAATGCCCAGTTAGTCCCCAAGCAGCTATCTGCCCCCTCCCAGCCAACTCCCTCCAGTTCATATACTGGGCATGACGTCCCATGGTACGGAATACCCCTTTGGCCAGTTTGGGTCAGCTGTCCTGGCTGTGTCCCCTCCCAGCTTCCTTGTGCCCCTCCAGCCTTCTTGCTGGCTGGGCAGGAGAAGCTGAAAACGTCTAAATACAACTTAGCAACAACTGAAAACATCAGGGTGTTACCAACATTCTTCTCATACTAAACCCAAACAATAGCACTATATGAGCTACTAGGAAGACAATTAACCAAAACCAGGAAGAGACATCAGTTCAAGTCAACAGAATATAGTCCTCACAGCTCCCTGAACTTAAGAAGATCTGTTGTTGTAGAGATATATTAAGGAAAGAGTAGCTCCAATACAAAATGGTTCTTCTATCATATGCTCGAGGGAGTGTGGTTTCATAGAAGTCCCTTTCCAGCATCCTTTCACTTCCTATGTCTTCCTCAGAATCTTCGTTTGCTTATACTGTAGTAATGGTACAGCTAAGATTTAGAAAGGTCATTTTTACAACACTCATGAAAGGCTAGATTGCACCTTCTTTGCCCAGCTCCACCTGGGAACCCAGCCATGAATTCCAGTCTTTCTCAGGGTTTTTGGTCTCTGTGTGTGATGTGAATGATGTGTTCCTCCTGAAGGACAACAAACTGTTTTGACAGTCTGTGCAGAATAGAGAGCTTATTAATCAGTTTCCTCCCAGTTTAGTGTAACTGCTCAGTTACACTTACAGTCTAGAAAGATGATGAGCAAAGAGATGCCAATTACTGTTACACAGATGAAGATGAAAGTTGTAGGAATATCTTCTTTATCCAGCACAATTTATCACATATTTGTATGATATAAGCTGTCAAAGAAACATGAGTTCTATCCAGACCCAATAAGTGTTCCAAAATGTGACATATATTCACTGGAAAGCTCTTGAGATGTATTTATTTTTGTTTAATCAGGAAAATATTGTCAGAAATAGCTAAAACATCTCTATGTAAATGAAGTGTTTAATTTTATCCTTTATTAGAGATTAAGCCTGGACAATTATTGCCTTTTTTGAAATGCAGGTGAGAGAATAAAGTGTAGCCTGGACTGACATGAAAGAACTAACACAGCCTCACAAAGAGTGGTCATTCCTTCTGGTGTACTAAAATGTGACTGTTTGCAACGACACAGAACATCAACCACCGTTTCATGTAAAAGGTCCAGAATTTCAATAACTGCTCTGCAAGTCATAGTGGCAGGATGTGGCTAGGAGTAAAGCTGATGATGCCATCAGCTGATCTAAGAGTGAAAGACACATTCTGCACCTTCACTGGAAAAGTTTGCAAAGGCTTTTTATGGCACAGAAATCCATATGGTTGTAATGCCGCGTGTAGAACTGTCTATATTTATCTGAACTATTTCTATGTTACTGTAGCCATCCTAGTGTGGCTCTCCACCCACGTGAATTGACCCTCTGTCTCATAATTTGTGTCTACTATATCTGCTTTCACTAGAAGATATTGGATACTGTAGCATATATAAACCTCTCACTCACAAACTACAATCTTAAGTTTGATTTTTTGATTTTTTCAGACCATATTTTTTTTTCTGAGAAAGCAGATGGGAACATCCCTTTTTAGAAAGACATCTAATCTTCTTTTAGGGATTCAAAGCTCTGGTGAGTTGTCCAATGTTTAGTTACCTTTACTGCTAGGAAAATGCAGTTATTGTGCTATTTCAAGGTTGAATTTGTCTAGCTTCGATTTCCAGCCATTTGATCTTGTTAGGTCTTTGTCTCCAAGCCTGAAAGACCTCCAGTATCAAGTATTTGTTCCTTGTGTCAGTACCTATTTACAGCGATCAAGACACCTCTCAACCTTTCCATTCAATAAATTGAGCTCTTTAAACTTCACATCATAAGACTTGTTTTCCAGCCTCTGAATAGTTTTTTTTGTTTGATTGCCTATTTTTATTGTTTCCACTAATCTTATAAGGGGGGGACAGTAAGTCTCTAAGGCTTAGAAGATATAGCCACTACCACCCCCACCTTTGCTACTGCTGCCATTTCTTGACTGTTAAAAGGGATACTCCAAATTGAACCCTCTAAAATTTTATCTAGTGGAAACGCACTCAGATAAATGAGTACATTCATTTGACATTGAATGGTGAAGTGCATACAAAAGCAGCAGGTACAAACAAACTCTCACATCACTCAGATACCTTCAGACCATCAGTTCCACACCAAGTATCTGTTTTGCCCTCCAGGAGCTGCGACAGTGTCTAATTTCAAAGCTAGATTTTGTGCGTATTTTCCGTATGACTCATAAGCACTTTCTTTTTCTGATGTTAACATTTTTGAGACAATGTGTTTTCCAGTCTTTCTCCTCCAGGATTTTTTTGCTTAGTATTTCATGTTACATCTTATTTATCAGGAAAGGCTTTGCAAATACTGGAAGTCCTGGACTTTTCAAAGTACATGTACATTTTATTTTAAGCTGTTTTATTTTCCAAAATATCCAGAGCAGATCTTTTACATCTCATCTGAATGAGCAGTTCAGAATGAAATAATAATGTATATTGATAACAGTTATATGCTAATTCATTAAGGTCTGCCATTACCTGAGTGCTAATTAAAAGGAAAAATAGTTGAAGGATAAAGTAGTGCTTGCAAGCATATCACACATGGGTTCTTTCCTAATATATTTCCCGTCTATCACACTTATTACTGCAGGGTGGGCTGACAGGTTAATTATGTACTTGCAGGCGAACTGATACAGAGGATATCACAATCTCAAAAGCAAACACTTATAATCATTTTATCTAAACAGAAGACAGCCTCACCTTGATGAAGGTCTACATTTACTGAATGTTTTAAGGCAACAGTCACTGCACTCTCAAGGAAGATACCTGGTAAACTATCCATCAGTAGATACCAAGCCAGGAGTATGTAGTATGTGCTGCAAGAACTTAACCAATTCATATGCTAGTACAAGGAAAAAAGATCAGCATCAGCTGATCATGGATCAGGCTGTTCATCTGTATCTAGCAAATCTTTTGCCAGACCTGGAGAATGCGGCTGTACTGAGTACATATGAATTACCTGACTCCTGCCTGGAAGGGGCTATCTAGGGAGAGGCAAGAAGACCTAGTCTCTTGGAATATCTTGACTTGGTAGTTGAAGAAGTAGCTGCAGTCAAATCACAGAGATCTCTATGTATCTTATTTAGGAAGAAATCCCATAACTTAAGTCCATTAAGTCATGATACCTGACATTTTAAGGTTTCTTGAATGCTTGTTTCAGTTCTTTCCCTCAGTTCATCTGTTTTTCTTTTTCAAATGCGCTGCATTTTTATTCATGTTTCTCCTTCAGTTACCTGCCACATTTAACACTCACACATTTGTTGTTGGTCATTCTGTACTTTGTGTTTGTTCATTACTTATTACAATCAAACCCAGGCAGTAATTAAATAATAATACCTAGATATCCAATTACTTCTTTTTCTGCAAGATTCAGAATGCATCATAATGCATTTTACCTCACTCTGTACCCCAAAGCTATAAAAGAAGTTCTATACCAGCTGTTAGGTTTACATCAACTTTTCATAAAGGTCCAGCAGAAAAAAGGCTGTGCACAAGTATTAGTTCCCTTATGTGGAGCTAGTCTTAGCACAAGAATAAAATATTCATCAACTAAATTATTCAGGGAGTAATTGTTGGTATTTGTTGAATAATGTATACTGTTCATGGTGTCTGAATACTACAAGAATGAGGTGAATAAATTATATGACAAAGCAGCAAAATCACTGATTTGCATTTGTTGAATAGCATTTGACCTAAGCTAAATGTATTTTAATAAAAACATAAGATAAAAGAACAAAAAATTTTACCTTGTTTTCCTTTCTGACAAAGAGTATGGCTTTAGGCATGTATTGTGACGGTCCTTAAGCTGTACAACAGATGTTGAGAATTGACAACTAGAACAATAATATGTTACACAGTGATTTTCAGACAGCGCAAAACACAGTATTTCTTCCCTTCGGAAAACATTTATTTTATTGCTACTAGAAAGCATCCTGGTAAGTGGGCCATAGTGATTGTAAAAGTAACTTTAGTTCTGCTTATTCAGTATTAGAGTTTATATGTCCTACACATTCAGCTATTTTACTCCCCTTGCGTACTTGCTGGAATCACATTCTTCACTACATGAACAAATATTGCACTACTGAAAAAATACACATGCTTTTATTTAAGAGTAACACTGAAAAATGGCACATGAATAGAAAAGTCCAATTTTCAGCAATGTGCTGTTTCATCTAAGAAACCTATGAACCAGGAATCCTGGTCTGAATAAATAATGTAGACGTACAATACGTGCATGTTGCAGAGAACTAAGAGTTGGCAGTCCTTCAGTTCAATACCGACTTACATAATGACAAATATGATCCCAACAGAAAAGGTCTAGCAGTTCAGTTCAAGCTGCTTCAATGTGGGTGGGAGCTATGTGAAAAAGGAACAACTATACTGGAAAAAGTTAATATTGTCATTGTCTCATGACTAATATTCATTGAGGCAACATCTTAACTGCAAAGAGCTTCTAACACCTCAATTTATGCAAAGGAATTTCTGATTGTTCTGATATGCTGGCCTGCTCGCTCTCTTTTGGTTAAACTGCAAATGAACATCCACAGGTACAGAGCATTTGACCAATCAAATCTAGTCAATAAAATTGCCAGATACCCCACCTTTAACACTTACCTGGTAACTAGAACAAAGAGAGGACGGTATGGATTCTATGGGTCTTGCATGCATTGTTCACAACTTATTGATATTTATGAAAAGACAGTTTTACACAATCTTTTCATAGTCACACAATAATTGACATTATATTGACTGTTTCCTACCACTGTAATCACAGATTACCTTAAAACATGGAGTTTAGGCAGTGCAATGTGTAAAAATGTGTTCAGTAGGTGCATGTATATGTGGACAAGCAGCACAAAAAATTGTTCCCTTTGATTACTTCTTCATCCAGCAATACAGCTACTCCTAATATCAATTTCCTTCAGTGTCAGTCAAAGGAGTTTGACATCTCATTTAAGGTGCTCAGAAATCAGCAAAACTACCATAAATAAGCTTAAATTAAGCACATGCTTATAAAGAACATGCACTCAAGAAATGGGCTCGATTTAAGCACTCACTTAACTGTTTTGCTACCTGGGTCCTAAAAAAGCAACTGTCATTTTATAGAAAATCATATTCTGATTTGTGAATCTAATTCTATATACTTTGGGAGAATTTATCTTCCTTGTAAATATTATTACCAGTACTGTCTGTGTGAAAAGAAATGTTGGTTTCTTCAGGTATCTCTTCCCTGCCCTCACACCACTGCGAACAGCTTACTAATTACTAGGAATGCTATTCCTGTTGGTGACTTCCGTCTTGACTACTATGAGATTCCAATGCTGTCACAAATCCAAGGTGAAGACTTCACCTGGGGAAAGAAGCATGCAAATATTACATGCAATAAAAGGAAGAGGAACACTGACAAACATAAGGCAGACTTGTCTCAGAAAAGATTAGGTTTCAAAGCTCTGCATGCAGACCAGCAGGTTGTTTAATTCTTATTTAGTTTTGCACAAGAGAGAGAGGAAAACTGTACTGGGATCTATTCTCTTTTTTTTTAAAGACAGCTATTTAGCTGCTTCTTGCAACATAGATGAGTTACTGTGAAAGGATACTACTATCTCTCTTATTTGGCACCTACATAGACTTATGCCATCAGAACTGACTTTTGCATCATGTTGTTCTTTTGCTGAAATAACGGCAGCCACCTGTCACGTACTACCAAGGTAGTGTAAAATGGGATTCCTGACTTATGAAGACCATTCTTCCTTTCTTGGACCATTGTGCTGAAACAGAAGCTTTTTCCCCTCTTCTTAGCCATGTAATAAATCCAAATCTTAAAATGCTTCTCTTTTAGACTTAAATTAGGCTTCAATCATCTTTTTCTGGAATAAAGTCACCTGTAAAAAAGGATTTTGAGAATGTAGCTGGGAATTTACCCTATAACTTGTGAAGCAGTTGTTTTTCTAATCCGTTTGAGAGGAGAGCACAGCAAAGACTCCTTTGCCCTTGATTAAAATTGTTGAAATCCAACAGATTGGCTTGTATTTTGAGGTTATAAATGAGCACTAAATATGTTCTCAGAAGGAGAATGTGAGTTAGTCATATTGGAAAAGAAAACATAATAAAAACTTATGACTCTGATGAGATTATGATGAGTGGAATGAAGAGCCAAAGGAGAAAGATAACAGTAAATAAAATGAAATGGTGAGAACGGTATTGGGAAAAAATTAGTAATTAAGAAAGAAATTTATTCTCAGTCACATACTAATTGGTAGCATATACTTGGAAGAGGAAAGCTTATAGAGTTTAGCTTCCACTCTGTCTTTTAAAATCACCATACAGAGAGGTATATACGCTAGGTCCCATAATATGAAAGCAGTCATTTAACTATGTATTCCTTCTCTCTGCTTTGCAACCACATCTGGTTCTGTAGAAATCTGCATAATATCTACATAATGAGACTCAGAACCTAATATGCCAGACAATATTTCAGCAAGCTTTCCTTCTAAAGAGCTATTATAGACAAAGAGTGGGAAGGAAAAAAGGTAACAGAGAAGTCACTGGTCTATGCTTTGACAATACATCTAAATGGCCAAACCTATCTGCTGGCTTTTCACTTGTGCCTTTTCTGCAACAGTTACTGTTGTCCTAATACCAGTATTTGTTCTTTCTGACTCTATCTTGTTAATTTTCTTTTAATAAAATTGTAATATTTCTGAAGATTGTGCTATGCTAGCACAGACTATGCTAGCACAGACTATGCTAGCACAAGTATGATGTTAGTTAGCTTCTATTTCCTACAGCAGTAGTGCTCAGTATCTGTCCCCTGACTCCTAGAAGTGGAAAAGTATGGAAAACTAACAAAAATTGCAGGGATTCACACTGTGTCTCTGTCTGAAGTTCGTAGAGGGCTATGGAACCCTACAGAGAAACTCACCTAAAAACTCTGCTGGATCTTACACACTTGTAGAGAAGAAATGAAAGTCTTTTAAACTTTTTTTTTTCTGTCTGCCTCCTGTTGATCTACATTTTTTCCTGGTCATTTCCTGTAAGACACTGTATTTGAAATGGATGGTTCATATTCCATAAGCATCATTTTCTGCTACATTCTTTCCTTCTGACCTCATGAAAACAAGGAAAAGGGCAGAGGGATCAATTTTTAAAAGGAGTTTGATTTATGACATTTTTTTTCAGATGTGGTTCTGGGTAAAAAAGAAACTGAAATGCGACGGGCTTGAAATATCTGAGCTGCTGTACAGGCAAATTATACTCCTCTTGAGGTTAGTCTGAATACTGTACGTGCTCAGTAAGCTCTCCTAAGAATGTCTGGCTGGTGTATATGCTAGTATAGCTTCATGGACTTAATTTGCTCATTGCCTTCAGTTTTCATCTCATGACAAATTCATTTATACTGATTGCTGCCCAGCAAAATGCTATCGCACCTGCAAGTATTTCCCCCCAAATGCAAGAAAAATATTTCCATGATGGTTATGACCCCATTTATTTGCTTTTTTAAAGCATTCGTATAAGAGAAATTCTGTTTATTGGAACATTTGTCAAATGTGAAAGTGCCATGAATATGCATACAAGCATGTATTCACACAAACATTGATATCATATGTGCTTGCATGACCTTTATGAAAGCTTTCTGTGGGCTGAGAATTGGAAGGAGGAAGGAGGGTTTTGGCAGAGAAATAGCAAGTACGACTTTCTCCATAAAGCCTACAGGAAAACGAGCAGCTGTTGTGGAGGAAGTAAAGGACAATATGCAAAACAACCATCAGCATGAACATGGATGTTCACCGTGTGGTACTTCTTCAACCATGAGGGATCAACCTGCTTACTCATCTGTGAACCTGAACTCAGCCAGGAAAGAGAAAGAGCATTTAAGCCATGTTCCCTGTTCTTATGTCACCAAAGGAAAGGGCAAAAGAGATTGTAGCTCTTCAGTATGTTACTAACAGCACCAACAGGACCTCAACAAAATCCACAGACATTTACACAGACCTCTGCGTAGACTCAGGAATCTCATGCTTTTTTTTCTCTTTTTCTTACATCAGAAGTGCCTTTGATTGAACAGTACCAATATTAGGAGAATGTGTGGAGAAATCTTGTGACACAGAGGAAACAGCTGGGTAGTGGAGAGAGACGGATAGTGGAGAGAGATGGAGAAGACAGAGTACAGTAGCACAGAAGTATTAGCCCTACATACCACTTTGCTGACAGAAGTACCTTCAAGACAGTGCACACTTTGAAAGCCATTATCTGAAAAATAATTGTAGTTTTAGAACTATGGTAGAAAAATTGGGATTCAAACAGAAGCAGAAAGAGAGGAAAACATCTGCTAGGCAAAGCAAGAAAAGATTTTTCTGGGGATATAAAAAGTCATCTTTTGTCATGGTCCACTTGTTATTTTATGAGCTTATTAGAAAATAAACAAACATGACAAACAAGGGCTCAATCCACTTTGTACAGACTAGTCTAACGTGAATTCACTGATTCATCACTTAATTAATGAGGTTTCCAACTCTCAAAAGTTCTCTAAAGAATAACTTGCAACCTGCAACTCATAACTCTTAACTCATAACTCATAACTTGTGCAACTTGTGCACCTATGAGCAAAACAGTTACCTAGCTGATGGCGAGAGTGCTCATCCTTCCTCCTCTGTCATTGCGCGGGCATCTGTACCACTCTAGGAAGCAGGAAAGCCTCAGCAGTCCAGCTGCTGCTGGATCCGCTGACGTATTTATACCTTCCAGCATGGATGTTTGGTCTATATCATTTCCACCAGTTAGCAGATTCTGAAAAAACTGCCAGGCAATCAATATGCAAGGATTATGGCTGCAGCAGACAGCAAACTGCAGTGATAATGGCTGCATAATGACCATTAGCCCTTTTTGGCCACTGTGTCCTGCCCACGTGTTGCCCTCGATTTGACCTAATGGTGCTGCTCTCAGCACACATGAGGCCTTAGCACTAGCTGTGTGTTAGCCAAAATCTGAGCAGGAGGTGAGTGAACAGTCGTATTTGCAGCATGTGTCTGTTGCTTTTAACCATTTTAACCATATCTCCCTGTAAATGGTCTGCAAAGTACAGGTGAAGAGGTAAAAGTCTGTTCAATTATCATTTGGTGACTACGGTGGACAATTGTAGTAATGTCTATGTCTTTCCTGGAACTGGTGCTTTATTTTCTCAAGAAAGCATTCAGTGAAGGGAAATGTTCATTTCCAACAATTATTCATAGAGCCGCATATATTTATATACATTCAATAACTATAAACGTACAATTTTGAAAGGGGACCTGAGGAAAAAAAAAAATGTTATAGAAGATATAGGAAATGCTAGGATACACATACAATACACAAAGAAGGACTTGAAGCCAATCAACCTTTCAGTAAACTGAAGGTTTGGACTGGCATAAGAGATGAATGAGAGGTTTGGAGACCTTGCCTTATCCTTCCATCAGATGAGGTCTGATGTTCCACTGATACTGCTCTACTGATATTGATAAGACCATAAAAAGATACAGTATCTGCAATTTTTTTCTGCAACCAAACACATAGCTATTCTTCAATAATACCCATTTTTATTTGCTTTTCATAAATGTTCATAGAAGAGAAATTTTGTGTACAAGAACATTTTGAAAAATTTAGTGTACTCCAATGCAATTACTTTAAGTAATTGCATCAAGAAAAATATAAAATTTAAAAGCAGCTAAATGTTTCCTAATTCACTCGGAGAAGGAATCACACATTTTGATAATGCTTTTGCATATATCATTAAAAAAGACAAATTTAAAAAGATAAAAAGAAAAAGAGAAAAGGAAAAAGAAGAAGAGGACAGAAAACAAAAAGGGAAAATGGAAAGATTTACAGTGCTTTCCTGCTCCACAGTCTTAGTTATCATCTTGTTATAATCTCCATCTCCCACATGCTCCTTAGACCTCACAGCATTAATTAAGACCTTTGCCCTCTTATCAAAATTCTATCAGTCAAGGACCTCTGGCTGGAACTTCCAGTAAATTTCCACTGAATGCCACTTTTAAGGCCACAGTTTCAACATGCTCCTGGCCTCTTTAGGTACCTAAATGAACCTCCAGTTTTAAGTATGGTATGAATGTAGCAGAGGCTGCAATCTTCTTTTCAGAGATGGATCGTAGCGTTAGCAATTGCATGCTGAAAACTGTGGAAAAAATGGCCTTTAACAGGTCCCTAAGTGGGCCCAGATGTTAAAAATCCTGAATTAATTTCAGAGAGATGAAAGGGTGTAGAAAGCCTTTCATTTATCATTCTTTTGCCATTCTCATCTTGGTTATTATCAAAATTCATTCCCATTTCTAGTTGTTGAGCATTAAGTCCTGAGCATTTCTGAAAAACCCGGAGTAGTTAATCAATCACACAAACCAAGTGTTGACTGTTTGCCATGAACAGCTCTCAGAAAAGCCTTATTCTACAGGTTCATCTGGCATTTCTTTGTAACTAACAAGTAAATGAAGACTACCATCTGTATGGACAGTAGCTTTAAAGGGAAAAGATAAAACTGAAGAGAATAAATGATTTTTAGGCTATTTTTTCTGTCATTGAGAACAAAGTAAAATCTGCATATTATCCATCATGTTGATTAAGGGTTAATTTGCCTGCGGTTCTTCAACAGACGACAGGGGACAGGAAAGGCATGTAGGTAAAACCTCAGCACATCATATGCACAAGATCCATTGTACACGCACGTAAGCACGAATTACCTCTGACCTCAAAGGGAGGCGGGAAGCGGAGCATCTTTCACTTGATCATTGCCATGTACCTCATTATATCGCATTCCTGTAGCAGGGAAATGAAGAGGGTTCAACACCAGGCGCAGCCTTTCCAAACTCACTGGCTATCACAGGGAGGGGCTGTTGGGGCTCGGAGCACACCAGCAGCTCTGCAGCCTCTTCCCCTACTCCTGGGTGTTTGGCTGCTGCCACTCAGGGCAGGCTCTGAGATGATGCAGCTGTGTAACCTTGCACAAGCGTGTAGTTTATGTTCCTAACCTCAACCGTTCTCTGCAAGAGTCTGTCACTCTCCAGGTACTACAGGGAGCAATTAGGAGCCAGATAACCTGCTGGGTTATAATAATTTCTTAAAACTGGATGCATGAAAACACCATTAAAGGTCAGAGAATTACGCCTTAGAAATGTTTCCTCTTTAGCACACCTGAAACTGATTGAACGTAACTTCGGAAAACAACTTCTTTAATTTAATAACTGTAGAAAAAAAGAAGATAGCTGCCCCAAAAATCCAAGTGGTTCTCTTAATAGACCTTGGAAGATATATTACTTTTTTGGTAATATAGGAAGGAAACACTGTGTTCAGCAGAAAAATCAGATTTTTTTTTTTTTTAAGATGAATATCACTACCCATCCAATCCTTTTCCATGGTTTAATTTTTTGGGGTTTTAAGATCAAATGCAAATGATGTTGTCTCCTGAAAACCAAATTAGTCAAAGATTTTCATACACCTACCATAATTTCAATGAATTTAGAAAAGACATAAGAAAAAAAGGATATAAATCTTGCTGTATCAAGGCTTTCATTCTGGTCTCAATGACTCATTCTTTGCAGAAAACATATGTAGGGACATAATCTCCATTAGATGGCTATTTCAGTACTTCTTAGACATTTCAGTTAAATATGTGTTATTGGTCTACCATCTGGCCTAGATACAATGCTGAATACCTTACTCAGATGAGCAGATCTTTACTTAATATCAAGGTTTGTCTCTGGTTTAGTATAAGCAGAAATGCTTTCAGTCATGTTTCCTCTGCCACATAGACTGTTGTAGGTTTTAAAGTCTTCATGCTGTAAAAACTGATTCCTATAAATTCTGTCCAGCCAGTCACCAGTGTTCTTAAACGTACCATACTGATAAGTATAGAAGGTGGGAAATTGGTCATGAATAAATAACACTGCAGAGAAAGAACTGTTCTTTTGCAACCAGTAAATGCACAAGAACTTTCATCTATATGAATATCACACTGTGTCCAAGGTTAAGAGGAAGGAAAAGAGAAATCATATTTAATAATTAGTATTTGCTCAAAATTATTCCTTAGACCACATAGTGTATAAGGCATTGTGGACATATATTCATTTCTAAGCTCAATGGAAACAGTGGCATTTCAGGTACCAGTACATCAAAACCACTACAAATTCTGGTTAATTTTAAAGCAAATACTGAATAAGTAATTGTAAAACTTTTGTAAGGTCTCCTCATTCCTGTGATAATTGAATCTGCTGCAATAGACTACAAGAGGTAAAAAAAAAAAAGATAATTTAATGCCTACGGCTGGCTTGAATACATCTACAGGTAGAGAGTTTTCTGGAAAAATGTAGATGAAAATTGCACTCTGAAAGAAATATGAGATATTTTCAGAGCAATGGGGACTATGTCCATGAGAATCCTTCTGACTGCCACCTAGAATTCCACAATATTTGGTGGAACTCCTGGGAGATATCCCTTTTCTCATGGTTCAGAGAAATCCTACATAGCCATGAAGCAATAGATATGAGCTTCTTGCAAAGCAAGTAGGGTCTTCAGCATGCTGTGACAATATTTATATTGCTTCAGAATTTAATGAACTTTTCAGAGTGTCAAGAAGAAAATGAGCTATTTAGGGAAAATGGTGGGGGGAAGGGTAGAAAAAAGGAATGTTAATCTTACTGTACTCCACTAACAGAATTAGAATTAATGCTTGTATTCCTTACGTAAGCAAAATAGTTAACTGTTCTGGTATGTGAGAAAAAAAGGTCATCAGATTTATATCTTTGGAATTAGATTCTGTGTATATATGAGTTAATTCAATATCCACATTTTTTAAAAAATAATCTGTTAAATGTGAGATATAAGAGGAAAAACTATTCTGAATGTATAACATGTTTTTTCTGATACTTTCAGAAAAATACTGGAGAAAATCCCAGAATTCAGTGAAAGAGATTTTTACTTGAGTGCTAGAAATGTATCTGGGTGCTTAGTTTAAGTGCCCGTATTGATAAATAACTTTTAATGAAGAACTAGTGTAGAGACAGTTCCAAATCTAATACTGAACTAAAACAAATGCAGAAGATGATGCATGCAGAAATTCTGCAAATAGTGGAATGAGAGAAACAATGAGATAAGACCAGTTTTTCTGCAATGCTGATGTCAATTATGATTACCAATGTATGTCAACAGTGAAGATGTGAGACTGGAAGAAGTGAAATCTTGACACAGCTTTTGTAATACTCTGTTGCTGTGCTTGAAATGATTCCTGACTAGAAAATCATGGATAAGCTATTATAAAATTTAGGTTGTTTGCATGGACATCTCAGGAGTAAATTGACTCCAATTTTTACTAACGGAAAGCTAACGCCTAATGGGATAGTAATTTCTGTGTGCCATATGGGCACATGAATATTTTCTAATTTTGTTCCATGAATATTATCTGTTCCTTTTTGTATGAGCACATTGTGTTATAATTATTAGTACTGCTTCTGGCTGAAATAAACAAAATATCATTATTGGAAGGTTAAATGAGAAAAAAAGACAACGGCACCCTCTCTGCAATGGAAATTATGCCAATGAATCAGAAAGGACTGTGAAACCCACATTTTTTAAGTACATTATCTGTGAAGCATTGCAAATCAGGAGGCAGGTGGTTTGGTGTGCATTCAGGTGGAAGGATCTAGAGAAGGAGTTAAAACTGGACTCCATTTCAGGAAAATGTATCTGCTCCTTTGACATAACCAGTTTAACATGGAGAATCCATTTTTGTACACTTTTTTACACAGCCCACAGCTTAATTCGAAACTTCTTGCCACAGACCCATACGGCTTTTCCTTTTTCCTGTGGAATGGACCATCCTGAACTATATCTGCTAACGAAAAAGAACATTGATAAAAGGTTCTGCTTTGAAACCTAAAAGGGAGCCAGATACAGTAACAGAAATATCAGCTATATGGGGCACAAATTTTGGAGAAGGCAGACACTAAGTGCCAGACGCTCCATAGGGTAATATAGAACAACTTGAATCCCAGTATGATATAATGCACACAAACAGGAAAGCAAAGGAGCTATTACACCACACCATTTACATGCTTGTTTAAGTCTCATTGGCTTCAGTAGTAAATGATTAAAGCCTGCTTAAGGAAGATGGTATTACTAATATATTTAAAGTTTAGCTCATGCTTAAAGGTTTTGCTGAGGCTAAGGAAGCCTTGGGAAGTCCTCAGAGCCAAGATATCTGGTCTGTTCAAAGCAGTGCTATTCAGACTCACAGTTAAAAACAACAAAGATCTCGTATAGGCAACCTGATCACAACTGCGTCAGGATTACATTTGTAATAACACATACATCTTAAAAGAAATTTCAAAATATATTTAAAAATTGTATTACATTTAAAATTCATTTTAAAAGAAGAATAAGTTTTGGAAAGTAACAAAAGTTATATTCAGCAAAAAAAGTAATTTCTACACCCTCTACTTAATAACCTCTTATGTGCTTTAATAATTTAAACTACCTATCAATGAGAAAGTCTTCTGTGTATACTTCAATTATTGCTTTTAGTATATTTTCTCTCTTCTTTCATGTAGCATGCCACATGTACTCAATATGTCTCCAGTGCCTATTATCACTGTTCCTCTTGTATAATAAACTTCTTATCCATGAGAATATGACCTTGACACTGGAGAAAAAAGTCTTTTAAAGAATAGCTCAATTAAAATCTAATACCTCTGTTTAGGATTTGATTTCATTACTATTCATAAGACCATGCAACACTATTTGAGTCATGAGTTTTCATGCAACTCGAATACTCATTTCAAAAGGAGTCATTACAAAAATAATTTTTATTCTTCTTTCTGCCCTATTGATTTTCAGTCACCATGGAGCTCTCTTTGTTGACTTTGCAAAGGTCTCTGTTGAAAGTTCATGCTATTGTTGTGTTAATAATTGTTGACCGGGGTCCATTTGGAACAGGTGAATTTAAACGCAAGATAGGTAGAGGTGGGTAGTAGCAAAGCTGCATGCAAACCTGCCTTTGTATCTGCACTTCGCAAAGGCAAGATTTAATGGGCTGGGAAGGTAGCATAATCTATAGGACTGTCACTCAGGCGCGTGAATTTGCACTTCCACCGCTGATTAACTTTGGACAAGTCACTTAACCTGAATGCTTGTTTACCCATCTGTAAATGAGAATAATAAATATCTACCTTGTAGAGGGTTATGGTTCTCAATCAATTAATTTTGCAAACTGTTCTAAGAGCAACAGACAAAAAGCCTTACACTCATGAAGTGGAAAGCAACATTTAACTGAGTCCTAAGTTTGTCTTCAGTGTTACTGGATTTGCACTGGTATGGGCATTCACCCTTTTGAAACAATCTCTTTCTTGGTTTTAAAATTCTGTTTTCTTAAACAGTGAGTATATTTCCTGTCTTATCCCTTTCTGGTTTCAAATCAGCAAAATCTAAAAAATCAAGAAAACCAGTTAGTAAAAGAAGGTCAAAGACTTGGATTTACTGGAATGTTCAAATATCTTTAAGAAAAAGTGAATAAAATTTACCTGCAAATTGCAGGTTATGGACAAAGAACAAAGCAGAGAAGGAATACACACTCAGTTGGACAAATACCTGCTTCAACAACGATATTATTTGTAAACTGAACATCTACAATAAATGGAAAAAAGAAAATTAACACCAAGGAAGTCTTACAAATCAGAAAGTGATATAGATAAAGTAAGGATAAAATGCAAGCTGTCAAAAACCAAGCTGAGTCCAACCTTGCAAAAAATATGAACATGATTAATAAAGACTTTTAGCTATACATAGAAAAGAAACAAGAGAAGTAATGTATGGTCCAAACCTTAAACAAATACCTCATCTTTCGCTGAAAAGAAGGATGTGGAACAAAGGTTGTATAATTGAGACAAATATGTTAAGAAGAAACTTATAATCTGAATTACTACACCCAATGTAAACTAAATCTCAAGTGCAAATTATAAACCAGATAAACATCATTACATAACACTGAAATAAGTGGTACACTGGATTAATTGTAAGTTTGTATCAATATCTGTCATGCTGAGGATATAAAAGCTTGATTTGAGAACTGCATATATGATAAATATTTACAAAGGGCAGTTGGGAGTAATTGAGTTAGGCGCTAACCTGCTAACCTACCCTCAGCCATATGCAAAACTAGCAGGTTTCATGGGAAAGAATAATTAGAAACACTGAGATACACAGAAAGAGAAAAAAATGCAATGCAGAAGAACATGACAGACTGACATGATAGCT
This sequence comes from Sagittarius serpentarius, assembly GCA_034782735.1. Lineage (NCBI taxonomy): Eukaryota > Metazoa > Chordata > Aves > Accipitriformes > Sagittariidae > Sagittarius > Sagittarius serpentarius. The sequence goes on from JAVKLA010000017.1 coordinate 20,564,805, forward strand.
TTTGCTTGTTAAAATAATTGATTTTCTAGACAAAGAAATTGAAAAATATCTATTATATTTTCAGTGAAGCATAGGAAATTGATGTTGTGTAATAGACTACTTGTTAAACTGGATTAGAGTAGTAGAAATTGAAAGGTGGACTGGGAACTGATTAAAAAGGAAATGATAAGAAGTTGTTCAGGAACAGAAAGAGGTGACTTGTGGCTTTTTTCTCAAAAAACATTCTTGGGATCAAACTTAGCTGGTATCTGCTTTAATAACTTTGCCATAAGAATGTGCTAATAAAATGAGCATACAACATTGTTTGAAGGCATAAGCAGTGCAGACAATGAAAAATAAAACATGGAGAGCATGCAAAGACCCAAAGGACTGAAGTAAGGTATGTCATAAGACAATTAATAATGTAAGACAGTATGATAAATTTAGTGACTAACAAGAATTACAAGTCTGAACAATGTTTGTTGGTTGAAGATGATACTAGTCTGGTTGATGTGCACCACCAATCTGATGCAAGAGCAGACAGTGCAAATGTAATCTTACAACTTATCAGTCAAGGGATATTTAGTGATGATAGGCAAGTGTTCAAGCAGAGCACAGCTAACACTTTTTCTGTGTCTGACTGTGTATGACTCATTTTCAAGAAATATGACCTCAGTGAAAGAAATGTGAAGAAGAGTTTGAAGAATGATCAGAGCAGAAAAAGTAAAACAGGAGAGAATGGCTTATTTAGCAAAGCAGACACCTAGGACCTTATGATTTTTAAATGTGAACATGAGAGATGCTTTCCAGTGACCCAAGCAGCCTAGACTCATCCTCTGTCTTTTATTCCTTTGTGCTGTAGATATGTAACTCCGGTCTGTATAGCTGTTTCTGACAAAATACAAATCACTTTTTGCCTCTGCCTTCAGCTTTGAAATCACTGGGTCGCTTTCTTTCTTCTTACTACTAAGAAGTTACAGAAAAATAAGAAAAAGTCTAGCTATCAGACTGCCCAGCAGAACTCAGAATTAACTGGCTGACAGTGTGGTTTGGATATCTTTTCCTGTTAGCTTATTCTTCATGGTATTACAGATTGTCTGTTCAGTACATTATTTAGGAACTCGGGTATCTGATGATCTCTGTCAGACTTTAAGTTGCATAGGGCATGATAGATAACGTTGTTCTACTTTGACATTTCTCTCTATATAAATTGTAATACTGTTATTATTAATTGCAAAATTAACACAAAGCATTAAATGTCTGTGAAATATTTTTTCTTAATTTGAAGGGATGTAGCACTGAAATCCTCTTCCTAACTGATCCTTTGAGCTTAGCTAGAATTAATGTTGTCAGGATTAGCATCTGATTGATAGTTTGACACTACCCATTTCTGACATTTCACTGGCATTATTTCATTTTGGGTTCAGTGGCACTTGCACAAAGTGAAGAGTTTAAAATTATTTCTGATGTCTCAGCAAAAGGAAGGTCAATTAGCTGCTGAGGAAGAAAACGTACAGGCCAAACGTGCTGCAATATACATTAAAATATCTGGATAAAATGGAAAGAATGCATTACTATACACTTTTAGCTGATGACAACAACAGTCTTAGCAGTGGAAAAAATAGACTAATTTTTTTTGAAGTAAACTGATGAAAATCTTCTGCCTCCCAAAGAGCATTCAATACAGCCTTCCCGGAAAAAAAAAACAGAAAAAAAAATATGTTGTCTGTGATAAGCAATCAGATTTTATGTCTCTACAGAAGAGAAAAGAGTACTTTTCCAATGTTCACTAAGTATTACCACTGCATAACGCGAGGGTGCAACACTGAACTCGTTGCTTGATTATTTCAGATGGGCCGGTGATTGGAGCTTCTTTTTTGAACCACTGGCAGACCCTACAAGCTGCTGCTTAGTATCCACTGACTCAGTGGGAAGGTAGTTACAACCTTGAAGAATCTTGGTCCCTAAGAATAATATTGCTGCCAACTTAGAGGAGATAAGGGAAGAAACAAAAAAAGACTTTGAGAAAGCAGATATTTTATTAAAAAACAGCTCTGTGTTTTCTGGATGTCCTCTCCTACTACTGTGAAATTCCAAAGAAAAAGAACTCTTAGCATATATAAAACTTGTAGAGTTTTAAGAATGATATTTTCTATAGGATTATTTTAACTCCATATTCATATTCTTCATTATTTTTTATGCAGTTTTGGGTTAATTAATCTAAACCTTTATTTATATACTACAGAATTATCTTAATTTTATTTCTTTCAAATTACAGAGGATTTTTTCAACATGATGGGAGATTGCCTGTAATGAAATGCTGGCAGTAGTAGAAGTCTCTGCAGGACAATTTTAAATAAAAGTAAGAATGCTTTAAATCCTCTGATATTTTGTGCTCTAAACATCATTAAAAGGTAGAGCTGGTGTATCTGTTTCTGATAAAGATGCCAAGGAGGATAAAACCTATTTTTTTCATTCCAGTTTTATATGTGGATTTGTTTTTGTTTTGTTTCTTCAATGATGAGGAAAAATGTGTCTATTTGCAAAATCATCAGAGCATTTTTCCCTTTATCTCTGTTTTTAATCTAACATCTTAAAAATCATCACAAAGTACCTGTCTGTACTCCCAATTACTTTATAAAGTTTAATCCTGTTGATTGGGTTCTACAAAGAAAGTAAACATCTCAGACCTATGAAGTTCCTCCAAGTTTAATTAAATATAGTAGCTAGGTAGAGCAGAGAAATTTCTCACATGCTGCCACTCAGAAAAATGCTTCAGGATACAGTTATTTCTTCTTAAAATCCTTTCAAAATACAGCCACTAGAAGTGCCTGCAATTGTGGAAAATCTTCATTCAAAGCCTATATGTTCTTAAACATGAAAGTCAATAACATATGAGATGCAAAACTATAGGAAATTATTTCCTTATTTCTCACATTTCTAGTTTTATGAATTTCCTTTGTCTTATTTTGTTATCTTCTTGTAATCTGGTGAAGGGGGAATCCTAGCATCTGTGCAAACTTTTCAGATTTATATTTTTTACTGAAAACTTCAGGTTAAGGTGAATGTGTGTTTCATGATGTTAGGCAAGGCAAATGTTTTCAGGTTCCTCACTTCTTGCTACACAATTCTCCTATTTCTACCACTCGGTGCCATCAGCCGGCTGTACTATGGGGACTGGTTATGTGAGCCTGAAGCCAGTCTGCAAAGATAAAACCACACCATGCAGATCAGTGCTGAGACTAGAAAACAGTTTGCCAACCCTGAACAAAGCTGAGGCAGCTGTTGCTTGGTTTAGTAAGAAACACTTATAAGGTAGACAGAAAGACCTTTTTTAAAAAAATGGAAAAAACAGCTACAAGCAATTTCAGAACAAAGGATTGGCTCTTCGAACACAGTATATGAAATTTTGATCCTGTAAAAAGAAATTTAAAAAAGGATAGAATGAACTGCTGTTCCATCAACAGCACAGAAATGCATTAATTTAAACACAACTGAAAATACCAGTCTAGTCATGTGTAAATGGAAATAGTCAGCATCTACCTGGAGCTGATGCTACAGTCATTAGGATGAAAATAAGAGACACCGAAACAGAGCAGTAGTTTAAACCTGGTTTGGTGCTGCCAGAAGTCGCCCTGTGATCCCACCACCCCGCGCGGGCTGGGCTGAGCATCCCCCCCGGGACGCCGGGGGAAAAGGCACACAGCCAGCGAGGGACAGCCAGGGGCAGCAGGCAGGGACCCCTGAGCCTCTGTCTGTGGCCTCGCAGCGGGGTTCTGCCCTGCGCGGGCACGGCGGGGTCCAGGGAGCAGCACGGGCAACTGTACAGCTGAGTCACCCACATCTCCTGTGGGAGGGGGGTGCAAATAGGGACTGCACCCCCCGAAGAGAGGGCTGCGGGTAACCTGCATGCCCTGTGAGGTGGTGGGGTTTGTCTGTTTACATAACTGGGTAAATGAATGTGCACATATGTGATTATAAATTTTGGAATTAGTTCTAAAAGGTCGTTTAGAAATTAGTCCACATATATTAACATTTTGTAGGTGTGTAGTATTACAGTTTATGTGTTGCATTGCTGACATTAATCCTGAATGTATAGTTCACTGATTGCCAATTAATTACATGCCATTAGTAATTCAATAAACTGCTTCGATCCTGATCTGATTTAGACAATGTGAATTTTTCCCTGTGACATGGGCATAACGGTGATTAGTCTTGATTAGTTTAGCTAGGTGTGCAAAAATGTATATAAGTGATTCTGACTGAAATACATATTCATTCTACTTTTTATTTGTTCAATGCAAATGGAAAACTACCTTGCCAGAGTGATTAATTTCTTCCTAATTATATCATTACTTTGCTGTGCGATACAGGTAAAACCATCCTTGAAGCCAAAAATATTTTTTAAATATAATGAATTGACCTAGTACCTAAGATTGAATCAAGTAATTATTTTATTGATTATAAATCCAATATATGCTGAAATGAGCCGTAGCTTTTCATGGCTAGGATCTCATAATCCTACACTATAACGAAGAATCAATGGCATTGCTTTTAAAATCTATTTCCCTCTTTTTAAAGAGGACAAACAATGAATGCATTTTTAAGACATGCACTTTCCACTTAGAGTTGGGAAAAAAATGCCTATCCTCAATTCAGGTCACCTCCGTCAGAAAACTAGAAAAGTACTTATGGCTGGTCAGTACTCCTTTCCAGCTCTGCAGAAAAGCCCTTTCTAAATTGTTAATACAATATTTATATCGTCAAGCTTTACACACCACACTCATCTGACTATATTATTTGATGCAGTCCACTCTACAATTGGTGCGGAGAGACAGACGTACCCAGAAGACATGTGAAACGCTGCAGCCACGCTCCCATTAAGGAGCTGTATGATCTGCACACCGACTCCTGAGGGAGCGAGGAAAATCTGGCTGGCCACCTTCATCGCTGTCTGTAGCAGCATCCAAAATTTCAGAAACACAGCAGCAGACTTTGATGGACGCTGTTTGTTACTGAATCAGTGTATCATCTTGCACTGTACAGTGTTAAATGCACAATTTCTTCTGTTAAAGGGGATGGAGAGCAAGTAGCAAAAAGTTAACATGTCTGTATTATCAGGGAAGATAAGCAAAGTGGTGGTACGAGATCCAGTGAGTGGAATGATGTTAAGATACACATGGAAAAGATGTTGGGATACTCAGAGGACTGAATACTTGGAGCTGCATGTGTGGAGAACATCTCCAGCTCTGTTTTACCTCTCACAGATTCTTTCTTCCTCTGTAGATCAGATGCAGAGAAAATTCGTCTTTTTAGAAGGGTTCTGGGTTTCAGGAGTATACATGCTCCTGCTCTGAAAAGTGGTGCTGCTCCCAAGAGACTGGGCAGATCTCTTCACTTTTGTAAGGATTTGCTTACCTTCCAAATTGTCAGAAAATACCATCTGATTTCTTATTTCCAGTTCTGCAGCACGTGAGTAAGAAATGACTATAACTGGTAGAGCACATATAGCTGATGATGCTGGGACATAATGGCCTAGAAAAGTAAGTCTGGCTTTAAGGGGTATGCCCAGGGAGAAATCTAAAAGCTGGTATGCAAGATCAGCTGCAGTTCAACTGGAGAACCCCTTAAGCCAGGCCCAGGACCAACGGTTCCGAGGAAACAGGTGCATTTAACAACATTTGGTAGGATAACTGATGAGTAAGACAGAAGCAGTCAATAACTTATGCCTTGATATTAGTCAGGGTTTTGACATGGGCTTACTAGATGTTCACTGTAGTAAGGGCATAGCCAGCAAGTCAAGGGAAATGATTGTTCCTCTCTACCTGGCCCTTGTGGAATCACATCTGGAGCACTGTGTCCAGCGACTTTCAAGGACAAGCAACTGGGTGAAAAAAGAGTACATACAAAGAGTAGTACAATGCAACATGACTGGTAGGTCTGCCTCTAGGCCCAGCGTGATTAAACAATGTCATCGGAAGCTTGGCCAGAAGAGCATGGATACCCAGCACATGGATGTTGCGCGAGACGCAGCTCTTGACGTGTAAGTGCAGTTCCCAAGTCACAGATACTTCATGGTGGATGACATTGGGGTTGGATGTACAGTTTATACACAGATAGGTGGATAACTCAATTTCTTGCCTCTTGAAAGAAACAAGTGATTTGGGATTGCTGTGGTGGGGAGGGGTGGAAACGACTCCAGGTTATGCAAGACCATGGCACACGCTCCAAAGTTTTAGGACTCCTGGGAGAAATTGCCTGTTCAAGAAGTTGTACAAGCTGAGATCTATCTATTAAGGTGTATTCTGGAATAGTCATAAGTCAAAGACATTTCATGTAGTGAGTTCTGCTGAAGGGTATGGAGTGCCTATAAATTGTCATGCATGTCTTGCATAAGAACACTTCTTCACCTACATATTTTGTCCCTATTGCCATTGAAAAGATAGGAATTGAAGCTTCTGGAAACATTTGATGCATTTAAGGATAATCATACTAATAATGCGATATTTAAGTGATTACAGACTCTCTTATTCACACTGACTGAAGTTCACCCTCTGGCCTTGCCGAAAGTCCATTCCCTTTAAAATCAGTTATGCCCTGAACTTCAAATACATCTGGTATGTCAGGTTAAGTACAGTAGAACTAACATGTAGGCTCAGTGGTTGAGTGCTTTTACTGGGAGTGCAGGCGGAAGGTAAATACTGATGAATAACTGTAGAAGTAGATGCACCTCCTCAGTGTGAGTTTATCGGCTCACCCCCAACAGTGGTAAGAAATGGGCCACATCAGTTGTTCCAACAGCTGCTCACTTCATCTCCCTGAGGTTGGCTATTTTAGATTGCTGAGGAGCACTGAGTTACGGCTGTCATCCATTATGAAAAATTTGTATGACTGAAATAGGAGCAATACCACACCTTTGTCTACAAGTGTAGAAAAGTCCCACTGGACAATGCCAGAAATGGTCAATATCAACAACTCTTCAAGCAATATATTTGAAACAAAAAAACTTGAAACTTCACTTTTGCAGCTCCTCCCTTCCACTGAAAAAACCAACCCTAAATCCCAGAACGGAAAAATTGATTAGTGGAATACCAATACACAGAACAAGAATTGTTCTTTTAGTATAATGATTACTATTTGGGAAATAGCATTTCAAATCCTCAAAAATCTTTTCACTGAATAATTTCTGTCCTGCTTTTGCAATTAAATACTTGGTTATTTCTAATGCATTCAAATGTATATGAGAGACTTCAATTCCTTGCTTATATCCAATATATTTCAGTTTTAGTATGCATATCTAAGCTAGCCATGACATTATATTTTATTTCATTTTTAGGCCTTTTCTTACTTACACCTTCTTTTTTTTCCTTTATTTCTTCCCCCCCACCCCATCCCAGAATAACAGAAAGAATGAAGTTGCACATGATGATTACCTTGTGCAGGAATCAGGAGTGGATGTGGAACTGGGCCCAGTGCAATTCATTATAGGGTCCTCTTATCCATTGCTTATGACTTTACTTAACGTTTCAGGCTGAAGTTAAACATCCTGGGTGCCTGTTTCTGTCACTGTGTTTGGCACGAAAATCAGAATTGCTCTTTACCTATGAAACATGAATTGAGAGGATAAAAATATATACCCTTTATAACATTGCAAAACTTTTGGTGATTGTATCTAAACTTTGTGTCACAGATAACTCTACAATCCCCATGAAACCCGCTGTCATGATGAAGTACAGCAGTGAAGTTTGATTGGTAAAGTGGATGAAGAAAACAGTTGGCATTATCTGTCAATGGGAAAAGTTGGATCCAGTGGAATAAGTTATGTATAACAATAATAAATAGAAAAATCCTTATAAGATTACCTTGTGTAAGTGGTATAAATGTCAGCTGAAATAAGGCATCATCATTTAGTGTGCTCCTACTCTGGCACATAATGAGAATCTCTATGCATGCAATGAATCCCAATATGTCTTCACAGATGAATAACATAATGTATGCACAATAAAGTTTGCAGTCCATGGAATCAGTCATTCTCTTAAGTAACTCTTATAACAGAGTACCCTTGCATTTAGGCAGCTCAGAGAAATAATGTTTGTGTGGACAAGCCATAAGTATTTTTTTTCTGGTCATGAAGCACTTCCAAACAGGAGCCATGTGGAGTTATTTCTGTTGGAAACCTAGTTTGTAGCCCTAAGCATAAGATAATTCTTTCTCTCTCTATTTTAAAGGGGAAAAAAATCATTTAAAGCTGTTCAGAATGCCTGAAAGAGGAGGATGAGTTAATATTAACAAGATTCTTCCATTTTGCAGTGGAAATGAAGTTAGACACCATTGATAACCACTTCATAGAAACCACTGAGGCACTCTAAATTGGAAGGTAATTTAAGGCTTTTCTATTAAGGAAATAATGCAGTAAGTAATTGCTTTAATTTTAAATCAAGAAATAAGCTTCTGACTGTTACATGTGTGAAAAGAAAAGAAATTAATATTTTATTGGAAGAATTAGCAAAAGCATTGAAAGAAAGAGTTTATTCCTTTTAAATAAATTAAGAAAACAACAACATTTAAGAAGATTGAAGGTCTGTTAAATTGGATGTAGTATTTGTCTTTTTTTTCCCCCTCTCCTATTTTGTTGCTGAAAGCAATTAAGTGGATGTGATACTTTACGTAAGCCGACATTTTCAGACTTCAAAGTTTAAAGTTGGAGATGTAAATCTGCATTTAAGCACCTAAACAGAATCTTCAGGTACTCAAATAACCTGGTAAGAACCCTTGAATAAAACAGTCTGTTCCTATTAATTGCCTAAAACCAGATTTGGAAACGTACATTTAAAAAGGAAAAATGTAGCAAGTGTTCTAGCAAGGATGACAAAACAAGAATCCTCTGTTAAGTGCCGTATGTTACTGAGGAAGAGGGAGATCAAGCAAAGAGTTGATCTGGTGCTTAACAAGGAGAGATAGCTATTGACAGGCGATGCAAAGAAAAGCCAAAGCATTTACAGCATTTTTTTTCTTCAGCCTTCACTGACAATAACAGTGTTCGTCAGACAGCTCATTACGTCACCGTCAAGGATGAGGGGTAAAATCTCGGGCCAGAAGAGCAGTTAGAAGAGCCAATTAGAGAGCAGCTAGATAAGTTTGAACTGTCTGAGCTTGATGAAATTCACTTTATGGTACTGACTCAAACAGTCTCAGGGTCAGCAACTTTGTGAACTCATAAGGACTAGCGAGGCTTCAGAAGCCCGGAAAAGGAAAATATATTGTCTGTTTTTAATGGCTGTAAGGAGTAACCTAGCAGCCGACCTTCAGTTCCTGTGAAAATACTGGAATAAATAATTGAACTACTTGTATACAGCTGGTACATGCTTATAAGGAGATGAAGAACAGCCGAGAACAAATCATGTCATATCTATTCAGCTTCCTTCTGTGAGAAGTTAAGAGCTTTCCTGAAAAAAGGGAGAAGAAACAGAGATCATGTGGCTAAACTTCAGCAGGTCTCTCTTAAACAAGCTGAGGAAATATGACACTGCTGGAAGGGAAGAGTATCATACTGGGGGAGCAGCTATTAAGGTTCACTGCCAAGTTGGAAGGATGCCGTAAGTGGAATTTCACAGGGTCTATCTTCAGTCTGCCACCACTCGATATTTCCCTTAATTATTTCAAAAGCATGAAGTGTATACTTATTTAATTACTAATCAGCACCAAGCTAGGAGGGGCTGCACTAAGATTTGGGTGAAGGACTAGAACACAAAGTTATCTTGACAAATCAGCAAAAAAGATGAAGAAAAAACCCCAGATTTGAGAGAGTTCCAATAGGAGGTGGTGTGGTTTAACCCCAGCCAGCAACTCAGCACCACGCAGATGCTCACTCACTCCCCCCCCACCCAGTGGGATGGGGGAGAGAATCAGAAAAATAAAGTAAAGCTCGTGGGCTGAGATAAGAACAGTTCAATAGGGCAGAAAGGAAGAAAGTAACAATGACACTAATAACAACAATGAAGTGACCATAACAATAAAAGAATTGGAATACACAAGACAAGTGATGCACAGTGCAATTGCTCACCACTCGCCAACCGACACCCGAGCTGTGCTCCTCCTCCCCCCACCAAGCTGGGCATGACACCCCATGGTATGGAATACCCCTCTGGCCAGTTTGGGTCAGCTGTCCTGCCTGTGTCCTCTCCCACCTTTCCTGTGCCCCTCCAGCCTTCTTGATGGCTGGGCAGGGGAAGCTGAAAAGTCCTTGACTGAGTCTAAACACGACTGAGCAACAACCGAAAACACCAGGGTGTTATCAACATTCTTCTCATACTAAACCCAAAACACAGGCTGTACCAGCTACTAGGAAGATAATTAACTCTATCCCAGCCAAAACCAGGACAGGAAGGAAACAAAATGTTTCTATCAGGGAGTAGCAGTAGCAGGAACAGGACTGCACAACAAGGGAAGCCAAGCTGGGGACCAAATGTGACCCTAGCACAGGTAGGATGGTGGCCTGGCTGACCTGGGTGCAGTCCTGCAATACGCAAGCAGGGTCCGGTCTGGGAAGTAACAGTCTCCCCTGATGGTTTGGTGAGCATCAGACAAGTGCAAAACGTCAATCTGGGAAGTCAAGTGACAAGTCCAGATGAGCAGGGGACAGGGCAGGATGCAGACCTGCCTACACCATGCCAGGCACAGACTGGGGTCGACTCATATAGTACTCCTCGGCCAAGGATTGGAGACCTGATGAGACTGCTCAGAGCAATTCAGACCTACTAATGTACTTAGGGTCTGGCCAGAAATCTTGACCTATTAAAGGCACTCAGATTGCTTTCTTCAGAAAAAAGAAATCTTAAAGGAGGGGTGATAACTTGTCTTCAACAAACCAAACAACAAATGGGTAGAGGAAAAGAGACAAATGAGCTTTCTCTATGTCCATTGTACAATAAGAAGCAGTAGACTTAAACTGAAGTAAAGGAGAATTAGTTTAAACATGAGGGAAACATTTTATAACTATAAAAATAAGCAATACTGAAAGAGTTTTTTCAGAGAGTAAATCTGCCTCACTTGTCAGGGCTGTTCTAAGTACAGCTGATCATGGCTTGAGACAAGAAAATGGACTGAATGACCTCTAAGTCCCTTCTAATCCTATTTTCTCTGATTCTGTAACAATTTGGATGAGCATACTCAGTGGAATACATATCTACAAGTAATCAGTGGGATGATTTGTAGAATAAGGTACTAATATAAGACTATAACCCTTTAGGCCTAAGTGATTCAAGTAAACAGAAATAGAATTTACATTTTATACTATAATTAGAAGTCATCTAGAAGAGCTGCTATTTATTAAATTATAAGATGTAATTATTGATATTGAAATATCTACTTCTAGGTGACACATTTTGAAAATACGTATTAGTGGTTTTCCAGTGTTTTCTATAAAAGCCTGCAAGATCACAAGTAGCTCTAGTCAGAGCACAAGACATCTTGTTTTGTCATGTGTAGCTAAATACAGATTGCAGATGTGGCTTTAAAGACAACACAGAACCTGATTCAAACAAAAATTGTGTTAATCATTTGTGGATCATTTAAACTAATTGGTTGTGTCTACACAGCTTTGTCTACTTGACTGAATTTAATACTGTTAACATTTCTACTCTCAATTTTAAACTGTCTTTTTCTCTAACTTGTTTTTGCTTTAACTTAATTAAAGAGCAGCTAGTGATACCCATAGCATGATACAGAGACGAGGGTGACAGTTGCCTTATAAAATATGAAGCAGTGTACAAAGTGTACACAGCTAGGAAATAACAGTGTTAGAGGCTGGAAAACCCTGATCAACCAAACTGCAATTGCTTATTTATTCATTTGTTATTTAGTTCACTCTATTATTGTGGCTGACATACACTTCCCATAGAAGCTTATACTACACATTAGCCATGGTATGTAGCCAAGATCCCCTTTAATACACGGTCATCCTCCATCTGAAACAAAACTTGTAACAGCGTTTTCAATTAACTTTACATGTCCAAAAGCCAGGCATCAAAGCTAAGCTGGAAGTATTTCAGCTGACCATCCATGAGTGGACTTTGGGACTCTCTGAATAATTCTGCAAACTCCGTTAAATATACTACCTAGGGCTTGATTCGGTTACCTAAAGGTATGTATCTAGTACCATGGAAGATGCTCTAGGCTGCCCCTGCTGGTCTTCAGATGCCAGTCCAGGTGGCTTGAGGCCTCCTGTAGTTCCCATGCCATATCTACAAGCTCCATGTAGGTCTGAGCCCAGTATGGCAGAAGATGTCTCAAATAACACTAGGAGCATGTGTTTTGGCAAGTGAATTAAGTGGTATACCAGCACTGTCTTAAACACCCAGCTGTCATTTAGTTACTAACATCTCAGTAACTTAATCTCAAAGCAGATTGTCATGCTAGGAGATCGATTCAGTTGTTCAAATATAAATGTCTAGTGCTGTTTGTGACCCTTTACGGTATTAAGGACATGTGCATAGGTTGGTAAGAAGATTGCACCCACCTGGACTGGCAGCTGGAATGGGACTTTATATAGCAAATATCTAAAGTTAGAGAAGATATATTCGTCTAGAGAAAATGTTGGAAATATATCCAGACTTCCAGGTTGAGACTATGTAACACATAACCCAACTTTATTTTATAAAATCGCACCTATTGGATAACCCCAGTTGAAAAAGCCAGGCTCACAACCCTAGTTTTCTTTCCTGTTTTTATTCCTTGTCAAAACGTATTTGGTTTCTTTTTGCTCATCTGTTCTCTCTACAGGAACCATGGAAGAACCACAATTTATTAGAAGGAACAGCAGAATCTAGAGAAGGGAGGCTGTTCTTGCAGCTTTGCTTTTTCCTTCCTCCGAATCTGCCTGCAGATGATTATAATATATGTATTATATACCCCATGATAACATTGCAGCAGGAGATGTGGTTATAGCCCATCTAGATGTCTATCGATACATCTATACTCCTTTTAAACACTGATAACAGTGTGCTTGTGACAGCAGATTTCATAAGCAGCCTTATATCACTATCAGTTTATGATATGCTTGGTTACACTGAAAGAGACTTCAGTCAATCATGTGAAGTATCTACTTTCATCTTCCTGTTATTGGGATACTATTTGCTAATTGTCACTCCCTCAGCTACGCACAGAATGAGCTTCATCTCCCCTAAATTGTGACTGTTTTGTCTCCCGTATTACGAAAGGCCAGAGAACAAACTCAGAAGCAGACACTTGCATTTAGTAATTAATCTGTTCCACTGTAACTGCCTCTACCACTTGATGCAAAGCAGAAGAAATAATTTTAAAATGCCCAAAAAGTGATTAAAGGTCACCTTGTTCCATTTTCCAAGGAACCGGACAGAGGGTACTTATATGATCAAGTATCATGTCTCAGCTTGGAAATGGACAGTAACTTCCTGCAATTCTCAACCTACATTCTAAATGAGCCTGCGTTATAAATGCAGACACAACTAAATGATCTGTGTGCCACCTATCTTCACTGTCCTCCATAAGAAGAAAAAAATATTTCAAAGGCTTAGTTGACTCTCATGAGTAGCATGATTTAAGCCAATTCATTTCTATACCTACCAATGTATACATACTCAGACATACAGCTGTTACATACACAGCAAGCCTAAAGCATTTCATGTGGAAACCATCTATGTCCTGATTCAAAAGATAGGTATACATATAAAATACATGATTTCACAGGAGTGTTGTTCTGCCCTAATCTAAATTGTGGTTCAAAATTACTCCTCTAACCCTGTACTTAAATATTCTTCTCATGAGACCACTATGTTCAAAGCATCCTGATGTGGTGGTGGCTCCTATTGTCGTGGGCATCTCTATGAATTACTGTGGAAGGATCTGTATTGACCTAGACTCTTTGTATTAGCTGTCTGTTTTGAAATAGTCTAGAACTGCAGGAGGCAGAGCCACATGTCCCTGCATGGCAGAAGTAGAGAATTTGCCCCCAACAATTACTGTATTACATTCTTCCTAAGGAAATTATCACATAGGACATAAAAGGTTTGGTGAGTCAAAAATAATTGTAGAACTTTGTGTCTGGCATTTATCTAAGGTTTTTACCAACATATGATAGACTGTGCTAACCCTTATAATAAAGTTGAGTTTTTCTTAGAAATTAAAGGGGAAAAGAGTGAAATGCACTGGGCATGAATGTGACATTTTCATTCCTATTTAAAGTTTCTTTACAAAGCACAGCTCCAGAGGTGCTGTTCCAGTGCTCCTTCATTTATAACCTTTTTTGTGACTCTGGAAAACCTTGTATAAACAATCATTGTGGAAGATAAATGAATGCTCTCCTCATCTCCGTTACTCCTGAAATGCCATTACCATAGTTCACAAATATGGACACGGTTTCAGTGTTATTCATTAAAACACTGGTTAACAAGAAATGAGACAAAGGTTAAGATAGAATTGTAATTTAGAGAAAATATTAGTAACTATGCTGCCAGCAAAGACTGAAATGGATTCCCTTTATGCTTGGCATAGGAGGCTACTAATAACACAGGAACTTCCTGGAGATACCCACTGAAGCAGGGCCATGACCCTTCTCTGTAGGAGATGATCTGCCATCATCCTTCCTTTGTGGCTCTGCTGCAAGACGAACAGCTTTAGGTTACAGAGGAGCTCTGCAGGTAGAGCTGAATCCACTTTGGTTTCGGACTGCCTTAGCCACAGCAGGAAGCCAATCCTTCCCCTTCCTACTCTATTAAGTAGATAATTTAAAGTGGCATCCTACAGCATCTCAAGTTAATTGAAAGTGTTAAATGAAAAATGATTGACATGGCCAATTCTTGATTTTATATAATTTGCACAGGCTTGTGGGAAATGTTCTAATCATTTTCTTTTCCACTCCACATTTAGGTATACAACTTGCTTATATGTTGCAAATGCTTTTCATATGCTGGAAAGACTTTCTACTTTACTAGGTTTCATGCAGGAACAAAAGTATTTAAGATGTGTGCTGAACTCTCTCAGTTATTTTGGAAATAATGAAACTGTAAGTGCAAGATTGCTGAAATTATTAAATCGCTGTAATTCACAAGCAGGATGTCTAGAGCCATCAGCTCTGCTTGAGGCCCTATAGTAAACTGTGTAAAGCATCTGAAAAATTGACCTTGATGTTTTGCAGCTAAAGTACTTCAAACTGATAAACAAGCACAAAGAGATAAATATGCCACATAAACTATACCAGTGATACTGTGCTATAAGAAGCTACATTTTCAGTGGCGCAATCAGATCATCGTCTCTTACTCAAGAGTTAAGATGACATTGAACTATAATTACTCAAAGTTAAATAACTAAAGAAATATTTTCAGTTCCATCAGGACCTCTGTAGATTTCATCATTTAATTTAGAACCTGAACAGAGAATGATCACAATTAAAAAGTTTTTTCATTTTGAAATGTAACTTTGGTCTTGGAGACGTTCTCTTTACACAGAATGGGAAATAGCTGTGGAACCAAAATAGTCACCTGTGGGAAGATACTTTTTGAATACTACCACTGAATGGATTTAAGTGCCAGCCTTTGAGATACCAAATTTGATGAAGTGAATCTTAAAGTATCACAGATGACTGGATTGTAGCCTAGGTTAGACAGTTATTTGAAGAGGCAAGTTGGTGTAAGTAAATGATCTCAAAGCTACTACCTTAGTCTCCATGTAGGCTGGTGAGAAAATGTAAGAAAGATGCAAAGAATTGGTTCTTTTCCCCCCCAAAAAAGCATTATGTCAGGCTGCATAGATTCTCTAGGGTATGGGAAATACATGCTACACAGTTATGGATGGGGAAGAATATGCTGCAAGAGCGTCCTTTGAACAGAATGCTAGCTTTCCATCTATTTCTTGTTTTTGCAGGGAAAAAAAAAAGGAGATGACATTTCTCTATACATATTTTTGTATGAAGGTATCCTTGGCTGCCTGTAGAGACTGGAATAATTATTAACAAAAATTATTTAATTAGCTTTGGATATTCAGAAACAGAAATGATAATGATAGACACTGCATCTCTACCCATGGGCAAGGTGTATAAGATTCTGTAAAAAGAAAAGGCATACAGACTTCCCTGATTATTTAAAGTGTTTCAGAAGCTTTGGGGTCATCACATTACTGATTGAGATTCATCTCTCATTTTACAAAACTTCCTCAGTGCATTTTTGGCACAATCGTATTATTTTAAGGCAATTTTATACTGAAATCTTTCTAATCAGAATCTCTGGTGAGAAACCTAAATGGAAAAAGAAATCTCAGCCAGTATATTTTTAAAGCATACAGGCATTCAGAATCTGATTACCTTTTCACATTTTCATACAAAATGGATTAATGTGTCCCTGTCTTTATTACATTTTCAACACTTGTCACTCGCGATTAAGCCAACACTATGAAGATATATTACACAGCAGCATAAATGGCCACATTAAAATAGGATATATATGTGCCTGAGAAGTTAAAGGCAGCTTGATTTGTGTTACTTTTACATTAGATGTAAGGTATCTAAAAATATTTTACACAACTTGAGAGTCAACAGTCTGGGGGGAAATATAAATAAATAGATGGAAGCTTACAAAAAGGGGAGAGAGCTGGAGAAAAGTGTTAATTAAATCAATCACAGAGACATGTGGTGATGTGATAGAGTGCTATGAAGAAAGCCAGATGCAATTTCTTATAGATAACAGCTCAAATCAGAAATTGCCACACAATTGGAAGCACCTGCTCAAGAGGCCCAGCGCTGGAATGCAGAGGTTATTATGGGGCAGGACTGATGTGTACTGGGAAGGATTCTGGACAAGTCTTACTTTGTGCCTGACTTAAATTATACCTACTTCTCTTGTGAAAATATTTCCCCCATAAATCACAGCATTACCTCTACATGCAATTTATCTTGCTTCTACTTACCCTGCTATAGTCCAGAGTATGCAGCCTTTCAATATATAAAGGTGGCTTATAAGACAGAGAGAGACATTTTACCAAGGCCTGTAGTGATAGGGCAAGGGGCAATGGTTTTAAACTGAAAGAGGATAGATTTAGATTGGATATAAAAATTATTTTTTTTTATTATAAGGATGGTGAGGCACAGGAACAGGTTGCCCAGAGAGGCTGTACATGCCCCATCCCGGGAAGTTGTGGGTGCTCCATCCCTGGAAGTGTTCAAGATCAGGTTGGATGAGGCTTCGAGCAGCCTAATCTACTGAAAGATGTCCCTGTCCATGGCGGGGGGGTTGGACTAAGTGATCTTTAAAGGTCCCTTCCAACCCAAACCAGTCTGTGATTCTATGATTCTATGTTGTATCACCTCCATACAGTACCTGTCTTGACTGCTATTATTTCAGCCCCGCTCCAGATTCCCATTGGTTTCACTGGACATTTGGTTTGTTCCTATTTTGAGACCTTTACCTGTGTTTCCAAAATAGGCTTGCACTCAAACATGATTTGAAGCTTGTCATCAGGAATCAGAAATGGGTGAGAGTGCAAGACTATCTTTTGGTTAATTTATTTTCATTCACTTTTTTTTTCCTTATAGCAAATACACCCATCCAAATTTCTGTGTTTGGGATCTCACAAACTTAAAAAAATCAAAGAGGAAGCAAAATTTTTGGTTTGTTTTCTAGCCTGTGACTAAATCCTCTCATACAACCATACGAAAATCTGTCTAAATGCAATCTGATAGGCTTTATACTTCTATCAAGAAAGTTGTAAGGAAAGGCAATGTACTCCCATTAAAGTCTATGTATGTCTTGCCATCTGTTTCTGGAGGCAAGGTTTCTACTCCAACATTAACTATATAGTACAGCTGTCAATGAAAGGGTACAGCTGCCATCTCTAAAAGCCAACGCACTGACAGATCTACCAGACCATCATTATAAAATGATTGTACATCACCTCTAGCAAAATTTAAACTTGGAAAGACTCTTAAAACATCTTTTCCCTGTCTTTCCTGTAGTCTGTTACAATAAGTACAGGAAGTATAGTAGTGTCGATTATATTGTGGACCTTGGGCGCTGGCATCTCTTGGTGCTGGTAGAGCACTGTCCCTATGTAAGAGATATTCAGATGGAGACAGCCTGAAGCAGCAGTTTCGGATCTGTTTGGCCCCAGACCTTGAGAGTGCCTACTGCTTCAGTTTATGGTGCCTGTTCATGGGAAAGGCAAGTGAAGTAAGCTCCATGGACAGCTCACCTTCCCTTTCCAGTGCAGCAGCCAGTGTGGCCCCGTCCAAGCAACACTCTCTTTACAGCAGCCAGCTGACTCGTTGCACTCTCTGTGCATATAAGTATCTGAGCCAGCTAAGTGTTTCATCTTGTACCCCTCTAATTTATCTCACTGGTACTGAATTATCATCTCTCCCGTGATTCTCAGCCGTATCCCCATTCTTCATTCGTCATCCTCGTGCTTATTGTCTGGCTCCTTGCTTCTGCTGATATCATCGGCTGCCACCACGCTCTGTGCTATGCACTGTAGAGATTATTCACATCTGAACTGCTTGCTCTGTGTACAGGCAATCTCTCCACGTAAATAAGAATACCTTTACAGCCTTCTGATAAACACCCACCCCCCCTTTGTATGTCTCTTACCCCTTTTTCTCTGAAGTCGTTCTTACTGCTTGCCAGTAACAGTGATCATTGCAAAGACTTTAGTGGGAGACTTACTTCTCTGCTTTGGGATGATTTGGGGTCATTTTTTCCTCCTGGATACGTTTTGTGTCTGAGGCTGTTTCCAAGTTTCATGCTTAGGGAGAATATGGAGGAGAGTACAGTTTCTGTTTGGGGTTTTTCTCCTGAAGAAGGGAACACAGGGTTAGCAGTCTATGGGGAATTATAAGAACAAGATTCTAAATCTCACTGCTTTAAATTATTCTAAAAGCCATGGCCCGGAAGGTGTAATTGGCAGGGAAGTGTAGAGTTTGTCAGTGCAGCTCAATAATTATCTAGTCAGAACTCCTCAATGAACTCTTCCCAGTAATTTTTTTCAGCCCTAGACAACTCTGCAGCTATTTTACTTCAGCTTAACCATTGTGAAGTAGTCATGATTTTGTCTAGCATTCTCAGTTTTCCAGATGAATAATACATTTTATTTTACCCACTAATGTTACCGGGGCCTGGGTATTCCTTTTTTTTTTTTATTATTATTATTATTATTATTATTATTATTATTTTGAAGAAACAAGAGTGATTGAGTGCTAAATCTGTTTTGTACAGTACAATATATGGCAGCCTGTAGTACCCCACTCCCTCATTTTTTTATTCATACGATACATGAAAAATGGCATAAATGTATTTCATTGTGTCACCTAGAATCTCTGTAGCCAGCAATAATGAATATGCTTTACTCTTCAGCTCGGTAGTGTTTCATTTCTTCCTGACAAGATTATTTGACAAGCAGACCTTGCATTGGCAATGTTGTTTATTTTCATAGGCATGTAAATTATCTTGACAGCCTCATAAACATAAATTGGCAGGCATACTGTCCCACAGCTATGCTTGTTAAAATACACTAATGGAATATAATAAATAAATTATTCTAGTGTATTTATAATATGCCAGCATACCATTACCTCTTGCAAAAGTTATACAGTACAGGATAAACTGCTCTATTTTCCTTACATTGTTGGTCAGATATTTAATGCAACTAACTATGATGAAAAATGCATAGATTCATACTCAGGGGTGTATTCAACCTCAAAATAAGGCAAATATTAACTTATCAGGCCTGCAAGTGTTGGAGAGTTTTTACCACTTTGCACACATTAATTTCATTTGGTGCAACTGTGCAGGAGGTAGGTGGAGGAAAATGAACGTCTATTCAAATACCAAATTGATTGGTTGATAGTTGGTTGTTGGGCTGGATACAAAAATACCCATAGATGTGTGGAAAGTACCTGGGAAATAGGTGTAGCTTTGGAAGTCCGCAAGGACTGGGTGCTATTTATGGATGGTCCAAGTCAATGGCACGTTATTATTGATTCAGCTGGTTTTGCTGGTTTTTCAAGGTTCCCCATAGTGGCCGTCAGCAATTTGAAGTTGCCCTGGATACAAAAGAAAGACGATGCAGACTGCTCTTTGATCTATTTGGAGCTGAAGCAAGTTAAGGACACAAACATTAGCAGCAAACAGCACCTCAGACTACAAGTCCATGTCCAAATGACAGGTATCAGCCCTTGCTCAGAGTGGCCTCCAGTCCTTTGAAATTCAGTCTTCTAAATGCCAGGCATCTCTCTAGGGTACCTTCATTGCCACTGGAAGAAAGAAGAGCTTTTGGGGAATGAAGCATTTCACCTAATTTATAACATGATAAATCATGGTCTCGAGGAGCCTATATCTCTCTGTTAAGGAAGCCTAGATGACTAGCTTAGATTTCGATAATAAATTTTTAGTGAGTTGAAGTCAGGGAGAATTAGTTCCACCTAGAGAGTTTGGAAATTGAAGAGATATTCCCCTCAATGTTTTCCCTCATTATATAATCACCATTTTGTGATTCAACTGTAAATAACAAGCAGCATCTAATCTTCTCCCTGGAGTAATTAAGATTATGATAAGGGAAAGAACTCCAGAGCACTTGGCTACCTCCTATCTCCTTGACACGTGTCAAGCTAGTGTCACTGCCAGTATCTCACAGAGATGGCATTGCCCGCTTTGTCAGACTGCATAAGAATTTGTCTCTGTATTTTTCTCTGAAATCCCAAATTGTTCAGTAGCGATATGAGCAGGGGCTCAAAAAGGTCGTTAAATACCTCCAAATTCTTGAGCCACTTTAGCACAGGTCTGAGTCCTGAGCACTGTTTGGAGTGGTCTAATTAATATCAACACCCAAAGACTCCTAAGAACCACTCCAGTGGTCAGCAATAAGCCAGCCCAAAGGCACACTCCAGAAATGCCCTTTAGTCCCTGACTTGCTCTTTTTCAACGCAGGCCAGGGTGCTGCCAGGTAAAATTTAAACTACTAAAATCTGGTTCTAACAGCACAATACAGAATTCAAGAACTTTATTGTTGTGGTTTCATATTGGGCTGGTTTCAATGGAAAGTTCTCCTAAATAAAAATGACTGCACAATATGGCTCATAATTTCATTATTTTCTTACCCCTTCCCTTACTGAAATAAATATTTATTGAGCTCAACAGGGGGAATAAAAATTCCCTGGCATTCTCTGTGTGCCACTTTATGTATGAGCTTTCCTATGTCTCATTTCTCCATGACAACCTCATTTGACAGGCAGTCCCTGCTTTGGCAATGTTGTATCATATTTTCTTAGGCATGTAAATTCTGTTGACAGTCTCATAAACATAAATTGGCAGGCATACTGTCCCAAAGCAATGCTTATTAAAATACGCTAATGGAATAGGATAAATACATTATTTTCAAACGCAAGCAGAAAATACACACAGGTTCATATGATATTTCTGCCACTGATTGATGGGAGTTACAGTCAGGGGCAGCTAACAAAATTTCCAAGTTTGTGATTCAGTTTCTGTAGTAAGCACTGCAGGTCTATCAGCATCCCCAGTGGCTGCAGTAGCCTTTTGTTCCAGTCCCAGCACTAAGACAGAGACACAGCCAGTCTTTTGCACCATGCTTCATGTGTTTCTAATCTGTGGTTGATACTCTGTTCTCCCCCAGCGTCTCTCTAATGCTTTTCCTAACCTTCCAAAAATCGCAGATCCTGGTACATCTGAGCTGCACGGCGGCTGAGTGTTGTCCTCCCTTGACATTGCCTCATCAGCTCCTGTGTTGTTGCAATAGAAACAAGGTTGGTGACATACCCTGGGAGTAAGTTACTGCAGTGTAGGAGCAGGAGGGAAAAAAAGAGGAGGAAATTTCCAATTTCCATCAGCTGTAATTCCTCCTTTGCAGTACTTTTGGGATGGCAAAGCCAGACCACAGAAACTGTTCTTATGACAATAGTAATCTTCAGGCAAAAATAAAATTGTTACCAGTTATGCCGTCCCGCAAGATTCTTTTTAAATTTGAAAGGTGTTCTAAAAGCTATTTTTTGCTTATTGTGTATTAGTATTATAATAAAATAAGCACAATTACTTTTAACAGTGAATATTTTTATACAGCTCTAGGTAATTCTCTTTGTGAATCAGAATTACAGAAAAACAGTTTAAAAATTTCCCCCCCCCCAAAATTTGAATGTCATTCAATTCCAAAACTTGAATGTTGTTATTCTAAAATTAGAAAAATGAAAACCCAGAATACTCTTGTGACCTTTTATTTAGCATATATTATCCAACCTCAGAATGTCAACAAATTTTAAATTTTGATAATGCTTCAGAAAATTTTACAGTAATACATTTTTATTCCCTTTGACTACCCATGTTTTAAATATAGATGAATGACTGTAATTTCTGTTGTAATAAAGGTTTCAAAGCCGTTCTAAAGAAAGATCTTTGTGCAAACAAGGCTTTCTTAAGAAAGAGAAGCAGAAAGAGTGTTGTTAAGCAGAGGTGAGAACTAACCAGCTTCCAGTTTTTAGGTGTCGCCATTTTATTAGGGGGCGGATGAAGTCATTTCTGCGAGACAGGTCTTGGAACACTTAGTAATTTATCTGTAAAAAGATAAGTTGCAGGAGTAACATTTTCAGTAGCAACTTAGGAATTTAGAAGCAATTTAGAGTTGGACTTAAGGTCTTAAGAACCAAAATTTCAAAGGTGAGGACAGACACCTGCAAAGATTTTCAGAAGTGTGTAAGGAGGTTAGTTAGCTAAAACCAGAACAAACAGAGCACTTATGAGCTTAAAATGATGCTTAGGCAGAATTGAAGTGTGACTCTCAGAACATTTAGTGAAAATATCCCCTGGCTTAGCACATTTGAAATGTACCATCCATCTATATTTCTAGGTAAGCAGTTAGGTGGAAGACATCTACATACAAGCTAGTCAACCCAGGTGCTCACTATAGACAGTGGTGAGAAATAGGCACTTTTAGGATGCAATTCATCAGATTCACTTTCAGATCTCAACTTTAGATTAAGATAAATTTCACCCTTGAAGTGTCCTGTTCTCTTCACTGACCACAGAGTCTAAATAACTATCCCATAGTAGATACCTACACCTGAGCAGACGAATCCTACCTTTGGTCATTGTACGCCGTGGAAGAAAAGACCAGGCTGAGGCACAGAAGCACAAAGGCTAACTCTGTCGATTGTCAGTGCAGCTGTGCCACGAGGTAGAGGAGTACGGTCTCTGTGCCCAGCGCAGCTGGAGAGTCATTGAGTCTCTAATGGACAGTGCATGGTGGGGCAGTGACACAGCCCGGGGAGAGTCTTGCGGAACGGATTGCAGGAAAGAAGAGTGCCTCAGCTTATCACCTGCTAGCCAGGAGGCCTCCCACAAGGAGAACACTCTTGTGGCATCTCTGGCAATTGTTATATAAACACTTTTTAAAACAGAATGCGTAGCTCCTGTGACAGAGATCAGACTACTGAATTTTCCCTCTCTTCTGCTCTTCCCAGTGTTATGTTGAAACGAATGGTGCAATGTCCACTTTCCAGCTGTCCAAGCTGATGCTTTATTCCCAGACTGGGACTCTGGATATTTTTACTTTTGGGCTAAAAAATTCTTCAACTCTAGAATTGCATATAATTATTTATATATGTGTACACAGGCATAATCTAAATGTAAAATTAGCATTAATTAAAATTTTCCCACATACTTGACTCGTAATTATTCTCCAGCTATAAGAAATAAATATAATTAGGGCAAGTGAGAATCATGGGACAGGAATAGTACAATGAGTTGGAGAGGAATAGCAGAACATAGGTTAAGAAAAGAGGAATAGTATATGGGATTATTTTTACTTCAGAAAGGAATTAAGTTTGCTTGCTCATGACATTTATTCCACTGGTAATTTTCAGGCATTTTTTTATGCAGGACTTCAAAAATATATTTTTTAAAGCTACCAACAAAAGTATTTTAAAGTATGGCTAAATAAAAATCATGGAAATAAGTAAATGTGTGTGAAGTGCAACTACCGATACCATGTACAGGAACAAGTACTATTTAATTTGCAGAAATTGTTAAGAAAGATCCCACCGAGTTCACTAGACATACTACTGCTGGTTTTTAGCTGTATCAATAAGATGGAGGGATCATATAATTAGTACTTCTACTTTGTAAAGGCAGTACAAGGGAAGGATGAAAGCAGGCATGAGGAGGATAAAGTAGGAATGTGGAGGCTAAAGATATAAAGGAATGTAAAGTCAACATTTTTGAGCGTCTATATCACTTGCTGAAGTTAGAGCATTTTGCTGACTATTGCTTTGAAATAAAAATTTTGTGCAATGCTCATAGCAGGGCAGAACTCACTTGCTTTAATGTGTCTTAAAATCTGAAAGACAAGGTTTGTAGGGAGAAGCAATATCTTTTATTAAACTAGCTGATACAGTTATAAAAAGAGACCAGTTTCCAGGGCACAAGAATAAGGTTTGTATGCCTGAAGCAAGTCTGGTTTTGAAACTATAAAGCTGAGTTAATAAAAGATCCTTCCTCTCCCTAAACCTTACCTCTCTATACCCTTGAAAGCCATCCCTAATGATCCTATTACTTGAAAATATGAAAAACTTCTGCCAGCTCAAGAAATATCCTTCCTATCAGATTTCTGAATTTTGTCATGATCATTGTCCAAGTTGAACAGAAGGACAGAAAGAGGGACAGTTAGTTATAAGCCTGTATGTAACTCACAGAGAGCTCATGGTTCTGCATTTTTCTAATGCTAGTACAAGATTTTCTCTGAGTTTTGGACCTAGGGGATAATTTTCAAAGGCAGAAATAGGAGTGCCAATCTCAATTTTTCAAAAAGAGCTGGAAAACTCTGCAGCCTTTCAAAAACCTTCTCCACAAAATTCACAGTAGAAACTCTGTTAATTCCTGTGTAAATATTAACCCTTTTATAGACCAGTGGAAGCAACTGAGGGACTTTTTTGGTTGTTTTTTCATTAGTTGGATAAACAGTAGATTAAGTGAAAAAAACTCTTGGCCCACCAGGAAATAATTTTTAAGCATCCTCCATAAAATGCAGGCTTAACACACTTCTACTATTTTATCTTTTAGATTGTGACTTCCTTTGAAATCACTATTAATATGTTATTTTAGCCAAATTTCATAACAAAAGGAACTTCGAATCTGTAACTGCTGGTTGTTATTTGCACTCTATTTAGACTGAAATAGATCATAATCAATGGGGCTTCTGCTGGAGAATTCCTGCAGCTATGAAGAAATATTTTCCTCTGTTCGATACTTGGCTTAGATTGTGGGAAGGGGTGGGGTTTTTGGCACCAGTCCTTCTGAACCATTTCAGACAGGCCACCAAAAAGTTCACTTTAGCTGGACTACAGTGATGCTCCTAAAGTTGTTACTGTGTTGGGTGTCTGATTGATGTGCCTTGCTCAGATATATAACACTAATGTGATTGTTAGGACTAGAGTTTTTCCTTTAGGCTCTGATGACCAACTGCTAAGGCTTTATTTCCTTCCAGGTAGGCTAGTATTTCGTTTTCCCAACACTGTTCAGAAATAAGAAACAAGATCACTGCTTTTGAAAGAAGGTGGGATGTTGGCAATGCTCTCCGTACATCTCTCTTACTTTCTGGTTGTGGCTTTTGATCTTTTCCAATCAGGACAAATCTGTCAGAAGATGGTAAGCGGTATTTTAAGATCTGGTTTTAGCAAATGTGTAAGACACATCATTTCTAAATAATGCTGGCAATTAATAGCAATTGCTAATTGGATGGATATAGGAATGTGCAAGACCTCTTCCAGGCCAATATTTCTGCATTTCTTCAGTAATGTAAGTGTAAATGTAAATGTAAATGTGAATATATTCCCCATTTTTAGACTCAAGACATTTGCTGAATTTTCTGTGAATAGTGGTTAAATGGTTCACCAAAACATTCACTAAGCTCTATAAGGAGATTCAAATAGTTAATGAAATGGTTTAATAAAGTACCACAGTCAAAAAAAAAAAAAAGAAAGAAAAAAAAAAGAAGCTAATGTGCATTTAGCTAATCCTCCTACATTATAATTAACATGAAAAATGGTAGACTCTTTTCCACTTCTCAGCAAAGATTAATAGTTGAATGTCATTATTGAGGAAACATAAGAGTTGATTTCATTATTTAACAAAATATACATATAGTACACTGACTAGAGAATTGTGAACCAGTACAAATAATTAAAATTTTAGAAACTGCAGTTGTCAAGATAAAAAAAACCAAACAACTTTTTTTAGGAATTCTTCTATTTAATGTTTCTTTCCAAATACGGTAACTCAAAGTGCAACCTCCTGCATGTAAGTATGAACTGGCAAGAACTTCTCCACTGATACCACATAGGCTGATGTAGGAGATAAAATATAACTGAAGACCTCTTTCTTCTTTTTCTTTTGGGTGCCAGCTCATAGAAATCAAGCGATTTGTCAGAACACAGAACCTAACAATTCAAATACACACAGGCAGGGCTTAGCTTAATCCCCCCTGGATCAGAGACAATAAGCATGTCGCCACAGACATGCGCAGACTGTCACACATTCAGTTCATCAGCATCCTGAACCAAGCAGACACAAGGCTGCTCTCATCCCGAAGCACCCACTCTTGTTAGGGTTGCTGCTCCACTCTCATGCCACTCGGTGAAGATGGCACATCCTTTTTAGGTCGTGTAGTGACTCCAGCAAAACTGGGAAGTTGGTGTTAAAATACTGCACTGCCTGCTGATATAAACCCTGTTTCTATGATTTATGGTTTTATTTTTGTGGTGGGTTGACCCTGGCTGGATGCCAGGTGCCCACCAAAGCTGCTCTGTCTCTCTCCCTTCCTCACCTGGACAGAGGAGAGAAAATATAACAAAAGGCTCGTGGGTCAAGATAAGGAGAGGGAGAGATCACTCACCAATTACCATAGTGGGCAAAACAGACTCCACTTCAGGAAAATTAATTTAATCAAATCAGAGCAGGATAATGAGAAATAAAACCAAATTGTAAAAACATCTTCCCCCCCATCCCCCCCCTTCTTCCCATGTTCAACTTCACTCCTGATTTTCTCTGCTTCCTCCCCTGAGTGGTGCAGGGGGACGGGGAATGGAGATTACGGTCACTTCATCACAAGTTGTCTCTGCCGTTCCTTCCTCCCAGGGGCAGGACAGATCACACTCTTCACCTGCTCCACTGTGGGGTCCCTCCCCTGGGAGAGAGTCCTCCATGAACTTCTCCAATGTCAGTCCTTCTCACAGGCTGCCTTGCTCATGAACTGCTCCAGCGTGGGTCCCTCCCACGGCAAGCAGTCCCTCAGGCACAGACTGCTCCAGCGTGGGTCCCCCGCAGGGTCGCAACTCCTGCCAGCAAACCTGCTCCGGCCTGGGCTCCTCTCTCCACGGGGCCACAGGTCCTGCCAGGAGCCTGCTCC
>JAVKLA010000017.1:20596079-20607730 GCA_034782735.1 Sagittarius serpentarius
GTGTCATTGTTAGTTTCTTCCTTTCCGTTCTATTAAACTGTTCTTATCTCAACCCACAAGCTTTACTTTTTTTTTCCGATTCTCTCCCCCATCCCACTGGGTGGGGGGGAGTGAGTGGGCGGCTGCGTGGTGCTGAGTTGCTGGCTGGGGTTAAACCACGACAGATATAAAGCAGACGGATTCATTATTAGGCTACTTCAGGTTGAAGTCCAAATTCAGAAAACTGTCCCTGTTCTAGGAAGAACTTTCTTTATTGCAGGATGTCCTCCATTGGGATGTTTGCAAATCAGGTCATAGTCATAAAAAATAGTCTCCAAAAAAAGGTTTTTGTGTCAGAAAAATTCCCAGGGAAAAATCAAAGTCTTAAGTTAAAATGACAACATTCATGGTATCTATGTAAGGTCACTTACTTGTTAATGTACATCTGATGAGTCACAGAACTGAAGCAAAAAAAAAAAAAAGTGCTAAAAGAAGACAGTGGCAGAGTTCAGTGTCCTTCAGTAGGTGGTCTGACAAACAGAAATTTTCTCCCCCAAAACTTAGTGTATTATTTAAAGGGAAAAAAAAAAAAAAAGAAAAAACTTTTGAAGAAGTACAAACCCCATAAATGAGGAATCCATTCCAGAGATCCAAACCTCTTATTGTATTGCTTGCTAAAAACTAAGATTCTTCAAATATAGCCTTAGACAAAGTCTATCCAAAGGCAGGGTGATAAATGTATGGTTTGCCAAGAAAGAGGTATCATCATGGAGTATAAAAGTCTCTAATGTTGTCAGTATAATGGAAGGAAAAACCCCATGCTGGCTGAGAGTGCCGTTTCAGACATATGCTTTTCACAAACTGACTGATGCGGCTTTTTCAAAGAAATCAATCTGAGGCTTTGCAAATCACTCTGGGCCAGATTCTGCTATTCAGTCCTTGTCCTATTCGTATTGTAGACAAAAACTGCATGTCTCTGCAGATACACTAATTCACTGTGATAATTATGCCCTAAGATTACAGTGTGAGTCAGCATGAGAAGGTTGGCAGAACGCATCCTGCTAAAACTGAGCAATCCAGACTTCAGGGGCTCGTAACGTACAAAGTTAAACTGTTTTTTTTTTTTCCTTTTAATATTTATTTTCTCCTGAAATGCAAAAGCACTGATTCTTTCAAATTCCTGCAGTGATTTGTTGCTGTCATTCACAGCATCAAACCATAACCTTAATGGTTATTTACATCATTTGCTGCATGCTGTGTTTTTATAGTTACATGTGGCTCAAGGCAAAGTGTTGTAAGGCATTCATGGGCATAAAGGAGTGTAAAAGAAAGAAAGTTTGATCAATAGGACACCTTTGTTGTTGGTAAACATTGTCAGAAAATGATCAGTGTCAGTGCTCTAAGCCAGAGAAAACTAATAACATGAGTGGCAAGCTTCCTGAGAGCGTTTGGAGTATTTATGTGGCATTCCAAAGGAAGATCTGTAAACAAGACTAGAACAAAAATACAATTTTATTGATATCCACCTGATTTATGTTTACAGCTTGTGTTGATAATAACCCTATTTGTCAGAGAGTCCATCATGAATACTAATTTAGCGTTACTGAGTCAAAACCAAACAAGTGAGCTTTATGTGATGGTGTACTCTATGCGTTTTCATGTAAACACATTTACAGTGACCTGAGTCTCGAGTAAAGAAACCAGAGGACTTTCACCAAGCACAAATGTTTTCTAATCAGTTTATAAGTGCATCCTGTCCATAAATGGAGCTTGGGGACTATGAAGAGAGCCTTACCGTCTGTTTCATGAAACATGAATAAAGATTATTTTTAATATCTTATGCCATGCTTTTATTTCACCAACTTATGTTTCAAAGAAGAATATCTCAAAGTCCCAGAAGATCAAGTCTGCAAAAAGTTGTTACATTTTGAACTTTCTTTCATTCTAACTTGAAACAGAGAAGATATTAAGATGTTTCCTGCGATTAAGTTACAGGGAAATAAATAGTAATTTGGTAAATATTAGAACGGCCTGATCAGAAGAGTTTTCCATAACAGAAAAAAAAATTACATTTAAAGTTTATCGCTCAATATATGACAATAACATAACAGTGAAATGAAATTTTTCAGCATAAATGAAATGGATCTGTAATTATTCATGTATCATTTTGATAAAATTGATATAGTCCTCTTACAAAGCATTCAATTTTGACTAATCAGTACATTTCAATGAAGAAAAAATCTACTTGATCTGTTCCAAGAATGCATGATTGTTATTAAACTGGTTGAGAGAAACCTGAGTAAAGAGATAAGGTGATGTGCCTAAGTAGTAAAATCCAAAATCGCAGCTGGCGTGAATTTGTTCAGTGGCATCTGAACAATTTATTCCAGCTCAGATCTAGGAAACCTAGTTCTTTGTTCTGGCTACAGAATAAACTCACTTTAATTCCAAAAAAACCATTAAAAAATCAGTGGGATTCATGTAAAATAAACAGTGTCAACAAAAACCGGAGTGCAAAACTCCCCATGACTGCACCATTAATGAAAGCCCTTCAGAATGGACTAGATCCTGACTGTGTTCTGCCCATCTGAAACAGTGACAGCTGTGCCCAAGCCTGGTGAAATTTGACTGATTAGCGGTATCCAAGGAACCTCCAAATGGCATAAGATTGGGAAAACCATTCCTGCTGCTAGGTACATTGCAGCAGGATAATTAACTCATTCTTCACTGCTCCTAGCACATACAACAGTACCATGGATGGTGTTGGCCCCTCTCGGTAAGACTGGACGTGAAACCACTCTCCTTCAGCTGTTTCACAAAAAGTTGTACAAATGGAGCTGATCAAGAGCTCACTTAACTTTACTGTCAGAAAAATGTTATTCCGAAGTTTCCTTCCCTTGGATTCTGATTTTGGTCTACTCCTGTGTTAAAAAATCAGTGGGAAAAGTCCTTTCTTATTTCAGTGAACTTTTGCAGCTGTATGAGGACTGTTGTCCGGCACCACTTCCAAAGTTCCTATTCATCCCAAAAGGCAGAGGGTAGAAGGTTTATTTCTGTACGTGTGGTGTAATGTCCATTTATCTATCAATTACTTCTAGAACTGCAGCAATTAATCAGGCAATTACAAGGATCCACAGTTCCCATAAAACATTCAGGATATATAAAAAACCATATATATGTATTCTTACTTCTCAGAATGAATTCTTATGAGTTGTCAAAGTTCCATAAATAAATCAACAAAAAAACCCAAAACTAAACTAAACTAACCGAGGATCCGCTCTAAGAAGAAATGCAGGAACACAGGTATAGAGAAGACTGAAGATCACATAGCTGATATTATTCTTAATTTACTGGAAGGCATTTTGTTCTTGACTCATTTTTTTACTCATTTCTATATGTCCTGCTTCTCCGGAAGCTCTAAACTGCGCTGAAATTGATTCCCCTGAAACTGAAAGGTCAGAATTCAAGGCTTTGCTAAATATCTGCAGTTTCCACTGTCTTCACCTGGAGCTTGTAGCACTCAAAGGTTTTGAAAAACAGTCTAAACTGGCCAGGGAAACAGTGCAAGTTGATAAATCTCCCTCTGGCTGAGCCAAACTCCATGCTGGAGTGGTAGGCCTGATGAAGACCGAGGAACTGAACTCCGTTCTTTACCATGGGAATACAAAGCTCAAGCCTTCAGGCAAACTCATCAGCTGATAGTTGGCAATTAGCACAGTACCTGCGGAAAAGGCAGGTACCTACTGCATCTTTTGCTGAATTTCAGCATCATTCAAGGTTTTATTTGCTGGCATAAGTGCAACTAAAAGCGGTGGTTGTGTATGGAATATTCGTAGTTGCATTTCAAAGGCAAAGGCCAAACAGTCTCTTCTGGTGATTGCACTGGGTTTCTAATATGAACTGTGTCACTGCTAGCAAAGAGCACTTCTCCAAAGAAAATCACCCTCTTTAATCCAAGTGAAAACCTAAAACTACCGATAGTGACATCTGGTGGCACCTAAAAATGTCACATTTGAAAGTAAATCCCTTCTTGGTGCAAAATGAAGATTGACAGATTGTCAGTCTTATGGCCTGACACTTTTCCAGCTGGAGTTAATAGAAGACGTATTCAGTGATATGAAACTGCCACATCACTGGACCCTCTGCTCCTCACCTCAGCCAGAGGTGCCTATGAAACCTCAATCCACATGCAGTTATGGCGTGGTCTCCACCCCATCTGTATGCTGAGGGAATGAACTGAACATCCAAATGCTTCTCAGTGACTCTTTATATTCCTTATGGGCACTGCACAAAATATACATCCTGTAAATGTGACTTATACATATGGTGATTCAAATGAGACATGCTACCATCTATGAAGAAATAAATGCGGATACAAATGGACTTTGGCACAATGATATATGACACCTCTCCAGCCTGGAGAAATATATCAGGTGTCTTCAATTAAAATAATAATAATCCTCTCAGCCCTGTTCAATTCAAGCCAGCCATTTAATTCAATTTTCTTTCAGATGATCCTAACAACTCTGCTATAGTTCCTAGAATTCCCTCTAAGTAGCCTCTCTTCTACTGACTGCTGCAAGAGCATTTGTCTGGTCTTAAAACCTCTGCCCCCTTCTTTTCGTCAGCTGCATAGATGGCATCTTGGGTATTTTTCCTGCAGGTCCTGATACAGACTCTCTGTTTAGTGTCACAGAGGAAAAATAAACTGTGGTATAGGAAGGAGAAAGAATACTACATCTGCTGCTAGCACACTGCCCTCCCAAAAAACCTATGATGAGGTTGCTGTTAGTGTCCAAGTTGAAGAACCAAAACAACTCACACATGTCGTTCTGCATGTCTCCGTTTTGATTCTTATTCTATTAGCCAAGATGGCAGCCAAGGACCTTGTTGTCTTGATATGGAAGTGAAGAAATATTTTTCAGTCTGAGACACTCAACTTTGCTTTCCCAGAAAGAAGCATCATCTTTCTCCACTACATTTCAAGTAATTTCTTTGTAAGAGAAACTTGTCACATACAAATAAGTGTGAATTGCAATAATAGCCTCTTGAAGCTAAAACACACTGCTACATTTGAAACGAAGCATTGGCACCTCCAGAAGACAATTTTCATGGCAAAATTGTTTCTATTACATCATCTGTAGAGACCGATAGGAATTTTGGGACCCTACTGAAGTAACTGCTAGCACAGGAGCATATGCAGGCTCTCCAGTTTTCCCTGAGGTACTGGCTGGAGCTCTCTCTGCTGAGGAATTCTCAGAAAGCATCACATGCAGCTAAACCTGAAACACATGTGCATGCATGAGGGTGTGCACACACACAGGCAAAGGAGGATCCATGCCTGTATATAAATCAATAGCAATGTCTGAGACCTAGGTATGAATAATTCCCCTATCATCAACTGCTGTCTTAGAAAATCAGGTTGTTTACTGAACACAAAAATACAAAAATGAATAAACTTTGGGTTTATACATTGAGTATTAGTATAACTTGCAAACAAAACAGATGTGTACATAGGCTTCCCTCTGTCTTGCTGCTAAATCCGCTCACGTACAACATTTGGACATCTTTCAGCTTGCTTTACTTTCCCGCACTTACGTCGCTTCCTCACCTCTTATCTTCATTCAGACATGGTTTCTCAGTCTCTGAGGGATAACCACGATACGCAGTGCACATCTCCTGGAGCTGGCAGAGCTTGAGGAGAATGGCAGCTTCTCATTTCTTTTACAAACACTTCACAACTCTGCCAAGGAGCAAACAGCGAGGAGTCTTCACAGGGAGCAGCGGAGCAGGTTTTGAGTTAATAGCTGACTGGTCCTCAGATTTAGGTGAAAGCAGCAATGTGTGAGTTTGTGCCCAAATGGCACCAACACTGGGACAGGAAGCAAATATTTTAGTCTCGCTTCAAGAAAGACACTTAGTCCTCCAGGTGATCCTTAATGCCTATATTTATAATTTCCTCACTCATCTATGCTCTGATTGACTCAGTTCTTGGAGGACGTGCGCGTTCAATCTGCCAGGCAAAGCGCCCAAGGTGAAAATTTCCTTTGGAGGTTCAGAAACATGAACTGTCACAGCTGAATTCTGGATGTTTCTGAGCCCTTGTAGTTGAATTGCTTTTCCCTGTTCTCAGCATAGCACTCCAGCCTAAACCCATGTTTTCTTCTCTATTGCTTTTCTTCTTCTGAGGGGCTTACAAAGTAAATACTACAGTATCAAGCATATCGGTTACACTAACAAAATAGATGGTTTCTGCCTCAACAAAACCTTCCTGCAGAAGATAGAATACTGTTAGATAAATTGAGGGCTTTAACCAATATATGCAGGGTCTCCAAACTGCCAGAAAAACTTAAAGATTCTTTCCCAATCAAAAAAATTAAGACTAAAACTGGTTATAGGAGAGTTCCTGTGGAGAATCTGTCTTAGAGCATGCTCTGAAATGGTATCGCCCATTTAACTGAGCATCTGTTTGTCAGAATTGCCTCAGATAACCCTATATTTTGGACTTTACATGTGCATTCATAAATTTAGCAAATACCATGAATAGGTTACTAATTCAGGGGATACTTACAATATCGTCTCATGTATTACCTAACATATAAAAACTTTGCTTTGGAAGTTAAGTTGTAACACTACTCCTGGCTTTTGATCACAGATGAAGACTTTTGACAAATGAAATTAATGCAGATTGCAATTAGCAAGAAAAAAGCCTCTTTTTTTTCCCCTGCTGACAAGAAAACCAAAGTTCATTGTTATGTTAAATGGATTGCAATACCAGTTCCTGAGTTCGTACTTGGAACAGACAATAAGGGGAGCTGTCTCAGCAAAAAGCAGTTCTTGGATAAGCTGTTCAGTGATTTTCATTTTTGCCTTCAGGCATGAGAGACTGAAAAGTTTACCTTCTTGAAATTGAAAGCAGACACCTGCCAGTAGAGTATTAGGGGCTTGTACAATAACCGCAGCAAAGAGGAGATGGCAGAGGCAAAATAAATACACAAAGACACTGGAGTTCTGTGACTGCTTAAAAACATTTCTGCAAACCTTCCTTTGGATATTTTTTATTTGGAGGGGGGAAAATAGCTTTTGCAAAAGACTCTGGACCGAGATCAGAAGGCTTGTATGTACTTGCCAAACTAGTTACAGATTTCTTGTCGTTCTCAGTACAGGACTTAAGATGAGATATAAAAGAGCACATAAGAGCTTAAAATGCAACTTAAACAGAAATTAGGCACATAAATCAAAAGAAGAGATCCAAAATCTCTTCCTGTGTTTGCTAGGATGCTGGTGAATTCAAAGGTCTGAGTCTGGGAGAGATGTACTGTATGTCAAGCTTACACCTCACACTCAAAAAGCATTGATCTTTTAATCACAAAAACGAGTTAGCTGCATGAAGCTCAGCCATTGAACATGCCTAGAGATGCTCTCACTTGCCTCAGGCTGTTTGGGATTCATGGACTAGGTATTTTTAATTCTCACAAAGATTGTGAAGCAGAATTGCCCAAGCTGAGAGAAAGCATGGATTATGGGGGACAATAAAGTCCTTTGTAATAAGAAAGACTTGGTGCTAAAAGTCATAAATGAACTCTGCAAACACAGTAAAATAAGCTTCATAAATCTAGGAAGAAAAGCATGCATTTAAAATTTCTCATCACATGTGGTAGTAGCAAAAGGTCTGTCTTCTGTCTTCTGCTTGTTCTTAATTTACCACATGGGTATATCAGTTTTGTGAAAAACACAGTGCCAAGGCAGAAGTGCCTACAGAACTGTGGCTTGGGTGGGAATTTGCAGAAAGGAAAGGACTGAGAAAAGCTCAGGGAGCTGAGGATGGACGAGGCAGGCAGAGACCCAACAAGCACAGAGCACATGTAGGGAACAGCAGGAGCAGAGAGCTAGATTTTGGTAAGAGCAGATCCATGAACAAGCCCTCAGAACCAGAGAGAGTGGCACAGAGTTTGTGCAGCTTTAGAACCACTGGAAGTTGTTGTTCTGAGAACAAGACAAAGACTGATCCTTGAAGGACACAGTGGGCAAAGTGCTGTATGTTTGGTTTTAAGCCATCTTCTTAAATCTCACCAACAGTTAGCTGTTTATTCAAATAAATAAATTAAAAAATGTCACCATCATAGATTAAGTATTTTGTGTTCAAACACAACAATGTTTACATGTTTGTGGTTTGCACGTAAAGAGCCCTGGTTTTCGTTGACATACGTGCTTTAAAGAAAAAATTGGACAGTCTTAAAACCCCAGGAGTGTCTTATCACAGTATCTGAATGTTTGTTATGATTTGAAGGATACTGGATGCAGGGCGGGGCAGGGGATGGGAGGAAAGAGAAGACAGCAGAGAGTCCAAAGCCAGGGATGTAAACTCATGCAACAGTTCCGTAAGTGAAGAAAGAATAAGGTGGATGTAGGTAGTGATTCTGCCATGGGATGCTCTTGTTTCCCAGGCAGAGCAAACAAGATCCATTTCTTATGAAGGACAAGTAAATTCAAAGTGAGATAATTCAGGCTTGAGTTGGGAGAAGAGTAGGTTTCTGAAGACATCTTGAACAAACACGAAACATGAACTCAAGGAAATTTCCAAAAGCAGTTCAGCACTTGAGAGGGTAAAGATTAAGGCAACCGGTAAGTATAATCTGTAATTGAGTTTTCATCTCTTCTTTTGCAAACCACCATTTCATCCTGATTTGATAGATTAAAGATGCTTCTTGTAAATCTTGGCTGGTATCAAAGTGATTTTAGGGTATTCTGACAGACTTGTTTCCTTGTCAGATTGACAAATATGACAGACTGAAGTGGAATGCCTCTTTATGTACCGGGAGAGTCCCAAGAGTTGGGAAACATAATCTGAACACTACTCCCAGACGCTGACAGCTACAATACAGTAAACCAATTTCTTGCTATAAATCTCAACATCTATACTTTGGGTAAGAGATAAAGAAAATCATGGTGCTCAAGAAAATAACACTATTCTCATTACAGAGGCTCCATTCAGGACTGACTCTGGGACTAGAGGCAGGACAGGAACGTGCGTGACACTGGACCTTCTCTAATAAGCATCTGACACTGTGGCACTGCTTTCACGCCCTAAACTAATCTGCTCTCTGACCCTGTATTATATAGATTCATAGGATCACATGAAGCTAGATCAGGCTCCGCACAGTACAGTTTCACCACTTAGGTCCTAACTCACCTTGAGAATTGCACCCAAAATTGAAATTTAAAATTTCTCTGTAAAATCCAGGCATTTCTGATGAGCTGGACAGTTCTAGACTTCAGACAGTTGGGCAAACTTGAACTTCATTTGCTCAGAATAAGAAATTAATATTTGTCACATAGTGGGTAATACCTATTTCACAGAGAAGACAGTTTAGAACTAGTTCATTTTGGCTACCACCATGTTAAAAGGAAATCTGCATAAGGTCTGATCCTTCTAGATAATTAGGAGAGCCACTGATTTCAGTGGGTATGTTAAAGATCTGTACAGATACAATGGTTGCCAGTTTCCAGGAAACTTTATCTGAAAAGCTGTCTTGTGGTATCTTTCCAGAGTCCTAAATTTCTGGTCCTTTAAGAGTATGACTTCACTATGCAAGCCCATGAAAGTGTGATATATGAATTTTTGGGAGAACTACTTATGATTAGATAGAATTTCTGGGCTGATGTTTTCCACAGTGACTCAAGTTCTTCAGTATTACACTGGAGACCTTCAGTGCAGCTGTTTGCATATGAAAATTGTTTTGTTCAGTGTCTACAGGCAAATTTATATTCACAATTTATTGGTTTAAATGTGATTAAAAAAAATTACATAGTAAAAATGTAACAGATCCTAATTTAGCAAGCTTTTGCAAATAATAATCAATCCAACCAAATAAAATTATTTAACTAAGATGGAATGAGTGCTTACTGTGGAACAATATATCACTAATGATTGGAACAGGTGCACAAAGTGTCTTAATAAATCAGTAACCTGGAAAACACATCAGTTATTTTGAAGGTTAATGGATTTTTTTGTTTGTTCTTCAAAAATCATGAAGATATTTTCCTGAATACTTCAAAGTATTTAAAAACAAACCAAACCAACATCCTTGATAAAAAACTTAGACTGGTTTATAAAGCAGAATAAAGTATTAGTGACACAAAAGTAAGCAGAATGTATTTATGACAAGGAGCAAGTGGAACTGTTGTAGCATGTTTTATACTGGACAGTAGATAAGATACTAAAAAGAAGCAATTGGAGTTACATCTCCCACCTCACTTGAAAATAATTCAGGTCACGAATTTTCATGAGAAACATTCTTTAGGGGAACTTAGCATTTTTCTGGTGAAACTCTCTAGTGGCAAAGATTTCTAAAAACCAGAATGGGAATCTTGTCAAAATATGATGTAGTGACTAATCTGATGCTTGAAATATTTGCAATCTAGTAGACCCTGGAATTTTGACATTAATTTCCTAATCAATAAGGTGGAGACTTAAAAGCTTCTCAGGAGTCTTCATTTAATTTCAAAAGAATAAAAACTTGACTCTTTTCTTGAACAGACTCAAGACCTGTTTTCCCATCTACACACTTATATTTTTGTCATACAAATTTCCAAAGGATATACACAAGAGAGAAGTCACACAATAGCACAAGCTGGATAAGGATGTACAATGTATGATTATGGCAGTATTTTTTTAAATGCTTTTTAAAATCCAACAATAGGGACACAGAATATAAATACATAGACATACAAAAAAAAGTCCATGTAAGTAGGTTTAGATGCTCTGCAGTTTTGTGAACTAGGTTGCCTGAAAGTTTGTGGTTATAATTTTGAGCATCCACTTTCATTACAAGTTGAATGCAAAGTGTTTCAAGAAACTTCAGAAAGCAACTAATATGCAACAGATTTTATATAAAAGACTAGATTTTTAAAAGAAAGAAAATGTAGTTAAAATCACCAAGACTGAAGCAATGAGAGAGAAAAGAAAGTGAAGTATTCATAACTTTAAGGTATTTTAATAAAAAGGGTATTCTTGTTTTGCCTTGTCTTTCAGTATGCTCTTGAACTTGCAGAGAGACTGAAGAACAGGAAGATTTGAAAAGATCACTTGGAAACCTAGATAGTAGAAAATTTCACCCACAAAAATAATTTTTTTAATGAAAATTATGATTGTGTTCAGGGAAATTTCATAATGGAAGCTGTTATTGTTAAAAGCCATTATTTTCTTTACTGCCTGAAAAGGAATAATTACCTGTGTACATTTTTAACATGCGCTGCGTGGTTGCCTATTTTTACTAAATAATGTCCAGCTCATATTTGAGTTTGTTTTCTCTTCACAGTTTATTCTACCCTTAAATATTTTTTGTTAACTATACTCAGATGTAAATTCCTTAGATTCAACAAAGTATTTCAGGTTTATAGAGGCAGAAGCAAATAAATCAGCATCACAGATTCAGCTGCCAGTTCTTAAGGAAGAAAGGAAGGAAGGGATTGGGGGAGGAGGCAGAAACAGTAATACCTACCTCTGTTGGTATTTTTCATCCTATCATCTTCAGGATTTTTACTGTCTAGAAAGTTGTTAATCATAGAATCATAGAATGGCTTGGGCTGGAAGGACCATCAAAGGTCATCAAGTCCAACCCCCCTGCGGTGAGCAGGGACACCTTCAACTCGATCAGGTTGCTCAGAGC
>JAVKLA010000017.1:20615144-20643934 GCA_034782735.1 Sagittarius serpentarius
AGAAAGAAAGAAAGAAAGAAAGAAAGAAAGAAAGAAAGAAAGAAAGAAAGAAAGAAAGAAAGAAAGAAAGAGAGAGAAAGAAAGAAAGAAAGAGAACAGTGAAATTGTTCGCGAGTTCACTGTGACTTCTCCCAAGTTCTCAGTAGACTGGTAGGGGTATCTTTTTCTGAGACTTATGTTTAGAATAATTTAAATGTTGATGAGGACAAAGAATATCAGGGACTGTTTTTCTCTTGTAGCAGAATGAGCAAAGAGAAGGATTTTGACTGCGTTGATCTTCTAGCTGTTGCCCAACTGCAAGTGATCTAGCAGGATAAAATGCAGATGACAAAATCATGACTGACTTTGTCATAATCTGCCTGTGTTTTCACTTATATAGAAAATAAAAAACGATTAATGTAGCTGTAGGAGAACATTCAATTAAAAATGTTTCATTAGAATAATGTTTTACTGGAGAATTGCCTGTGATACCTTGAATAATATTTCAGCTATCATGGTTCTATGCTGCTCATAGGAAGCAAAATTACAGTGGATCTGCTTTTTGAAAACTAGTCATTCCTCTCTTATTTAGTGAATTGGTAGGATCTGTGTTTAAGAGTATGGTTCAGTTTAACAGAAAATAACATTATGTGGATGCATAATAAGGAGGAATCCAAAGGAAAACAGCAAACAAAAGACAAGTTAAAAAAACCCTACAAACCAAGCCAAACTCATATTTCTTTGCTAATGTCTGAAATCTGAAAAAATGTGCAAACTTACCATTACTTAATACCTGTTTACCAATAGCACTACTTACAACAAATTGCACACCAAATTAAGTTCTAATGCAAATTCTTACCTGCAGTGTACATTTTTAGGTCTACAATCTATTCCGTCATTGATTTTCACAAGGAACTTCGCAGGCACAAACTTAATCTTCCTATCTCTAAAATGAGAATTATTCTGTATATTTAAGAGGGATCTTATACTAGTTGTTTTTTACATGCAGTTTTCTATTTTCCCTGATAACATAAATGGTCAAAAATCTTTACTGGCTCATACAAGCCCTCAGGTCTTGGCATACTGTGCTCGTTCTGCATGTCCCTATTAAAGTACCATAACCTATACGCAAGAGGTAGCCTGCAAAACAACAACAGGATGCTCATTTAAGGTAGAAAGTACAGCAGCCAAAACAGGCTGATCTATTTGACCTCGGCAGTTCTGTGCATTTTTACATGTAGTCAGTCAACTCTTTAGTTAAGTTTACCCAGCTGAACCTGAAAAAGCAGTGTTCTAGGCAGTACACTCTGATATTACAAGTGTAATGAATCTGACCCACTTAGCTAAGCTGCATTTGTACTCTGATTTAACACTTTGGTACCACACTCATGGTCAGACAACTCACCATCAGACCTGGTCCTGTGATGAGTCTCTTGCTAGCCATTTTGGCAATACACTGGGACTTAGCACCTTTACTGTATTCAGAACATCATTGTTGGTCTTCAATGCACTTGAAATTCAGGGCTTTTTCCTACTGAGATACCTATATATGAATGTAAGAACAGACTTTTAGCCTTCTTCACCTGTAATTTTGATAGGATTAAATTAATCGGGTGCATACTTTAAACAGAACATAAATTAGAATTGCAAAAATAGCTTCTTGGCTTGTGAATCCTTTGTGGGACTGATTTTTTTTTTCTTTTCTTATTAGTATAGAGCATATTCTCAGAACTTAACTTATAATAAATAACGGATAATTAAAGTATGCTCACTCACAGCAAGGCTAAATTTGACCCTGTATTTATGAACTGACAAGCCATCTAGGCAGCTACTATGCCTCAGGTGGTGCTATTGTATTCCTAATCATACTTACTGTCAATTAAAAAAAAGAAAAAGTAGGAGATGCTAACATAATTATTACAATGAAATGAAAAAGTCTTTCCCACAATAGCACCGAAACAGCTAAAAGGTTGGAGACTGTCTTTCATTAAGAGTCTTTTAAAATATGATTTTTAAAGCACAATGAACATAAATATCCATTTTGTTCTTGAGTAAACTCCCAGATCCCTGCAAAGGTGTTGTAATGAGATACTGGTTTAGTGTAATATTTCTTCAGAGCAACAGGGAATAGTTAATTCCATCTGTCCCCTACAGAGCTTGTTTCATGAGGGTTACATCTGCATTTTTTTTACAGAAAAGATGGATTTTTAACAGAAGCTAAGGAATCAATAACGAAGTATCCAAATTCTTCCCATTGTCGACAATTGTGCCTTTTTACTAAAAAGGAGATGTGAGCTCTATATTCTTTTAGGATTTCAAACATGACATAATTTGCAATTATTTTTTTTTAAATCTTGAAAACCATTACATTTGTCTTCACTTATCTAAGTGATCAAACACAACAAGGAAGCATACAGAGAGTGGAAACAAGAATGGGTATCCTGGGAGAATATAGAAACATTGTCTGAGCATTCAGGGATGAAGTTAGGAAAGCTAAAGCCCAAACAGAATTGAATCTGGCCAGGGATGCCAAAGACAAGAAGAAAGGCTTCTGTACGTACATAGGTGACAAAAGGAAGACTAGGGAAAATGTGGGGCCATTGCTCAACGAGGCACAGGACCTGATTACACAGGACATGGAAAATGCTGAGGTACTGAATGCCATCTTTGCCTCAGTCTTTACTAGCAAGACTGTCCTTCAGGAATCCCAGGTCCCGGAGACCAAGGTGAATGGCTGGAACAAGGAAGACGTATCCTTGGTGGGAGAGGATTAGGTCAGGGAATACTTCAGCAAATTGGACATATGTAGGTCCATGAGCCCTGAGGGGATGTACCCACTCGTGCTGAGGGAGCTGGCAGATGTTGTTGCAAGGCCACTCTCAATAATCTTTGATCCATCATGGTGACTAGGGGAAGTGCCCAAAGACTGGAGGAAAGTAAATGTCACTTCTATCTTCAAGAAGGACAAAAAGGAACACCCAGGGAAATATAGGCCGCTTAGCCTCCCCTCAGTCCCTGGGAAGGTGATGGAGCAGCTAATCCTGGAAATCATTTCCAGGCACATTAAGGACAAGAAATTCATCAGGAGTAGTCAGCATGGTTTCACCAAAGGCCGTGACAGGGCAGAGTGTACCTTCAGCGAGTTTGTTGATGACACAAAAATGAGAGGAGTAGCTAATTTTATTGCTGATCTCTTGGGCTGCAGCTCAGTCCATTTTATTTATCTTAAAATTGGGAATCTGGACTAAGCAGAACCAGTCCACGTAAAACCTAATCTAATCTTGCATCTGAAGATTTTTGTATAGAAAACGGAAACATGTCTCCCCAGAAGGTCATTTACTGCACCTGTCTAGGCATACAAAGCTTTGTCCTGAACAGATATAAACAGCCCAAACAAAACAAAACAAGAGCTATTGTACCAGAGAGTGGTTACTTCAGTGCTTTTGGAACAGGCAATACTTAAAAGCATGACTGAAGCCAAATCCCCCTCCTTTCTTCAGTTACTAGAGCATCTTCAGCATTCAAACTGGAAGAATATCTGAAAGGCATGTAATTTTTAATCCAGAAGACTACAGGGACTGTGGTGAGGAATGTAGAATTACAACCTGCATAGGGCAGATCACCAAAACTCAGAAAAAACTGTGGCTTAAGACGATTTATACGTAGGCAGAATTCAAAGGCACATCCATC
This sequence comes from Sagittarius serpentarius, assembly GCA_034782735.1. NCBI lineage: Eukaryota > Metazoa > Chordata > Aves > Accipitriformes > Sagittariidae > Sagittarius > Sagittarius serpentarius. The sequence continues at coordinate 20,618,814 of JAVKLA010000017.1, forward strand.
CCATCTCAAAAACTGTGCTTCTTGGATTGCTTTGGAACTGTCCTGAAACCCAGACACTTGATGGAGTTTCATCAGGAAGCCTTTCCTGAGAGTTTTGAAGTGAAATGATGGGAATCTCTCCAACAATTAAAATCATAGGTAATTTAATGTATCATCAGGAAAAAAGAGATCATGAGTAAGCAGCTTTGTTACACAAGTATAGAGGAAATATTTAGTGATTTCTTCTCTCCCCAAAAGTTTATCTAGTTACATATTTTCTCCTCTGCAAGTGGAACACATTAGCAATTTTCATTTATGTATACGATGCTGTAGCTGATGCATACTTTAAAGAATGAGAGTTAAGTTCACCTGTAGTTCAGGTCCAGTGTTTTCAAAAGAGGTACAACATGGACAAATTAGATCTTTTCTCAAGTATTCCCATATCTGCCCCTTTCTGTGCTGAATTCAATGCCGGTATTGCATCTGAAGCACTTCTATTTACAACTATGCTGTTACTCATGCAGAAGCTGTAACATTCAAGGTCATGACTCATAACAGGGAAGATCAAATTTTCCTGCAGTGCCTTTACCAGTGTCTGCCAGTAAGTCCCATTAGTTGTTTTAGTGTTTCAGAAGCTATCTCCCTTTCTAAGCACGAAGAAAAAATACCTCAGTCCTTTCCAGGCCTTTCTTCTTTCTGCTTCCTCTGAGATCTCTCAGACTTCACACAGCTGATGATATCTTTCTTAGACTAGCAGACACATATCTCTAAGTAAAACTGCCAGAAGCAAATGTCAACTATTTTCTTTTATCAATACTAAGATGGTCCCTAACAGCTTGGTTTAGTTTCTTGGTTCTTAGCTGTAGTTGAGAGCTGCAGCAGTTAATGATAATGACTTACGTTTGTCTAGTACCTTTCATCTAGCAGCATCTAGCAGGATCCAAAAGTGTTTTATCTGATTGACAAAATGTGTAGAGGGAGCTCTGTGCCTACCACTGAAATGCAACCAGAGAGAACACTGCAACTAAATGAAAGCACAGAAAGAATTCACATAGGCACCTCGTACCTTCCTCTGCTGTGATAGCTGGGAAATGGGAAATAATGTTACGGATCAGCGCTACCATGGGCTCCTAAGAGGTGGTTCATGCAGTAATTTTGTCTCGTTATAGCATCTCTTCATCATTACTGAAGGAACAAAAGCCAGTTAGGGGCAGGAGATATGAGGTTGACAGGGAGAGGAGAAAGCAAAAGGGCTGGTATCAAGGGAAACTTCCAGTAGAACAGCAGGGATCTTGCTTCTATGTACAGCATTGGCAAGCTTGCCACTGTAACACCACATCTAGGTCTGGGGTCTAAAATTCAAGAGAAAGATTAAAGTACCATAAAGTATTCTAGTGATGATCACAAAAATGGTCAGACAAGATTTTTTTATTATTATTTTCATTATTGGCATTTGTGAATTTGGCACAAAAGAAGCAGCACATTACTAATAGTTATGACTGTCAGAAAGTCCAGAGACAAGGCAAAGGAGATGTACTGGATACTCAAAATACCATTTAAAAGGAGCAGGAAGCTATGACAAATGCAGCAGTAGAAACAGAGGGAGAGTAAAATTACAAACTCCAATGTCTTTTGGGTATCTAAAGGAAAAATAATCTCTGCTGTTCTTTGGGAACTCTCCTATTAGAAGTGTGAGAGGAGAAGAAAGGCTCTTGGGTGGATATGGTGATTGTGGGTCATTAATGTCATGTATCCTTGGAAAGATCAAATGACCTCTTAAGTTACATCTGAGCAAGTATTTCTAACAGTAATGTGATTGCATAAGGCACTGCTGAGACCATACCTGTGAAGACATACCAGTGCGTGCACAGGAAAGATGAAATAGGCCTGAAACCGTGCGCTGATGGTCCAATAGGTCTTTGAAGGGAGCACAGGGGCTCCTTTATGGGGAAAAATAAAAAAACTTCTTTTGCTTAGCTTAGTGAGGTGGAGTTCGAGAAAAGATGTGCTTTGTTTCAAAAAAATGGAGAAAGGAGGAAACACCTGGGAGAAAAAAATATTTAAGTAAAAAGGATGCAAATCGGATATGAACAAATGCCAGCCCAGAATCTGAAAAAAAATATTTCTAAAAACATAGTAGATGAAAAAATTTTAAGATCAAGCAAAAGCACTTCTGAAAGGATAATGCCATGTAGGCATTGACCTTAATGGAGCCTGAATTCAGTAGTTCAGGATGTCACTCCCAATAGTCATTACCAATACTGCTGTTATGGAAATATGGGCTGATCACCACGAGACACAGAGACCAACACAACAAAATTATCAAAGAGTTACAAGAAGCCATGTGTCAACTGGTAACCAGTAATTCTCTGTGTCCCTGACCTTTGTCCACGGCAAATGCAAAGCTCCTTGACAAGTGAAGCCTTGTTTTGTTGTCAGACTAGCCACAAGCCAACTACTTCATTCAATGTGACCATACTTGTCAAAAGTAACTGTGATCACAGACCCACAGCAGTTTTATAAAACACATGAACATAGGAGTTCAGGTGGGTGGAACTATAGCGTATCAAAACTAAAATAATTTACAGGCAAATGTCAGTTTTAACAACACTCCTATTTAAAAAAAAAAAATGTTCAAAGCACTCATTTTGGAACTGCCTACCTTTTTCCTGCTGAGATTTTATTGTGGAAGGCTTTTTTATTATTTCATTTTTGAGTTTTACTTAGTGGTACAATAGATTGAGAATTTTAAAAAGCTAAAATTAAATATACACATATTGTCAAAATGAAGTCTTTAATAATAGTGATACTATCAATAATAAGAATAATTCTGTTGAGTTAATTGAGATTTTCTGGATTTTTCAGGAGTTTGTCAGTCTTAATCAGGATTGGAAAAAGATATTGGCTCTGAGATTGTCATGGGACTGCAAACATTTCATGACAATCTTCAGTTTACCTTGACCTGAAGTGACCATTAAACTACTTAATTGAAACACTAGCATTTAACATCCTGCTTGCTATGACATAAAGGAATACAGAAATCCCAGGGCAAGTTTAAACAAGCCATACATTCACAGTCATTTCTCTCAGCACCAAAAGCCCCCAAAAACCAACAACATAAAGCTGTGGGTTTTTTAACCTGAATTAGCTTCTCTAATGTTGTTCACAGTGTGACACCAAACAGTGATTTCACTGTTTTTTCTGAGGGAGTGAGATGAGACAGTGATAATCAGTGAGGTTTAGGGGATGTACAAGCAAACATTGATGCCAAAATAAATGCTTGTGAAACTAGAACCTCAGACTTACTCTGACATTATTGTTTCCTCCCACTGCTGCTTACCTATCCCTCTAGCTTTTTTATCTGTTTCTGCCGTATTTGCTTGAAAGTGTTCCTCAGCAGGACTGAGTCATATGCAATATATATAAGTACATCTTGTCTTTAAACACAAAGTTTTGTTTCCATTCGGGGGGAAAAATATGAGCTGGGAATACTTGTGACCATGAACAGTTGTTATTTCTGAAAAGCACTTCTTTCAGTGAGTAAGACAATCAATTATTATAAAACAAAACATCTATCTACAATTTATTTTGTTATCAGGTTAAAAGAAAGAAAGTGTTTGCCCAGCTAGTGTTTTCACAGGGTATAAACACACATGGGTCACTTGCAATTGTTCTCGGGACTTTAGAAACTTACAGTCAGTACATTTTTTTCCCAGTCCATGGATTTTATTTAATCAATTCAAATAATTTTAGACATGGTAATGTTAGACTCAAGACAGATAACTCTTCTACTTTAACCAGCATGGGGAAAAAAACCCCACAAGCATGTTAACTCTCAAATCCATCTCTATTTTGCACACTTCAAAACGAAGGTAGACCAATTTTCTTGATACTTTTGCTAATTTGAAGATTAAATGTGAAACATGAGTTCTCTGTAGGTATACAATTCTTGTTTCCTTTCCTGTTTATTGCTAAGGCTGAGTATAAGCTAATTTCAGAATAGCAAAGGACAATTGATTTAGAAGCTAAACAATTCTTTTATTCACTCCTGTATTTAACAGAACACCAGATTGAGTGATTACATTCTGCCTACCTAATTTCCCCCTGTACTTATAACAACAAAGAGTTTGAACCTGATCTTGGTTATTCAAGTGTACATCAGTATAGCAGTGATTCCATCTGCCCATGTAGTTAGGCAAAAAAGAAAATGTGTTGTAAAGGATACAGAGAAAAAAGGTATCTTTTTTTTTCCCCTCTTTTTTGAACATTGGCCTGAGAGGTGGTTGCATTTCAATGACAGGTGATTCACTCCTTCCATTTTTAATTGTGCTAATGAGGGAAGGGGTATAAATGCACACCTTCATTGCTGCTATCACAAGTATGGCTTTCAGTTACAGCAAATAGATAAATACATGAAAACTAAAATATCTATTTAGTGTACTTTCAAAATGAAAGGCTGATATCTACAACAGGAAAATTTTCCTAAAGCCATTGGCCTGCGAGTCCGATCATAGCTGCCTGAAATGCCTTACCTTCTACCTCTTTAAATAATTCAGAGATGCAGTTGCATCTACTATTATGCTGTGTATCCGTGTGCAGTTAACAGTTGCCACAACCTACCTTAAAGCTATTGAGATCATTTCCAAAGACATGGGGTGAAGCACAGTTCAAAGAAAGCTACTCTGACTTATTCCCTTTTCCCTTACATTTAGCTTGGCTGTAAGTAAACGTGACTTGAGTTAGACAGGAGGGGACAAACTGTCTGATGGTTTTTCCTGGGGGGACACAGACATCGATCTATGAGAGTTTAGATCATACAATTTTTTTAGAGCTTAAAACCATGCAGTCTTGTTTCACTCATCTGGTTACGCACAATGCACTGACAACCCTTTTTCTCTTTATAATAGAGCTAATGGCAACTGGAAATGACAACTTCAAAGTTAAGTTAGTGTAACATTTTGTCACTTTTTGTGACAACAATGTTAATTAACACATCACTTTGCACCATGCTGGAAAAATACTGTTATTAATTTCATTAAAACCTCAATCCATGATGTTAGCTTAATACAAAAGGTGTGTCCTTTCTGGTACTGATTATTTGACAAAAGATTAAATGAAAAAGAGGAGTTCTCTATATTTTTATTAAAATTCTTGGAAACTGACCCGGATTTTGCCTGGAAGATTCATTAATATTCATTTGTATATAATTGCCTTAATTTTGGTGATAATGACTTCAGTTACCAACTGTGTGATTGATGGGACTTGTGTCTTCTCTCTGAAGGAGAGGAGCTAAATAAAAAAGTAGAAACTTGCCATTCATGCATGATATTTTTAGCTGCCTTTAATTACAAGCTAGCTAAATAAGCATGTAAACCTTGCTATGATTGATAGGATCTCTATGCTGTAGTGACTGTTTTTCTTGAAGTTAGAAGGTGCTTGAATCAACTGAGTTCTAAAATTAACTGGAAGCTGCATCCCAAAGAAGCCTCAATTCTTACTTAAATTAGCAATGAAGAAGAAACACTTAAATACTTTGGCTGTTATAAATGCAAACACCCCCCCACCACCACCCCCACACATGATCATCTTCATAGTAATCTATCCCAACTAGATAGGAACAATTATCTTTTCCTGCAAAAACCCCTGTGGTTTCAAAACAGTCTCGTTCTTCCCTGGGATGAAACTTGACCTTCTAAACTTCATAGCAAGGAAAACCAAGACATGCAAGCCATACTCAAGTTTCTTTTCGTCGTTATGCCAGGCAGTTAATATCCCTGCTTTGGTGTTGTCCCATGTTGCAGAGCAATGCTCGAACAGACAGACTAGTCTAAACCGCATAACCCTCCTCTTGCATTCTCTGTTATCAGTTACATCTTCCCTAGAGCAAATGCTCAGAACCAAATCAGCTGAACCTTCTACTGCTTATTTCAGTGCCCTGGCCAAAAGCTATTGGTCATCTCGAAGAGAAAAAGATAGCTTTTCTCTTATACTCTCACCAGAAACTCTACCATGATTCTGAAGGAAGTGTTGAAATTAATGAATACCCTTTCATTATATTATACACATACGGAGTGAATATATGATGCTTTTATTATCATTTATTAGGCTCAGTCATTGAACAGAAGGTGAGCTACAAAAGCACACTGCAATCTACAGAATGCTATATCTTAGAAAGCTGAAATAATCTCTTATAGTGATTGATATGTTTTGCTGAAATTATTTCCTTGGTCATCAGGATCATTTCTCATTATTCATTCATCATTTAAAAACATATCATACTGTTCATAAAGTCCAAACTAAATTTATGTTGAGAGTAGTGCTAGAGAGGGGATTAGAACTTCAAAAGAGTGAGTTCTTAATCCAGGATGACCTACATTTTCCTTCACTTACTTTAAAGAAAATATCCCCAAATAATGTTATTTAATAGCATTTTAAAAATTATGTTTCTCAGTGGTTGTATGAATAGTTCTTCTCTGTGAGTTCTTTGACTGATGCTATGGTTGCTGGAGTGTATATTTGGCAAATCCCATCGTGTATGCATTGTGGGGTGTAATTGCCTCATACCTAACTTCTGGTGTTATGCTGTAGTACTCCTTTCTCTGGATGTGTTCAGTATCAGAGTAAGGAGAATGGCTGTAAGAGCAGCTCGGGTTTGGCTGTAGTATGGTTTTACCCCAGAATCTTTGAAATTACAGGCAACCAGCTACAGACTGGAGTAAACCCATTCAAACCTCGTCTAGATGAGTAGTACAGTACCAGGGAGCACTGCAACATTAACATTACATTTTCTGACCAGCAAGAACCATATGTTGATGAAAACGCACTGGAAGCTTTGCACAATAGGGGAGAGAGGAAATAGCCTTTCTTACCTTCTCTGAATGGATGAGCTGACTATATTCTATCACAGTGGTGAGAGATGATTGATGTATACAGCACAGACAGTTCACAGACAACACAGGCTGTACTGTGCAGCTTCCTCTGCCCCACTTGCTTTGTACTGATTGCCATGTGTTATTATTATTACAATGTAGTGATGGGTCTTCATTCTTTATCATTTAAATAAAACCAAAATTAATGGTTTTAAGCAGTTCATAGGCTATTAGTTGCTTTTAAAAGCTTAGTTTATTCTTAAAACATTTATTTACTAGCATTTTAATTTATTAAACAATTAAATAAAATATTACATTACTAATAGCCTCAAAGACAAGAGCAATTAACAATGAAGATTGTTTACAAGCTGACTTATCACAGTAAATACCAGCTTGATATTCAACTGCAAGTGCAATAATGACATTTTTGTATCTCTTCATTACTTCCTTGCCTATCATTTGCCTGTACAATTTCAGGTATATTCAATAGTGGTCAATGGAACCATGCCAATTTATTTCAGCTGCAAATATGGCCCTAAATATCTAATGTGGACTCACACATATGTCTCAGTCCTTTGAAAGACAGAGAATCAGCTGTCAATGAAACCTGAAGCCAAGTGTAACAAATGTTTTACACTTCTTGGGTAGCAGCCATCAGTGTAGAAATGTCAGGTTTTGAGCAGGTACACAAAGGAACGTTTCTGAGGATATCTGGACAGCTTCTGAACAGTTCCAAATTCTCCTGAGGCTATCAGCTTCAGAACCTTCTGTCATACTGTTGTTAACATTAGTTTTAATTGGGAAAAATAAGACAGAACATGTGGTCTACTAAGAGAGAGGAAAGCAATACCATAAATGTAAGCCTGAAGAAATTTCAAAGGTATACCTGAATCTCCTCGATTAATTTATTTTCCCTTCTAGACCATTTTTAACCCAGTCATCATAAGGCCATATCTAAGAATTAATATTTACTAGTGAATTTAGGTGGCTAAATTTAACCCAGTTTAAAGGAACCCCACCCAAACTAATTCTGAGAGAAATTTCACAATTAATTGGCCTTACCTGTGGGTTTTTTTCAAATGTGACAATTCCTATGTGTGTTCTCAAAAGGTTAAGAAGTGAGGCCTTACCTGACATTTATATTTGTTATTTGTCTCCCCTTAATTATGACACATGAACATTTTGAATAGATATATCTGTATTAACAAATCTGCCAAATAAATGTCCTGCAGCCGGAGGGTGGCTACAATAAATATGCACAGGCAACTTCAGAAAATTGTTCCAACAAAGGACTTGACTGAGGTAACAGCTACTGAAGATAAGATGGTGCTGACTAGGATAGCCACAATATGAAAGCTGTGCTTCCTTCACATAGTGAAGGAAAAAATATTGGGGGTCTGTGACTGTTCAAGCTTCACAGTGTGTCTCCTACCTTTCCTACAGACATGACTATGAGGTGTGAAAACATGACAGCATACTGATCTTTAAGTCATGATTTTTCATAATCTGGCAGATCTTTCTCGTCTTGTACACACATAAACATGCTGCACAGTCTACCACTGACACTGAGAAGATTAAAACTGCTGTAGTAAGTCATGAAACCAAGAAGGAAATGTTAGAAAGTAGACTGTGCTTGAAACTAAATGAACTTTTTTATAGATATTATCTGACAAGCATTTTCACTGACTCACAGAAGGGATGAGATGTGAAGGGACCTCTGGAGATCATGTAGTCCAACCTCCCTACTTAAAGCAGGGTCGGCTAAAACAGGTTGCTCAGAAGTGTGTCTAGTTGGGATTTGAATATCTGCAAGAATGGAGGTTCCACAGCCTCTCTGGGCTATTCCAGTGTTTGACTGCTCTCACAGTAAAAAGTGTTTCCTTGTGTCTGCTGGTTGTTGCACAAAGAAACATCTTAAGTTTGCTTTGTCTTCTCCTGTCGCTTCATTTGATGAATCCTAGTTCTTTTACTGGAAAAGACAGTGACCAGTCATTTCCTACCATCCTCTCATGCTACTAAGCTTTTAGAAACTCCCCCACCATATTCCCCCAAGTTATCTCCTTTCCAGGGTTATTGCACCTAGAATATTCAACTGCTTCTCATAGAGAAGATGTTCCATACAGCTGTGATAACAGTGTTTATCCTTTGCACTTTTTCCACTTCTAACATATACTGCACACATGACAAGTAATAGACAAAGAATGAATATATAAAGTGGAATCATTTGTTCTCTATATATTTATTAATAATTACTGTAGTTTAATTTGTCTTTTAGAATGCTTCCAAACACTGATCTGACAACTTAATCTATCGTAACGCCTGGTATATGTTATAAGGAGCAGATATGTACATGTAAAACAATTTGTGTCATCTATTGATGTCCAATAGTCATGGATTAAAGACATGAAAACGTTCCTGCTAGGAGAAACAATTGTGTTTGAACAAATACATCTAGACATACATACACATATATATGCATCACATATACATACTTATGCACTAAATCTGAAATCAATAACACATTAATTTAAGATTTTACTCTAGAATACTAATAAGCTCAATAACGCTATGATACTCTAGAAATATGATGGAGAAAATATTTTATATTTTTTCTGGGGAGACCTTCTAGCAGCCTTCCAGTACATAAAGGGGGCCTACAAGAAAGATGGGGAGGGATTCTTTATCAGGGAGAGTAGTGATAGGATGAGGGGTAATGGTTTTAATCAGAAAGATGGTTTTAATCAGAAAGATGGTAGGTTTAGATTAGATATTAAGAAAAAGTTTTGCACTGTGAGGGCGGTGAGGCACTGGCACAGGTTGCCCAGAGAGGCTGTGGCTGCCTCGTCCCTGGCAGTGTTCAAGGCCAGGCTGGATGGGGCTTTGAGCAACCTGGTCTAGTGGAAGGTGTCCCTGCCCATGGCAGGGGGTTGGAACTGGGTGATCTTTAAGGTCCCTTCTGACCCAAACCATTTTATGATTCTATGATTCTATTTCTTTTTTCATAATATTTTTTTTCCATCTGTGCTGATAGAAGAACAGAATGCATGATATAGAGCAATTCCTAAGTAAGTTATTGGTTTTTTTTAGTCAATATAGTGCCTACAAAAGGTGCTCTGCTGACTGAAGACTGTTTATTCATGAAACAGTTAAAGCCCATAACCCCTTGTCTCATCACTGTCCCAGCATTTCTACTGCTAAAGGAGAGACAAAACCCCCACAGGCCTCAAGTTTTATGTTTGTCTTTATACATGACAATGGGTCAGCTAAGAAACCTATTTATTTCATATCTTCTCACTCTCTGATCTTTTTCTCTGTAAAGTGTGATGCAAATGATTAAGATCTAAGAGAAAAAGAAGCAATTAGATAGAAAATGAGTGTCAGTCAAAGTGAAGACGGAATATATTCATATATTTTTCAGCTAAGGAAAACAGTCTTGATGCCTCACAGAACTGTAGCATTATGTTTCTGGAGATCTCTTCTTCTTAAGGCAAGCATGCCTGAGGTGCTTGGTTAATTATTCTGCTGGTTCAGAAAGCCTGAGGTGAGCATGGGTACTTGTGTACTCATTCATCTCTAATTATTAGATTCAGAGCTGGATGCTAACTAATTCTGCTTGTGTACAAACTCCTCCAAACAGATTTGAGCCCTAACACTATATAAAAAAACACAAGGAACACATAAATAAACTGTCAACCATATGCAAATCAGCAGCCCAGGGGAGTAAGAAGACCAAAACTGGTAACGCCACAACATGAAGAACGAGTTTTAACTGAGCAGCCAGACTGGAATTCTGCAACTAAATTGATGAACGCCCTAGGAAAGTCAGAAAACAGCAAAGCAGACTACAGTGGGCTGCACAATGCTGCATGTAATCTTAAACTTTGAAAACGAGTTGCTAAAGCTACATTCAACAGCAAAATAGAAAGGACTTGCTCAATACAAAGGGGAAGGCTTGCTGTGGGGAGATGCTCCATGTAGCAATGGAGAACAGTTTTACAAGTCACCATTGTAAGTAAAGCAGCAGGGTCACGTGGTCATTAGAGATGAAGATGGATCTGTGAAGTTCCAGGCAAGCATTTGTAATCACTACTAACTTAGCATGCATACTGCCTCTTCCAGAGACTAAATACTTGTTTAAAAAAAAAACAAAACAGAATAGAAGCTTAGGTCCTGGTTCATTCTTCCTCATATTTTGATACTTAACTGATACCTAACTTATTAGGTGTCTATTAGCACAGATTCCCCTTATGGTCCAGGGAAAAAGATGAGTTATTGAAGAGATCAGTTCAGTCCATCTAGAACCTGGGTCACCATCTAGAAAGCCTCTCTTCCTGGGACTCTAGGAGGTTTGTCTGCCTCAGTGCTTAAAATTTATAGAGCTGCATCCAGAATGCAGGCTATAATTCAGAAGAACATCTCCACTCATTTCTTTCTTCGGAATGAACCAAGACATTTCTTTACATTCTCACAGAGAAGACTATTGACACTATTAAGATTTTTTTAAAACAATAACCAGGCACTATACCTAAGTCCATCAGCAAAAGCAACACGTTTTGAGAATGAGGTACAATACCAACACTACTGCTTAATGTGAATTGTATTTGTAGAATTAAGTAGATAACAGCAGCATATGTGGATAACATGGGATTTATTTCTGATTTATGATAGAACTAAAGAATTCCACCTGATGAAGTAAAAGTAGTACTAGTAACTGAGAAAGCACTGTCTTGCATCTTGTAAGTCTTTATAAAATGTAATCCAATCCAGAGAAATCATGTATCAACTTAGATTTTTTTGTGTAGGGGAAAAAGAGAATTCAAGCCAACTGCCCAGTGTAGCTTGAATGTCAGACCATCACATTTTAATTGTACGCACATTCCTTATGGCAATCCCATGGAAAATTCCCATAGGAATCAACTGAACTCTGTCCTGAAATTTGTGTGGCAATATAAATCTTGCAGGGAAAAAAAAAAGGAAAAATGTAAAATGTTTCCAGGTTCAAATTCTCTCCTGAAAAGTGGAAGTCAAATACTATGCACCAAGGGAGCTAAAAGTCTCTAGCCATGGCATCCACCTCTATGCATCTGTTAGTACTTGCTAAACTACAAAGAAAGCAACAGAATGAGGATAATCAGAGCAATAAACTGTATAAACCATGCACTTTTCCCTCTTCATGAATACACAGGGGTGGTTTCACCTGAAATATTTCGAGTAGCAGTTGGATATAATTGCCACCATAAAGCTTTCAAAAAGTAAAAATGTCAGGTTTTGCTAAATGGAAATAAATAACTAGTTTATATATAAATATGTATGTATGTATGCATACAGAAATTTATGAGGGGAAAGATATTTTCTAACAGCTCTGCTTTGAATAACTTTATGGAAAGTTGATGTATATTGGTGTAGTAACACTGATTTACATCTGATAAGAACCTGTTACTCTGTCCTATTCTATTCTAACGCATACACGGAAAACATGTAGAAATCAACGTTTGCTATCTTCACAAATATCTTATTCAGCCACAGGAAAAAAGCTATCACCTGTCAAGATCAGATTTCTTATCACAGATTTTCACAGTATGAAAAGAACTATATAACTTAATGCATTTTTCTCACTGAATCAGAAGCCAGAGAACAATTTTATCATGTGTCTGTGCAAAGAAAATCTCTTCTCCCCTGGACCATGACCTCAGCCCAGGCACCATTGTAGAGTGCCCTTTGATGAGTGAGACTCTAAATGAGAAGTGCTGGAGGCTGTGTTGATGAGGACTGCACTCTGTAATTTATTTATGAGGCTTTTTGTATGTAGGAAAGGGCAAATAATAATGAAACATAATGTTGTTGTGGTTCATTCATTTATATACTTTTTCATAGACTTGGAAAGAAATTCCAAGGAAAGGCTAATCCTTGCGTCTGAAGAAATGGAGCATTGAAAACAGCCAAAGCAGCAAACTACAAACAGCTTTTAACAGCACTGCTACAAAGTGAAACAAAAAAGCCATTACTTTTCCTCTCAGTCTTTTAACTCTGGCACACTGAAACACGGTAAGTAGGGACGAAAGCTACAGGTGAAGACAGGGAAGATGAAGAGCATTCCCATCTGTTTCTCCTGCTAGCCTAGTAGCCAGTTTCAACCACGTCACATCTTCTCACTACATCTCTTTTTTCCATTTCTAATTTTGGGGACAGTGACACTAACTCCATTTTCAAAGTACCTTGAGATCTTTAAACGAAAACTGGAGTATTAGAGCTACACATTGTTACTGTTTTTTTCCTTTCTAGTACTTTAGATTTTCCATTGTCCAGGGAATCAGAGACTAATTTTTTCATATACTTTAATTGAACTCCACTCACCGTCATTTGACTCTGTCTGCAGGTTCTTCTTGTAGTAAAAAAGAGTTGGTTGGATCAAGATATTTTTAGCACAAAAAGCTTAGCAAAAAAACGAGGGAAAATTTCTGTTTTGGTATATACATATGTTCATACTCATACATACATAAGTAAATGTATATATAAATAAATATATTCTTATATATATATGAAGATTTTTTGCATTGTTCACAGAAACTCAAAAATCTTTTTATGAACATGAAATATTTTCCATTACATTTCTGCTTGGTTTATAGATCACAACATATAAAAAGTAATAACAAAGTAAAATGAACACCTTCTCTGGTTTACATGGAGATATTAGAAAAAAAGCTCTAATACTGACCTTTTCTGTTCAAAGGACTAAATATATTAATTGTCTAAAAGTTTGAAGAGTTTGTTACCTTCATAGTACCAACTAATTCTTTCTTAGGTCTCGGACAAGTTTCTGAAAGCCCCATATCCTTCTCTTTTATGTTAAATTTCCTCTCTGACTTGGGCTTCAAAAAATTAAGGATGTAAATGTAGAAAAGAAACAGAAAAGAAAAAAACTTTGTATTGCAAATCTAAGTGTAGACAACAGTAACAGGAAATAAAATGTCAGGTGTTATATCTAATGTTGGAGTATTCAGCATTACCTGAACTAAACCTGTAACTTGAAGCCTTCTGGCTTGAGGTCTCAGTAAGCTTCAAGATGAAGTTTCCAATAAGGCCCACCTGTCGTTGGTGGCCTGGGACTCTCATCAGATAAATCAGGGCACATTGTCACCTGCAAGGTCTGTGTGAGGTTCAGGACATACGGAGGAATTCATTGCTAAAGCAACACAATTTGGAGCTGCACTGGCTTTTGCTTTTGTGTTGCACTCCCCAGAATCTGACACCCTGATGAATACATCTCTGGCCACCTTCATCTCAGTGCAGAGCTCACATTTTTGAAAGAGCTACCTGTTAAAACTTTACATGGATTGTATTCAGGGCTCTGAAACAGTCGTAGACCAAATAGAAATAGGACACAGAAAGGCAAAATCTGCATATTGCTGCACTCTCTCTTTCAGACACAATGGTTGCAGATGAGCAAGTAGCTCAAAGTGCAAATTAATGCAGTGATATCTTCTGTAACAACCATGTTAAAAACATTAATTCTGAAGTTCTTGCTCCCATTTTAATACCATAATATTCTATGCAGAGGCACCATATCTTTTTTAGCAGACATAATCTTACATATACATTGACCCTTATATTTTTTTAGCCATAGTGTAATTTTTAATGCTATTTTCTGCTTTCATTTCAGGAATATAATGACTCTAAAATACTGTCTTGAAGACAGTTATGAGAATTCATTTGGTTAGGATAACACTTGTGTTTGAGTGTCCATATGTGTGACAGAGACTTACTAGGATCAGCCCTATAGTACTCATTGTTCTTTGTTTCAGATCAGCAAAATCAGATCTGTTGCAGCCCTACTGATCTCTGTATTTTGTGGTATGTGAATATTATAGCAAGATGTTGTCTATTTTACAATATCCAAGGGAACGTAAAAATGTGAAAATTTTTACAGTACCAAAACACAGATATTTAAGGGCTCAGGATTTAAAAATAATACTGAAAAAGTCAGACATGGAAAAGGGAAAGATATAGGAGATATATGGATTTCAGTAAGCAGATCATTCAATTACTCAACAGAAACATTTGAATTGTTTGGTGGCTCTTATGGAATACACCAATGAGACTACACTCAAGTCAGAAAAAAAGAAACCTATCCATTGAACTATCAGAAACTCCGCTTTTGAACTTCTCATTTTCCTTGCTACTGTAACTGTAGTTTCCTTCTCCTTCTTTCTTCAGTTCCTTTTCTTATTTGTCTCCCCATGATTTCCACACACTTAGCAAGGTCATGACACATGGCTTACACCAGGACTGGAAATTAGAGACTCAGACTTTGAAGAATCAGACTGAATAAGATACTCAGAGGCTAAAAGACTTTATTCTACTGTTTCCTTTAAGAGTATTCTTTAAATTTACTCTCAGTAGCTTTTCACAATATGAAGATAAAGTTAGCTGCTTTCCATGACGGTCCCTGAAATGAAATACTGAGAAAGATGTCTAATCTGGTGTGAGGACACAGAAAACATTTGTAGAAGGTGACATAGGGCTTGTTCAGGGGAAAAATGCATGAAACCATTTAAAAAGTAAAAGCTGAGGAAGGGAACAGCGAGCAGTTTTTAAAACAAAACAGTAACCTTTTCTAACGTGATGAAAATTCTCTTTCTGTTTAAGAGCAGTTCAGCACTCAGGCAAAGGGAATTTCAGCATTTGAGGACATCACCTGCAGTCAGGAATATGGGCTCCAACCACTGCTCTACAGTCTCTATCTAATCTACAAGCTCCATCATCTCTTGGTATTTTCAATCTCATAATACACCAGCTGTGTCTAAATAAAAATAGGCAACAAGGCTACCAGCAGGTAACAGGAACAAGATATATTCTATAAAGAGAAGTGGGGAAGACAAAGGCAAAAGGTGTGTGTAGAGCAGATAAGATAGCAGTCAGGGAGAGGAATTTCACATGAGTTTTTCTGACCCTAAGAAAACCACTTTGAGCCAACCCTGCCTTTTGAAAATTAGCAGTTAAACTTTTCTGTACAGTCAAACAAGAAAAAAAATTACTTGTCCCTCTTCCTAAGTTAAAGTCAGTCAGATTTAAGGGGAAAAAATGGTCTTTATAAAGCAGGTTGAATAGCAATCATCAGTAAAGAGAATACTTTGGTGTCTTGCAATGAGAAAGCTTTGCCAAGCAAGAGAAAGGAAAATCCCACATCTCATGCATTGCTCTAGAGGTCATTTAAAGGGCTTCTGCAGTCCTTTATATTAGATTGTTAACTTATCTGGCTTATAGCACTTACACATTTCTTATCACTATTCACTTCATAAACACAATTTTTTACTTGTTTTCTAGATGACCTTAGATTCACAAGTTCTTTAGATAGTTAACTTTTTGTATAGTAATTCAATACAAGTTGCTTATCACCTTAATACAAGAGACCCCTCAGCTGAAAATTAATTTGAGGGAGATTGCCAGTCTCTTTTCCTCTGTTCACCTGTTTGTAAATGATAAAGCAAATAAACAACTCTTTAAATACCTGTGTCTAGCACTTCATTCTCATGAAACATTTTATGTGCCTAAGCACAGTATCGTACACCTATGATTATGCATAATTTTAATCTAACGCATTCTTCCCACTGTGAAATTCTGTTGTTCTTCCCGGTTTAATGCACAGTTTGTTTTGCATGTAGAAGAGAGTATATGCTGAGCTGCATCCTGTCTGACTCACAGTTACAAAATATCAGTCTGTGCTGAATCACAGAAGATGTTTTAAAGATCCATTGTCTGTCTCCTGTTACAAATGATTAAAAAACTAATCTAAGAGCACAGATTCTGACATCTTGACCGACTAGGAGGGACTGAGTCCATAAACACTGGCCCATGTGGGAGAGCTGGAGTATCCCTGGTCTCTCATATTAGTCAGTATGAAAAAAGATAGCTGTTGGCCAAGAAAAAAGCAAACATATGTATTAAGCATGCCTTTCTGTATCTTGAAGGCAGTAGACAAAATCTGACAGTGAAAAATGTTGATTAGTTGTAGGAAAAGAAATTTTTAAATAAAATTGCTTGGCTGCACACATAGTCTATTTTGTTGTAGGTGAGTGCTAGGCAAATTGGGAATCAATGAAAGTATTTTTGAAGTAACCAATTGTCTGATAATTTGTATCAGAAAATAAGTTATTTAATATCTTTCATTCCTGTCCTGTTTTAAAACAGTTGCTCAGTGATTTAGTATGCCTTAGAAGACCAGTTTTTCTAGAAATCATGCATAGCAGATGCTAACAATCTAGAATCCTTACATAGAAATGAAATCAAAGGGGAAAAAAATGATTTGTGGTAACAATTTTCTGGCAATAGGAACTAAAATTTAAACTTTGTTAAAGCATGCATGTAGATCAGTAGGCCCTGTCCTGAGGTTTAGCAACATCAACAGAATATAAGAAATTGCTGAACTTGAAATGAAAAACTGCTAGATGAAACAGATTACAAATATTACAGATAGTGTCATGAGGGATGGACAAATTTCAGAGATGGTTAAAGGGGAATTATGTGAGAAATGGTTGGACTTCACAAATAATTGAAGGGGAGCTTTGGGAACCTTTTGGGGACCAGTCTTGGGTCACTTTTGGGTATTGATGTAGCCAAAGTGAGTCCTTTGGGAAAAAGTAATTAGGGACAGGTTGTTTATCTGGGCCTGGACAAGGGTGGAGGAAGTGATGGATCAAGGTGCATCAGGGGAAAAAAAAAACCATGGAAAAACAGAGAGAAAGGGAGATTGAGGGGTCATGTAAGCAAGTGGTTGGTCAGTGTGTTTGCCTCTACAAGCCCTGCACCTGATCATTGCACTCTGTTCTGCCTTTTTGATGAACTCTATGCCTATCGGTTTTCTGCGAGAATGTGGTCTCTCATTTGTGTGTTTGTGTGCACATGTGTGCATGTTCTGCTAGCAAACTTTTAGCTGTTCTAGCCAGCTAGTAGGAGAAAATCAGATTCTGGAAAGACCCAAGGTGACAGCCGAAAGTGGATGAAGGGACCCAGGATCTGCGTGCGGGGTCTGGATGGAGTCATATTTGGGCCAGAGCCCACAGGATCCTCAAATGAGTGTGATGTGCCTGTAAGTTAAGCGACCGCAGGACACGCGTGCCTTCCATCAGTGAACTTTAAGTCTAGCTAACCAGAAAGGAGGAATAGGATTGGAGCATTTGTGTTGTTCATTATTCGTAGCATCTGTTATGTGTGTATTTCTGTTGTATATGTGTGTATTTACACCTCTGTAACACAGGCCCTGCTTTTGCCTGCACCTAAGAGTGGGGATAAGCAGCAGATTCACATCTGTCAAACTGAGATGGGATTAATTGTCTGGATCCTAAAGCACGGTGGAACTGACCTCCCTTAACAAACTTTCAAGTATGAAAAATTTACTTAATGTTCCAGCTAATAATTTGCCCAGGTCTGATAACAGATAAATGGTTGTATAATATTCATATAATGTGCTACACTCTTCAGAAGAAAAGAAAAAGATCATAAGCTACATGTAAATAGAGACTAATATATACATCCGTATCACAGAAGAGAAATATAACAGAAAAAAACAACTTACAGAAGTCTGCAAAATTTGTCCCGAACTCTATTTCTTTGTAATAGATTCATATATAAGCACAGGTGTCAAGGATTTAATTCTCAGGAAGAGCAACCAGAATAAGCTAACAGAGTTGAACTGAAAATAAAATTTCACCTTTCTCCTACTAGTGAGACTGATATATATATTTCTAGGGAGAGGTGAAAACTCTGTATACAAGAAGCAGATGAGGCATCTAATCATGATATTCATGAATATGTCAATAAATATGTAATGCTTGACCATATGAACCAGGAATATAGATTGTGAAAGTAATGGTGAAAGAATATTTTTGGTGTTATACTTTAATTAGCTTAAAACCCTCTCTGTATCATAAAAACAGCCTGAGGTTTTTTAGTTATGTTTACCCACACTTTGAAACAAACACCTTTACAAGGCTTTGAAAGCTGTTGTGTTTTGCTGGGTTTTTTTCCCCCGAATTAAAATTCATTTTAAATAAACCAAAGATTATTTAAAAAGCCCCACATAATTGAGATGACCCTGCCCAGACTTGTCCAGAAGGGATAGTTCCAGCTGGTTACAGGAAATGACATTAAAATCTGTTGCATTTTGTTAGACTCCTACAACAGCTAACTTGGTCAGTCCAGAGAGCATGGACTTGTACAGATTTGATTGTAACTGTCCTGTTTTTTCTGCTTTTGGGGTTTGCTATGGATGTTGGATTTTGAGTAACACAGACAAGTATCCTCACAATAGATTTAAAATAACCGAGTTATGTTCTCAGAGATATCAGCTGGCCAAACTCTGCAAATGTTTTCATATTCATAAAGGTCTTGGGAGTTATGGTCTGGTTTTCTAACAACAATAAAGTTTGATAAGTTTTACATTTTTAATACCATGTTGAGAAAGCTTTATGCAATTGGTCTTCCCCTAGCTCAAGGCTTTCTGAACTTTTATAATATATGTATTAAAAATATTCCCTTCTGTAAATGTTTAAGATATATTACGCTTGTGCTATTATTTATGAAATGCTTTCCCCTTTTCCTTTATTATGGTATTATAGTCTTCCTAGGATATTTTTGAGAAGGTCTTCAGGGTAGATTTGTCTTTCTCTCTATGAAGACACACAGGCACAGAATTACCAATGAGAACTAAAGGGATTTAATCCCTTCTGCATCAGCTTGTTCCCACGATAGCTGGTGCAATTTAGCTTTTCAACCTTCTCCTATTTGCAGCAGGACTGCAGCATTCCTATACTGTACTCATATCTTTCTCTCTATAAATACATATATATGTGTGTATATATATAATTTGTTCAATAACTGTCTAACACTCCAAAAGTATCATCATCCCAACTAGTGACTGACACATATGGAAGATAACATCCTACATCTATAACCTCTAACAAAACTATCCCAGTTCCAGAGGTCTGTGTTTTGAAGTTGATCATCTAAGGCTACTTTCTTACTGCTACCCCCATAAATAAATAACTATTCCCTACACTATTGGGGTATATCTTTTTTTCAAAAAAAGTCAGCATAATTGAAATAATGAATGCTTCTTATTTCAAATAACGTATTGGATTATCGCTTATAAAATATTGGTAGATTACAGAAAATAAAACACAGTGCAAGGGTAATTAATAGCACAAGGACTGAATACAAGCATGTTGCCTACTTTTGGATTCACCAGTGAACTATTACTTTCCGTATGACAAGTACAGCTGAGTAATTGATCAATGAATACTACCGAGTGAATAAACAGAAAATGCTGTGTGAGCTGACGGGGAAGAAAATGCCTGAGGAAAAGTCCATTCTTTAGTATCAAAACCTACCAGGAACTGCTGTTTTACTGATCTCTGCTTATGCATCTCTGGAATTCTAGCTGGGCAAAACAATTTTGATGTCTGTATTGCCATAAATAAAGAATGCTTTTTTTCCCACTGCTATTTGTTTCCCTCCCTTGTCCCTTTTGAAATGGTTAAAGGCCAAAACTGGGAAGGGAATATGATCTAATGTTCAGTTGACTGGAAGATAATGAGCATCCTGTTTTCCTGTGCAACATAACAGGATAAAAAAAATACAAAGTCATAAATCAGGTTTTTTTCTCGTTCCCTTCCACATCTGTATGCAGAAATCAATAAGACCTAGGTTTAAGGGCTAGACTTGCAATAAGGAGTTAGGTGGATAGTTGTCACCCCACGTACCCCCCGTACTGAAGGCCCATAGATAAGTTTTTGGGTTTTTTTCTCTGTGTGCATGTACAATTTCCTGACATCACACCTGTCTCACAGCTCAGTCCATGTGGGATTTGTGAAAAGGATAGGAATTACTCCACTGTTATTCACTAAAGCAGATGTCCTTGTCATGCTCGCATTGCAACTAGCTTTTTACAGAGAGAGGCTAGAGAAACCTGTAGGAAACAGTTTATAAAGTCACCTATTAATTTTATAATCAGAACACTCAATTATTGGAGTATAAGTTTTAGGTCTCAAAAGAAGATATGATTAGTGAGTCAGAACTGTATGCTGAATCACAACAAAGGTAAACGAGAACATTAAGTCAGCTACCCAGATTGGTTTTAAAATAAGAGGATGCCTTCACCACTTGAGTAAACTAAGTGCCTTTTTGTTTTCCAGTGCATACACCAAATAGAACTTTGGAGTGGAGCACAGTTCTGTATGAACACTTAATCACAGACTGTAAACAGAGGTCAAGTTGAGAGATAATGCAGGAATTCAAGATGTATTTCTCCATGTGTCACATTCAAGCACCGATTTCTTGTCATGAGGTGCCAGAAGCTATCGTGCATTTACTGATTTGTTCTGTGCATTTCTAGAACTGGAGCTTTTAGATATAGCTGTGGGTAATAGTTCAGGGAAGTAAAAATATTATAAACCTAGTTTTAAAGTCCTAGCTGTGGAGGCTGAAAGATATAGACAGGGAAAGATTATTTCCTTATGATATTCAAATTGCTGCAAACTTCCAGATTTAATTTGTAACCACCATACTACAAGACACTAATAATCTTTCCCCTGTAATATAGAAGCAAACGTATGGACAGTTTTTGCCTATAAGATTCGTAGAATTCTATTAATTTTCAAGGATATATTCAATTAAAAGAATGTATTAATTTCTGCAGTTTAATTTATTTATACTACCCTACCTGTTTCATTGGCAGATAACTCCGTAGGTTTATAAATATTTCACTTGTTAGAATACAAGTCTAGCTTCATTTGCAACTCTTTTTGTGTCACTGTCCTACTTTTTGCATAGTCTGCTTGAAAAAAGTTTCTATGCCTTACCTGCCTGAATTTTATAACAAAAACCTTTGGGACTAATTAAGATTTTTATAGTAAAATAATGAGAGAGATTTTCTGTCTCTTTTTTTTTCCCCTAGTTTTGTGCCTTGGGTTATTCTTGGGGCCGCCATAGTCAGATTCAATTTATAGAAGCATATTTGTTGCTCATCTGCATTAATAGAGCATAGTACAACGACAACAACAACAGCAGCAAAGATCTTGACAAGTTCTAATATTTTCTCTTAAGCTAAATAATTCCCTAGCTTCTTTCTGTGTAAGACTCATAAAACAAAACATGTGCTAATTAATGTAGGAAAAATCCGATTGTTCTGAAAATATTTTAAATGAACTGCAGGATGCTTTTTTAGTAGGCAAATTTAAACCGGCAAGGAGAAGCTGGTAGAACAGGCTAGACCAAAGTGCAGAGCTCTGCTGTATCTGCCATAATTATTCATGAAGCCGTCAGCCAGGCAGGCTATATGTGGTTATAATTCTTGCACATGACAGTGATAGGGAATATCCAGCTTTTATCCTTGTAGACACTGACAAGGGCAGGAGAAGGTACAATCCCAGTGCCAGCAGGAAGTTTCCAGGCTCTTCCTTAACCAAGGAAATTCCTGAGTTAGACCCTCACTCCCCAAAACAAAGCACCAACAGAGTTCAGGACCAAAGGGTTAGAACCAGCAGACGTCATTCAGAAAGCCATCTGACAGAGCCAGGATGAAAAGCCAATGACTTCAAGTCCCACTTCTGGGAGAAGTCTTAACTATGAGATAATAGCTGTGACATCCATTGGGGAAGTGCCAGGCCCAAATTCAGGTTCTTCTTCCTTGTGCTTGGACTTAAACCTGTGTTTCACAGCTTGCATGGAGGATGCTCTGGCTTTACCAGTGAAGAAAATGGCCCAAGACCGACTCTCTGGCTCTATGGGTGAGAGCCTCATGTCCATGCAGCTTGCCTTTCTACCTATGAAGTGGCACACCTCATGCAAGCTGCCTTTGACAACAGTCCCGTGGAGGTGACAGCTGAACCTGGACTCTATACGGGAAAGAGCTTGTTGACATGGGCCAGGATTACACCACAGCATGCACAAGCGACTAAACAAATCTGCATGACCGCACATGAGGTCTTGCTCCCCTTTAAATTACAAGTGGAAATACAGCTGATGACAGATGTGGCAGCACTGGTGACTGACTGCCTGTTCACTGTTTTTGAGCTAGAAAGATAAGCAGAAACCCTCCTCTGCAGGCTTTGCTCACCTCAGTGTTTCCAGTCTCTTGGTCACCACAGCCACATGAGGACCATGCTGATGTTTGGTTTGTGTGGAGCACATCTGTGACAATCTGGGCAAACCCACCATCCCAATGAGCAGTCACTGAGTTGAGGGGTACTCTTAGTCTTCCCTTCAATTTGTATGAATCAGTGAACATACATCAGGGCAATACATGGGAAAAAACGAAAATCGAGTAATGCTCTCTAACCTTGGTCACTAAGAAATGTGAGACCTGTAAGATACATAATAATGATAAGCATCAAGGAACTGGGCTCTGTCCTGATGCAGCTTCTAACTTCCAGCAGCTTCTGTGAGAGATCAGGGCCTTGAGCAGTTCTGTACATGCTCAGGTACACCTAAGAGACTTTGCCATTGAGTAACTGAGTGTCTGGAGAATTTAGGCTGTTTCTGAGTTACCAGTGCTATCTGGTATCTAAAATTCTAAGTGGCAGCTGGGCATGTGTGTCTCCCAGTGAATTTAAAGGATTCAGCTGATCATGCTATTAGACCTTTTCAAATGTGAGATAAAATTGTTTATCTCAAGAGTTTTTTAATACAGACTAGGTTAAGGTGCATTACTTCATGATTGCAGCAGACCGAGAACATGCATATGCGAATTTACAGCATCTAACTTGGTGCTTAGTAATTTGCTAAAATACAAGAATCACTAGACTGAGTCCTTAAAGTCCTCCTTTGAATCAACACCCTCTCACACCCTGGCTACAGCTGTGCAGTCCTTTTTACAAGTGTGGGTGCTAGCACTTCCCAAGGGCATCAGTAACTCCCAGAATTAGACCCTTTGGTACAGGCTGGTGCAAACCCGACTACGTTATTCTCCAAATTCATGGGACCTGTTTTGTCTGTTCACTACTCTCCAGCCATCTGTCTACCTGTCTGTTTGCCATTTTTTCATTTACTTTACAGGGCACTAATCCCCGTATGATGATGTCATTTTCTCTGCTGCCTAAGGACTGATCTGGGCTGTATCCCTCTCTATTACTCCTTCTCCCTCTCACAGGAACTGCTGTGTTCATCATGCTAAATTGTGTGATGGCGTTGTGATATGGACAAATGCTCAGTAGGGAATAAACCGAAACCAACAGCGACCTTTTCAGTTAAAGTCAGACTTCCAGAGGTGCAAAGTTAGTTCCTTAATGTGCAATCAAACTCTCAGCAGGAGTCTGCTGTTAATTGTGACATTTGTCAGCAAGGTGCTTGCAGACAGGTCACTAGAAATACATGTACTTCAGGTCATTTTAACAGAAGTAATATAGTATGCACAGAAGGGCTGGCCACCTTAGCTCTACAGAGTTTCATCTGAAAAGGCCATTTAATGTTTTATAGTAAAACTCTTTATAAAGCAGAAAATATAAAACTCAGACATATTGTCAAATGGTTAATGCAATATACAGTAATAGCAAGGCTTGGCTCTTAAATCCTTTCTCTAGTCCATCAAAGCACTTGCAGAAATAATCCCACTAACTTCAGAGCTATGGCTCATGCGTTTAAAGTTTAGCACATCATCAAGTGTTCTGTTGGATCAAGGCCCTTGAATGTTTTAATTCATAAATATATTTATTTAGAAGAAATACACCTTTGTATAGATATGCCATAGCATAAAGATAGAAAAGAAAGAGACAGTGCAGGATCAAGTCCATCTGCTTTGTTTCTTAGTTCAAGTCTCCTCATTAGGGAATTAATTTAAAATAGATGCTTTATTTTCCACTCTATAAAATGGAGAAAAGTCAGTGCCTTTTGAAAGTTACCAGGAAGAGAAACCATTTGCTTAAGTAAGCTGCATAGACTTGAACATTATTGATCCTTCTAGGCTTTAAAAACTCCTTCTACTGATTAAAGAGGATCAGGCTAAGAAAACCATCATCTAAAATGGAGGTGAGTTATATGCCTAAATCAGAAAGACAGCTGTAGGAGAAAGCAATTCCTGTTTTATAAGAAACAAAAGAATAATGACAAAAGTAGGAATAAAACTTAGGGTTAAGGCAATTTGTTTTCTCTCCTCTTGTTTTTTTTTATTCCTACAGAAATCATTTTTTCTATAATTTCTATAAATATCAAGATGTCGTGGTTTAACCCCAGCCAGCAACACAGCACCACGCAGCCGCTCACTCGCTCCCCCCCCACCCAGTG
>JAVKLA010000017.1:20644034-20665336 GCA_034782735.1 Sagittarius serpentarius
ACTGAACTGAAAACACAGCGCTGTACCAGCTGCTAGGAAGACAATTAACTCTATCCCAGCCAAAACCAGGACA
The DNA here is from genome assembly GCA_034782735.1 of Sagittarius serpentarius. Classification (NCBI taxonomy): domain Eukaryota; kingdom Metazoa; phylum Chordata; class Aves; order Accipitriformes; family Sagittariidae; genus Sagittarius; species Sagittarius serpentarius. The sequence continues at coordinate 20,644,108 of JAVKLA010000017.1, forward strand.
CAAGATTAGCAAAATCTTGGGTTCAAGCTTTATAATGCCAAGGAAATGCATAGCTATTTTATGGAAATTGTATTTCCTCTTCTCTGGTATCCACATTCTCTTTCTTTTGGGGGCCTGTGTGGCTGTAAAATTCTCATGCTATATCTTTGAGAGTGGAATAAAGAGTGCCCCAGCCTGTGAAACCAGGCCGTGGATGAGAACGGGGATACAAGGCAAGAGAACCTTTCTTTATGATGCGGTGAAGTAAATCAACTAATCTGAAATAAACTACTAGGCAAAGTAGTTATGGGTTTTAGGCATTTTTCTCCTCAGTTAGAAGGTTTGTTTCAAAAGAAAAGTGGATGGCCTGACCTGAATCAGAGAACTTGAGAAATACCCTGAGAAAGCCTTTCAAAATTTCTGGCCTAGTTTTGTGAAGAGAGAGTTCCTGAGACTGCATTTCCCTTATGTTGATGGCCAATTTCCCTGAAGGCAATGATTAGCCAGTTACAGAAGTTGGCTCATATCATACCTTCAGTCATGGTTCTTTTCTGACAGGCTGAATGATCACCAGCTGGTGAAAGATCTGATAAATCTATTGCTAATTTGTATATTAATGCAGTCTTTCATCTGACTATCTCTTTTTTTAATATATTAATTAAATAACACAACAACATCTATGAAGGAGGTAGGTTAGCACAACCGGAATTCGCTTTTCTCTCTGGCCAAGTAGAAGTTATACATAATATTTTGAAAAATACTTAAGTGTTTTAGGAATTTACATGTCATTTTTAGGAGTGATGGACATTTGCAACTGTGCGAAATGGTGTACCTAACTTATTTTCAGTGCAGGTAAATATATAGCCCTGAAGACACCTTTGACACTTCCACAGTATGTAGAGGGATGGGATCTTCTTAACTCCCAACTTCAAGGCAAATTTCAAGAACAGGACATATTCGTATAGACTATTATTTACTGGGGAAATTATTTTTTCAGCAAGTACACTCACAGATAAGTGCACAGTACTGCATTGTACTTTTTTCTTGGGGTGTATGTTAATATCCTATACATAACAAAGGAGAAAATAATATGGCCACATTGCTGCTACTCTGATAGCCTGTCCTCCATAGTGAGAAGAATATTTAAATGTATTTTTAAAGTAATAATAATTAAAGATATTAAGGCAATTGGAAAATATGACAAAAATATAAGAAAGGTTTATGAAGATAGATGATGTCATAGTAACGATATCTTTCTGTAATAAGACAACTGATTTTCTAGTTAAAGGACACACAGTAGATCTAATCTGTCTGGGTTTCAGTAAATCTTTTGATATGGTGTCAGATAGAAAATTACTAGTTAAAGTGGATAACATAGGGATTAGAACTAAAAATGTAATATGTGTAAAAGACTGGCCAAGAGAGACAAAAATGGATATTATTAGAAGGGGACATTTCAGAATGGGGAAAGGTTACTTGTAGTTTCTTCAAAGACTGATCTTGGGATTAATCTTATTAAACACTTTCATTAAGGACGTTGTGCAAAATAGGTATGAACTAATGAAATTCATAGTTGAAATGATGTTGAGAGGCATCGTATGTGTAGTAGGGGGTGAAAATTTCATACAGGAGCAACTGAACGACCTTGAGGACTGGACTTACAGAATAGAGGCAAATTTAATATAACTTTGTGCATGGTCATGTACTTTTACACTAATAACAAGATTTCCTGATTTACTTGGAGGCCAACCTTTGGAAATGACTGAGGAGGAGAAATACCTGAACGTATTAGTTGATCCCAAAATAATGTGAAAATGGAAGTGTGTGACTCAAAATGTGTAAGATATATCCAAAGGAATTAAGGAAATATTCCTTCCTTTACCTGGAATAAAGAAGGACTGCAAGAATAATAAAGTGGAAGGAGGCTCTATTTTATGACTCAAAACTGAAAGAGCTATGTCCATTTAGCCTGAAAAATGGAAGTCTAAGAAAGGATATTACTGTTATTTACATATGACAAATCAGGCTAAAGGTGTATGTGTATATTAGTGAAAACAGGCATGAATTCATAACAAGCACATTAAGACTGATGATCAGAAAAGTGTTTTTAACCATATATAAACTGAGATTCCGCAACAACCTTTCAAAACGGTCAGTATGGGAAAACTCCTAGTTTTAAGCAATCCAGTATTATTATGTGATATGGTTGACAAAAAAGCAGGGGCTTGGACCTGAAGACTCAGAACATGCCTTCCAGTTCTGTCATTCATTATTCCTGTAAATGAATTATGTTAATTTAATTCAGAAAGCTTAATTTTTACAAACAATATTCATGCTTATATTTCATATGCAGTTATATTTACTATTAGATTTACTGTATAGTGCGCTTGTAGGCAGATAGAATATGTCATCCTCAGAGTCATCTAATAATCATAACTGAGCTAAAAATACAACCTAAAAGTCTGATTCTCCTTTCATCTATTCCAATTTTTTATTAAGATGGTATAACCCTTTTAACATTGCTGGATATTCACTGCAGTAAAAGAATCCGATTCCAGACTTTTTGACTCACATTTTTTTCTCTAACTACTGTAGTCAACTGAGTCCCTAATATATATATGTATGTATATGTGTATATATATACATCTCACCCTTAGGCAGAGCATATATTTAAAATGGATTTACCAGAGTATTTCCCTAGAGACTTATATTCCCTGGGTTTTCTTTTTTTTGTTCTTTTTGTTTCTTCTGATGGTAGTTATAGACTGTATAACATTAGCTAGCTTGGAGGTGCAAATGCACCCCAGAGGAATAGCCTTATTTATTTTTCATAGTATAATTGATTATTTTGAATAATGTATGTGATGGCTAGGTAATGAGTGGAAAAACAATGTCTAAACATGACTTGGTACCACTTTCTATAGTATCTGTGATTTGACAGCATAACGTATTATGTTGGACTCACAGGACAAGATACCTGTTACATTATTTTCTGTAAGTAAAAGTCATTCAGCACATTGCCCCCACTCAGAAAAAGAATATGAATATGCAGAATTTAACAGGCATTGTTTTATCTGAGATACTAGCATAAAAATGATGTACAGAGTTAAATTATAGCTGAAACTTTTTTTGAGGTGGTTTATCAGAAGGGGAAGAATAAATGTCTCTGTGCAAAGAACAAGAACTGAAACCCAACCTTTACTAAAAATAACTTTTTTTTAAAAGTTGGAATGAGGACTGGCTCTCTGTTTGAATTCCGAGGTGCTATGGGAGCTGTGGTGTCATCTACAGTTAGAACAGGCTCATGTCGTAGCACCAAAAATTTTCTTTGTATCACTCTACACACACTGTGGTGATGCATGGGATCCTCTCTGTTTTACACCAGACTGACTTTTCAATGTGCGTTGGCTTGGAGTTTGACCGTGGGCAGCAGGTCAGGTCATACAGTGTCTAGCTCAAGTCAGCAAGATAACATTTACCCTACGGGTCTGTAGGAGCCTCTATAAGCAGCTACTGTTTAAAACAGGTGCATTTTTAGAAATGAAATCTGTGAAATATTAAAGTTAATTTTCTTCAACACTGTCAGCTGTACCTGCAGAAAAGGGACTGTATAACAAATACACAGTGAATATGTTTTTGTTACATTTTTTTGGTTACAGCTTGTAGGTCGCTGAAGGGAAAAATGAACAAATTGATGGATTTGGTTATGTGTGAAATGGATACGTAACAAGGGAACTAGAAAACCTTTTACATTTCCAGAGATCAGAACTCCCAACCTGTGATATAATATTCCATTCCAATTTGATTCAACTGTGATAGAGGGAAAAGTTCCATAACATTGGTGTGCACTTAATTGTCACAGGGAAATAAAATCACAAATTTTAGTAATACCATAAAAATGTGTGGTGTTATGCAAGAACTTAAAATTACATGCTCTCTAAAGTAAAATTATTATACTACAGAGGCTCACAAAAGCTTTCAAACTAAGCAGTATAATCTCACAGTTAAGAGCTTTAACTTCTGGTTGAGTAAGAATAGAAACACAAATGCCATTGCTGTCAGGACCAAACAGTACAACAGACTCAAGGTGAATTTTTATGTGGTTTTTGAACTCGTTTCTTATGCTAATGGTGTTGATAAAAACATAAGACATAATATTTGTATTTTCCGTGTGCAGTTAAGAAATTAATAGCAAAGTGAGAACAAAGGAATGCTCTTTAATATATGGACACATGGAAACAGATATGTACAACCCACTGACACCTTCCAGGCAATTAAAGAACAATAGGAAAAGACAGATGCTCATTCTCCTGAATATATCAAGCTAAAGCCATGTATCACCCATCTTATCAAGAGTACCATCAGCTAAAGTTTATCTGTGGAAAGATTTGAAAGCAAGGAAAGAAAGACTCTTCAAGCATCAAATAATAGGTCGAAAAGCTAATGGATGGATAGAAAGACTTAATCATTGGGTCATTAGAAACGTTCATACTTTACCCTACACTGAATGTTCTTGTCTTCCAGCATGAAGGCAAGGACTTCTTGGCCAGCAGAGCCATTTCACACAGACAACCAACTTATCAATATGCATTGCCTAAGCAGACACTGGATGGGAGCACAGAATGCTCTCAATAGCTCTCTCTGTCGTTGAAAAGATTAAGCAAATCCATGAGCAGAAAATATGTATTCTGGATGATACAGACCTAATGCACTTTGGTCCTTTGTGGTCCCTGCTGTGAAATTCTAGGACCCCTCAGGATTATCCACTGAACTGCAAAATAGATCCATGCTTTTTCAAGCTGATGCAAGACAGTGAAAAACAACTATTGACTTCTGCCAACAGAAGTTATACATGTCCCCTTGAGAGAAATGAATGAAATACCTTCTTTGAAAAGTGTGTGACTGTAACCATATAAAGAAAATACAGTAGTCCAAGGTCCAGAAATTCAGGCTTGTATCTAAAAGTGTCCAAATTTGTCATTTAAGTGACAATGGCATTCTGTAAAAAATACTTTTTAAACTTGTGGGCAACCAGTTGTCAAATGGTGGGCATGCACAAAGATACCTAAATGCTGATAGTTGTCTCACAGGTAAGAAACTGATTTAAAGTCCTAGATTAAGCTGTGAATCATGAAAATCTCAACAAGGAACTTCCATGCAGATAACCCTCACTGTATTTGCACTGTGCCAGGAGATGCAGTCCACCCAAAAGATAGGCAGTGAAGGCATCATACGGCACCTTGCGTTTGGGGAACTTTCAGCATGAAAGTTGTTAAATCCACATTCTGCAGCTTTGATTCACATTTTAGGGGAATGTAGCTGCTGTATTTTGGTTATCCTAGTGATGATTTTTCTCTCTGTTTTCTGTTAAAGTTGTCACAATTTGTAATAAGCATTGAATAATTAATACATGAAGTCTATGGATGTCTTATACAATTCAGGTGAATGCCCTGATCACTGAGCGAAGATCAGCTATTCTGCCTCACTTGATATTTCAGTTCAATTCCAAGTAAAGAAGGTGCAAGAGTTACGCAAAAGAAAACTACACATTTTCCTCTTTTTTTTTTTCCTTTTTCTTTCTTTTTTCAGGACCAACCTTCTCAGGATCCTTTCCTTTTGTATTAAACAACCCCTGGAACTGGGGCTTCACTGGGTTCAAGGGATGATAGGCTGAGGAGAAATTAGGTGATGTTTACTAAACAAACAGATACCCCTTCCGGCTCACGACATCCCTGAGAAACAAGTGATTGGAGGATGGGAGAGTACACAGGTGAAGCATTGTCTGCAATTGCTCTGTCCTTACAGCCTGCTGATTTTGGTCGTGGTCAGAGTAAAAAAACGAGGTAGATATTGACTTGTGGTCTGACTCTGCGTGGCCACTTTTGTATTCTTAAGATTAAGGTGGCAGATTGACCAAGACCATGAGAAGATGGTTTTCTGAGCATCCAGGTCTTGGCCGCTATAAGCATATCATCTCAATTCCACTGGCCCCCCATCTTATCCAGCTCTCTGTTCAAAGGCATTGGCCAGAGTGCTCAAATGACAAGGTAATGAGACCACTAGAAGAACCTGAAGTGAACAGAACAGAATATAGCACAATTAAAATTGTTTTTCTACAGCACGACCAGAAACACTGATAAAGCTTACGGAAAGGTTTTCATTGGAAAAAGAAAATTCAGAGGTGAAGAGGCGGGATGTGCAACTTAGCACATAGTATTCCATTCCCAGTGCTCTGAAACTGTAAAAGCTTTTTATGAATAGATGCTGAAAAATTTATGCTGCCCTTTTTACCTTTCTAGTGTCTGGATAATTTTGGCTAAGGGCCTGGAAGATAAACTGTAATTTATTACGTCCTGGCATTTTGGATAGATAGAGTGCTTTGTTATTTAGCTTAGTTGTTTTTCACTTTTTTTTTTCACAAAAGACAAAGGAAGGATTGGCTTCTTTCCTGTAATATTTTTGGAAGAAGAAAAAGGTGTTTTTCTCAAGGTGATTCACTTTGATTTCATAGTCAGATGCCAAATTATGAATTGAATGTGATATTTTGTTTCATGTTCATTCATGATGAAAATATGTTTGATATTAAATACCAAAGCTTTCTGTGAAATTTAATTTTTGTCACAGTCTCAAAGCATTGCTATACAGAATGCTTACCTTTATGAATAAATTCACGGACTATTATACCTCATTTTTCCGTATCTACAAAGGAGGGATAATAACACTTATCTATGTGACAAATGAGATAAGCGGCTTAATTTATTAAAGTTTGTAAACTGTTTTGAGATCCTCCAATAAGAGTTCCTGTGCAAGGAGCAAAGTAATAGCAGCCATATCATAAAGGAAACTAAACTTTTAATTTTGCCAGAGTTCCCTGGGTGAAAAGATAACTCTTTAATGAGATTAAGGATGTGTTTGAGATTGGCAAGTTTATAACAAATCCTTAGTGGATACAAACATGTAAAGTTGTTTGGCATAACTATTTGCAATTGCATTTGTAAAAGGAATTGGATGTTACGAGACTGTGAATAGTGGAAAAATGCAGTTGGGGGTTCCAAGTTGTGAATTATGTGTCATATTTTATTGTATAGACATGAGTGTTACTGCTGTTGTGGCATTTGAATGGGTTTTCTTTCAGATGATTTATTAGCATATGTACAGTATCTGACTAGCATTATGCTTATTTATTGATACTCATAACTGCCATTTGATCACACAGTAAGATGAAGAAATAGTTGCAACACTGTGATTTAAATGTGTATTTTTTCTTATTTGAAGTAACCCTGATATGCCAGAACACTTGTAGTCAATTTTTAAAGGACATAAAGACTCAAAAGGATGTTGTTGAACTAGGATGAAGAAGCTAAAAGAGTATACTTCTAATTGATTATTAGTTTTCTCCACATGGATGGATGGAAAGAGCTGTGCGGTCTTTGCTCGTAAGAACGAGAGGCAGGTCTCATTTGAAAGGAACCTCATTATCTGAGATGGCCTAATATATGTTTTGATTGAATAATTCTCTGCTATACAGTAGAGAACAATAGCCTCAGAATAGCAAGACTGCATCCATTCATGTTTTGACAGTTTCCTGTTGATTTTTTTCCTATCCTCAGAGCTAAAAATTGAAGGAAACAATTTAAAATGTCATGGAATTACAGTGTACAGCTTTTGAATATTTGCAACCTTCATTTATTTAAAAATAAATATTAAACTTTTTTGAGCAGTGTTACACCTGAGAATTGCCTTATATAAATAGAATAAAATTAAAATCCACAAGGTCAAGAATGACCCAAGTCTGTATTATTTATAAGTACATATCTTCAGTATATCTTACATAACTTAAATATGATTGCTCCTGTGCCATGGCCAAATGTTACTTCAGTGTAGAAAAATAAAAATAACAACAATCCAGCAGGATTCCAACACTATTATTATTAGTGGCAGTCCTGATGTTAATTATCATACTGATATTGCTGGTTTAGTAGTAAACCAGTCCAGGCCTTAGGAATAGTCTTGCAACTCAGAAATCCAGTCTTGTCTTCAGAAGCAGTCAAAGACTTCAGGGTCAGCTGAATTGTGCCCAGGGTGGATTTAATGCTGGCTCTGTCTGACACAGCTTTGAGCAGCCATAGTTTTTGTTCCTGTTCACGGGGTCAGGTGCCCCAGCTGCCTGGCTCAGATGCTTCTCCTGATGCTAAGTGTTGGGGTGAGGGTGAGGTGGCTGCTTGTCTCACTTCTTCATCAATCTTTGCTCTGTCAGAGTTGTAGAAGGCCTTTTTGCCCTGTTAGTCTAGACACCAGAAGCCCGAATATCTTCTTACACTCTACCAGCATAAAATGACCTCAAAATGTTCTTAAATTAAAGTGAGCTGTATATTTACTCCCAGTTTAAGGCTCTTTGTAAGGCTTGCTGCCAGAGTAGTGCCAAATGTAAATCAGAGCCAATATAAATCAGGGTCCATTTAACATACTACGCAGAGTGGAAACTAGAAAGTTTAGAATCAGGTAACAGTCTTTTTAATCTGTTACGAGACTCTCATACCAATATATATTCTGATCGCTAATGCATGGCATCATTTGCCCCCTGTTATTAAGGGAATATATTACTTCCTCAACATAATTTTTCCTTGTTTGTATGTTTAAACAATTTTCTGAATCATATTAATTTCCCAGAAAAAATTACATCTATTTTAATAAAATTACAGAATTACATTAAAAGAGAAAAATAATTGGGATAATGGAAGGGAATTTCTTCATTTCCAGCCACTGTTTGTTACTATCTATCTGACTGTGTTAGTCATTTACAACAAATGCAACCTTAGTTATAAGATCATGTTTTACGGCATGACTTCAAGGCAGACTACAGTTTGCTCTTTAGTCTTTTGTTATTGACAGGCTTGTTAATCTGGCTGGATAACTGAACAAAGAAGCTTAGATCTACATGACAATGGGAGAGGGGCTCTTTTTCCATGCTTTGTTAGACACACATCAAAACTTAACACTGTCCGGTGACACCAGCTTGTTCTAAGTGGATCTAAATACAGATTTTTTTCTATTTAGTTACTCTAACTCGATTCCTAGAGCTAATTGCCAGGCTTTAACTCCTCTGTGGGATTCTGCAGTCTGTGCCTCCTACGCCTTGCAGCTAGTTCCTCACATATTTACCCTCTTTCCTTTCCAGTGATTAATAACAGTTTCTTCATGAGACCTGTGGGCTTTTCTTGGCTTGGCATCGTAAGAGGGCAGACAAAGTATCAAGGAAAAAAACCTCTTAAAAAATGATTTTCTAATAATTGACACTCTTCTTTTGAAAAGTCATTTGACCATGAGGTCAAGTCTTTAAAAATGAAACAAAATCAAGCATTTTTAGAAGTAATTTCTTATGTCTGATTTAACCTTTGCTTTTAGTCTGATAGGTCATTGTTGAAATTGGGAAAAGTTCTCTTATTCTGTCTCTTTTTGGTTTTTACATGGGGGCAATGCATCCTCCTGTAAAAAAGAACAGTGTCTCTTCCATGATACACTGTCAGTTCCTGCTGTCTGGCTTTGGTCTTTTATTAAAATATCTAGCATCTCTTTTTAATTGTATGCCTTTTATCTCTCATAAGGATTCATCAACTGTTCTGATGCTCGATTCCAGTAAGACAAATTCCCCTAGGCAGTACCCCATAATTGTTGTTTCAGGATTTATTCAGTTTAAATATGAACGCTGATTACCTTCAGCCTTAAGTCAACCAGTAGGTGCAAAAATTTTCTCAAATATATTTGAGAAGACAGTTGGGGAAAGGTTCAGCACAAGATGAGGGATATCTACAAAGGAATTCCCAAGAACTAATGAAAGACAGACTGAGGCAGACAGATCTGCTCCATTACATCACATAAAGTTTAGAAACAACTTAAAAATGGTTTTCATAGGTACAAATTACTTACTAACAATGACCTTCAAAATATAAATAGTATATCTTTTCTTTACTTTTATAAAGTGGTTTTATTCCTCCACAAACTTTGGCAAAAATGTTTGTTCATTATTCAGATGATGCCCACATGCCTGTCTGATTGCCTGCTTTTCTTCCCCGTTCAGTATAAGGTTGTCATTTTCCCATTTTAAGAGAGTTTAAAAGCTCCTTATTTTTAAATATTTTCCTAATGTATAACTTTGCCTTTACTGCAGCTCAGACCTGTTTATTTCCAACAGATACTGGAAACATTTTCTTACTTTCCTTATTCTAGTACTGTTACATATTAAAGCTGTTATCATGTTTACCCTTAGTCTTTTCTACTCTATTCTTCTAATCTGCTGTCTTCTGGTGCCTTGTCATGCCTTGCCATTGAATTCTGATTATGCAGACTCTTAAAGATCTGAGAAAATTTCAGGTCAGCTGTTTGGATAATCAACAAGAGTCTGGTACCTCCTCTTCCAAAAGCACGAAGGAGACTAAGGAACACTAATAAACTTCTGCATCTTCAAGTCATAGATTTCTCAGTTCTTCAAAATTTGCTGTTCTGAAATCAGAGGCTTTTTCTATATTTCAGTATGTGAAACTCTTTCTTATTATGTTGAATTCAGCCTGCTTGCAGGCTGTCCTGTTATTCTCACATTCACAATCAGTTCAGCTGTCACAGAAAGCAGATATAGGCAGACTTTCCTTCAGTTTATATCATCCATATTTTACATCTGAACAGTCTTTCTATAATTTAGCCATTACTTTGATAATCAACATTAACCTGTATTTTTTTTAATCAAAACAAATACTGAAGGAGTTAACTTCTGTAAATATAAGTTCAGTGAACTCAGACAGGAGGCCAAGTAATTCTCAGATTTCGTTCAGGCATATTGGTGATTTTCTATCAAGCATTTGGCTTTGCTATCTATTCTTTGCTTCCTTCTAATTCAAATAATTTAACCACTGTTCTCTTCCATATGTCTATGCAATGGTCATGAAAGGAGATTATGTAAAACATGAAAACAGTCCTTCAATTTTTTTCTTCCTCTCATACAGTTTTTCAAACCCAAATCAATTACAAGTTATCTTCTTTCCAGCTATTTTATGTCTGTGACTAGTGTAAGTATGACCAGGGGTGTCATATCAGAATCTTTTTTCATAGCGCAGAAGCATTTAAAGGCCATAACATCAGAGATCTATTGACCCTGACTCTGATTAGAAGGAATTTTTTATGGGAGTCATCCCAAATGGGTCTTAGGATAGACAATAATTGCCACTGTTTACCAAGAGTTCAAGTTCTTGTTTCTTACCTTCTCTAAGTCTATGCACACATCTTTTTACTCCATAAATCACTCTTTTTCCTCCATCTTCCATCTCCTTTGAGATGTCTGTCTGTATTTTTGCTTTTTATTTACAGCATTTTTTTGCTACAATACATCTGTTGTTTTCAATGGAAGCATCTCTGTCTCTTGCAAGTAGAATCTATATGGCAATACCTATCAGGAAGCTAGTCATCTTCACACCACTATATCATACCCAAATGAAGTAACTTTGGAATAACATGGACTAACTCACTACTTACTACTGCTGAGAAATTTAGTTACGCGTTTAACAGGACACACTTTTGACCCACACGGTTGATAGTTTATTCAGAAACATGTATCCTCCTTTTTGGCTCAAACATTATTGCTAATGAGGTCTTGATTGCCTTGCATCTGTTTATTATTCAGCCATGTTAGAGAAACTCAGTTACTGAGAAGTAGTTATAGCCTGAGACTCTCCATCTCCCAGTTTTGCTCGTCTCCATTGGAACAGTGTTTGGTCGTGTAATATTGTCTCTGCTCTTCAAACTTAACTAATGACCAGCAAGAGTGTACATGTAAATCATTGCTAAATCAGTTATTTCGAAGAGATGCCAAAATGCAGAATGCTGTACCTGCAGAAAAAAAAAGAGACAGAGGAGAGAAAATTAATAGTCTCTCTTGGCCTCTTCTCTAAAGGACAGTATTGTAACCACAGACTGTATTGATAATGTTTGATTTCTCTCATGACAGAGGAAAAATAGACATGAAAAATTTTTTTAGGATAAGTAACTTCTCATACTGCTCTTGCTTCCTTACCTCTGGCCATATTAAAAGCACTTAGCTCACAGCTGTTAGTGTTAACATCACACTGGTTCTTATCCTGTTTCCTGAACTGACCAGGTTGCTCAAGGCTTTATCCAGTCTCATCTTGGAAAACCTCCAAGGATGGAGACTGCACAATGTCTCTGGGCAGTCTGCTCCACTGCTTACTCTAGCATGGCATCTCCCTTCTCAATGTCAGTCCAGAAATGTGCTGTATTTCCCTTTTGTTTGAGGTTAGTATCATACACCAAGAGAACAAAGGCACCTTACAAAAGCACTAAGGAGGGTGTGTAGTAGAAGAGCAGTAAATCTGCATTATGTATCTAGGCTGGGATCTGACCTTACAGGGGATAAGAAAAGGCTTATCTGATCCCTAGAGTGCCATGGTCACAGCTGGAAATGAAGGCTTGAAAAATAAACTTTATGATAGCAACTAATATTACAAATTGTAGCACTATGGAATAAATCACAGGAGCCATGAAACACAACATACGGTACCCTGTTTTCAGCCAAATGATTTATTCATGAATGTTCATAATTCAAATGAATTGGCCATGAATATTCATGTTACTCCTTTGTAACTAGATATTGTAAGGAAATCTAGGCTAATTACAACAGAGGCTCTTTGCTAGCATTTGCATAGCAGCAGTGGGAACATTTTGGAAGTTGGAATTCCTTACTGGAGTCCCAGCTGTAACTACTTCATGTGATTGAGCACATACAGAGGTCAACATAACAAATACGTAGTAATGGTTGGATGTAGTCTGCTGGCATCTACCCAGCCTATTTGTAGAATATGCACCATTAAACCATGAATATTACATAACTTATTGCCAGTTAGAATAGAAGACATTCATGCAGAGCAAGCCTTAAGCACAAGTAAGTCAAGTGGCTTTTGGGCTATGTTCCAGTAGGCACAAGAGGTCAATTTCTGCTCACAGTTACATTAGTGCAAATTCACTGATTTCAATTAAGTTACTTTGGTATGAATACAAGCCAGATTTGGCCCTGTCTACAGACTCATAAGTCACAAACTGGCAATTATCTTTTCCAGTAACAGCACTGAGAAACAAATTATACCATGATCTCTTATCTATTTCCAATGACATAGGCTCAGGTTAAAACGTCATAAATCTGGCATTTCGTTTTTGTTGTTTTCTCAGAAACATCAGCTGGAAAGGATACTTTTTTCCCTCTCTGTTTCTCTCACACTTTAAAAAAAAGTGACATCCTATACAGAATTGTCTGCAAACACATATAGAAAGATCTAGAAGGGAGCTGTAGCTTTGACATTGATGACAAAGAAAAAAGAAGTATAAAACAAACATAATAGCTTGGTCTTTGTTCATCTAGAGAATGACAAGCAGGTAAGATCCTTGGGGAGTTCTTAGATCCATATATTCTAAGCTCACACGAGACAATTCTGATTTGATGTCCTGAATAACATAAAATGCATCATTTTCCCCAATAATTGTGCCAAGACCAGATCTTCTGATAACCTGGCTTAATTTAAAGGTAGAGAAGTGTGGAGTCATCTCTTTTAAGGTTGACGTCTATGAGTCAAACGCATATATATGATCTAGTTATCTAAGGTATAAGCACTGCCAGGGTGTAATGCACTAGACAGATTTCTAAACCATGAATATAAAGAGTTTCTAGGTAAGAAGAAAGCCTAGATGTAGATGTCAATGCTTATAATAACCTACATTTAGACAGGCTTAATCTCACCAGGGTTCTCCCCAGCAAAAAAATTTCCCCAGGAAAATCCAGGATTTCCCCTCAAAAATTGCTTAAATATTCATTTCACTGTTAAAATGTGCGTCTGAGTTCTGATATAAATTTTTTCTGGCTTCATCTTAAAAAAAAAAAAAAAAAAAGAACTTTAAGAAGAGGCAACAATTCCTGTGTAAAATGTTTCCACTTTTTCTGTGTTTGTTAATAAATGTCTTTCCTTGGCCATTGCCTCCTGTTATGACTTTGTTCACTTTGTCCCCATGTGGTTATTATGGATTGTGATTATGTCACCTTGTAACCTTTTCTGGGATACATTGTTGATGGAGCCTTTTAAGCTTTCGGTGAACAGAAGTTTTTCAGATCATACATTATTCCTGCAATGTTCTTCTGAATCTCCAAAATTTTCCAGTATTGTTAGTGAAACATGAACACTGGAAATAAACACTGTTTTTCCCAATAGTGCTGTAACTGAAAGCAAATACTGTTTCTTTCCACAAAATTTTACTTTTAGCTATAGTGTTTTGCCCAATGTTTAAATTCATTATGATTTTGTCTGTGTGACAGCCTTTGTCATTTTCAAAGCTTTTACTTTCTAGAACATGTTCTGTAGGAATGGTCTAAAGTCTTTTTTGCCCAGGTATATGATGCTACATTTCACTCCCCTCAGATTAATGGGGATTGCTGAGCAGCATAATATTATACTGCTAACGTTATTTATTCATCTTATATTCTTTGTGTTATCCTTATACTACATCAGTTATGATTTTTTATTTTGCTTGCAGATCATTGATAAAACATATTGAATATATGTACTCAGGCAGACACTTTTTTGGGACACTTGAGCTATCCTCAGCTGAATGGCATTTTTTTCTTAATGGTAGTTCTGAGTTACTAGCCAGTTTTTAACTATTGCATTGTGTGCAGATTTGTTGTACACATCAAGACAACAGGAATAGAAGATATCTTGACAGTTTGGGTCAGGTCAAATAAACTAAGTTCCTTTTCCAATAACTAGATTATTATTATTTAGTTGTGAGGAAGAAACAATTACAAGAAGCAATCAGGTGCAAAAGATCCCCATTCCTTATCTTCTCAAAGTTTTGAAGGAACAAAATCAACTTTGGTTGATGAGGGTACATATTAAACCAGCACTAAAGGCACTGAAAAAAGTGAGAAAAACAAAACTGAACAGAAGATAAAGGAAGTACAATCAACATAAGCACAGCAGGAGAGGCTTTGAGTGCCTTGGATAAGAAAAAGGGTGCTCTTATTCCAAGCTTGTAGAACAGCAGTTTTACTCCGTGCTTGATTTATATTGTGCCCCTTGTATGGAATCAATTGCTTGAATGCTGGCAAGAGCCCCGTACTGCTCCATTAAATGTAAGACCCACTGTGCTACAGGGTACTGATTAGCATGGACAGGAACAGACAATAATGCCTGAAAATTCATTGCAGCTATGTTTTTAAAAACTATCAAGTCATAACTTAACAAAAAGCCCAATTAGTGCCCAAATATCTTGTCTATTTTCTCTAGCTGTGGCATTAGCATTGTTAAAATAGATTAAAACTAATGTATAATTCCTAGAGTGTAAAATGATATTACAAAATAAATACTCTAAATGAACTGTTCTCTATCCTGTGTGCAACCCAAGATGTGGAAATACAGTATTGTATGGATGATAAATGAAGATCAACTTGAATTTGTGAAATGATTATTATATATATACTGCAAATGAATAATGAAATAACATTTTTCCACCCACATGCATATGATCTATTTCTGATGAGTTGGAATTAGTCATTTCAATTATTCTTTTTAATTTTTCCTCTAACAGATTATTCTTGGTATTTGGATGCATTTAACTAGAATCATTAATGTATCCTTTTTATGTTATAGGAAACAAAAAAAGGGGCTAGGTTTTTTAATATCTTTTGCTCCTTGAAAGCAAATTTCTAAGTAAGTATTAGTGTCTGGAACTCACTGAAACATGATTTTACAGGCATTTAAGTGAAGATATGTAAAGTGTAATGTCATTACACTTCTATAAAACTATAGTTCTGGACTTCAGCCTTTTTCATCTTGTTTTTTGATGTTTTCATTATTTGAAATTTTATTTTTGCAAATTTTTGCATTTAATGGCTTTGATGTGTGCAAGTTTTTTGTTCAGCAGGAGTGATCTCCTTCTGTAGGCAGCAGGAATGAATACAGATTTAGAAAGACCCACACTACAAAACCATTCAGTTTAGCATTAATGTTTACAAGGGGAAGGGTTATTTGCGCAGTTCACTTTGGAGTCTGAACATACTCGTGGACCGCATGATCTCACATTCTGCTGTTGGGCTATCTGGAGAGTGATTCTAGTTCTTCTAGTCTGGTCACTGTTGCCGTGTGATACATTTTTTTAAAAGGATGCCAGGAACCAGCAAGTAGGGTGACTGCATACTTGCCTTGTCTAGTCTGGAGCACTTTCGATCTGACTGATTCTCCTATAAAGAGCCTACAATTGTGATAGACTTGTTCTCTATAAAACCGTAATTCAAGAATTTGCCAGCCTGAGAGTAAGACTGGACCTACTCTGTGAGGAAGCAACAGAGAGGTGAAGATGGCTTCAAATTTTTGTCCAGAGTTATCTTACACAGAAGATCTGAGTTTCCAGATTTCAAAACTACCTTTTGTTCCAGTAAAATGTAACAGTGGAAATTCAAGTCCTTGCAGGTGTTTTTCCTATGAATTCTTTAATGAAACAGTGCTTACAGAACCCCCTCAGACCTCTGAATTTGGTGGGTGCCTCCACTGGCACACTTACGATTCTCAAGCATTGTGAAGGAATAGGGCTTGAATGTCATTAGGAATGTCAGATTGCTGTAAATATCACTTATGTGACTTTATGGTGGGAAGAACAAGAAAAAACATTTTTAAGAAGGCATATTTAAGTTAGACACCAGGAAAAAATAATTCTAATTGTGAAGAGGGTGAAACACAGAAAGATTGTCTCAGAATTTTGTAAAGTTAGTGGAGGCCTTCTAGAAACAGTTGGGCAGCCAAAAGGCAGGAATGACATAGTTAAAGTTGATCCTGCCATGGGATAACAAGATAGCTTAGAGTCTAGGATGTATCCCATGGTTCTGTAGATATGACGAGGACTCAAATGTGCTTTAGACCATCCCACAGAATAATAATAGTAGGCAATTACAGGCAGTTAGTAAAAATTCAGATGTTCACTTTCAAGGCAGTTAGTAAAAATTTAAACATTCTGTTCTGAAAGCTTCAGCTAAAATGCCACAGAGAGTGGGACGAGCAGAGATGCGAGTCACATCAGAGCTGCTCTCTCTGCCTTGAGACTCTGCACTGGAACACATTGATCATTTCCCCCCCAGAGCCCATCTCACTGTTCACTCAAAAACAGGAATACATTATTTATGTTAAATAATTACCCTCTCATAAAAGCCAGGCATTTCATCTGAACAGCAGCACACTGCAGAAGGTGTTATAATAGGCCTATAAGAAATGAATTCTTAGTTAGTGACATCACCATAAAAAGCTTTTTTTTATCAACAACAAGGACTAACATTCTCTTTCCAGGTTGTCACTGTTAGGCATTATGAAGGCTATGCAGGTCAGATCTTCCCCTCTCCCCCTGCCTCCAAGCAGCTACTACACTGTTTCACTGCAAAAATACTTAGATTTAATATGAAAGCTTGAAGAGATCAACTAAGATGATACTGCAGATAATATCATCTTTATTTGTTCTGAGTTGTATCTTCCCTGATGAGTAGATTTACTCTTACTCCCTGTAATTATCATTACAGGGGACAGAATAAAAGCAGAATAAGGTGCTACTTGTGGTATTAAACTTGGCCTTTCATGCTATTCTCCCTCCTGCTTATTTGAGTTTTGATACTGCCGAAGACAATTACTCTGCAACATTTAATTCAAAAGTTCAAAACTGAAGCCATTGCAGGATGTTTTATTGTATTTCTCATTTCATTAATCTTTCTCTATCATCTATTTACTGGATATGAATTGTAAGAAGCACTGTGCCACATTTGCGTGCTTCAGAAAAACAGTTTGCATGTGCAGGCAGCATATGGCAAATGTATAAATGGTTATGAATAAATCATGAATCATCACAATTATTAATAACTGATAAAGTCTTGAAAAAGCCTTTAGCTGAGCAATCTGAAGGAAGAAGAGAGTGCAAAATGCCTTGGAGAAATGTGTCTTCACTTAAGAAATGAGTACTCCCACAGCCTTGAATACTGGATTTAGCAGGAGACTGTGTGGAGCCAGCTATCAAAATGGTTTTAGCAGCAATGACTTCAACAGAGCGTATGTTCTCCTGGAATCTAATGATAGAGGAGGTGGCGAGAGGAAGACAGGGGGATAGATTGCTCAGGGGATTTGTAATGGGAGCATCAAGATAACACTTGCCAATTTAATTGTGCTTTTCATCATATGATCTCAGAGTGCTTTTCTCATAGATTCATCGCTTTTATGGCCAGAAGGGACCATTAGATCATCCAGTCTGACCTCCTGTTTAATGCAAGATTTCATCCAGTTATCCCTGCACAGAATCCAGTGTCTTGAATGCTTTGGAAACTCTATGAGTTTAATTCTGTAACTCACCCATGTTGAGAAGAACTTGCTTAGGAGGGAAGCGCTTAATTTAAACGTGGTAAGTTTTCTGCATAAATATCGCAATCTGAAAAGAGCTACAGAACTAAATCCACAAAGATTTAGTATGCAAATGAATATTCAGGACATAACCCTGGGCAGAGGTGTTGCTGTTGAAGGATTTGCTCAGATGCATCTTTTTCTTTTCCTCTGATAATTATCACTTCACATACTTCCAACTTTTACGCTAGGATTTACATATACTAAGACATCTCACAACTTAAAGCAATAGGGCCTCTACCCTGCACTTGATAGGGCAAACCATTCTGCTTCTCCATTCTTTTTCTGTGTTGTGAGAGCCTGGAGAACCTGCTCAGTCTGGAGGAAGATAGAGTACTGAAGTGACTTCTTAGGAGGAAAGAGCCTTAGCGTGGGTCTGGTTCAAAGACATATGGTTTCCTCTCCCCTCCCTTCTTCTCCAGTTACGGCAAATCAGTTCCAGCCAGTAAGCCATTCAGACACATTACCATTACTGCCTAAGTTACTACACTCTGCACCACAGCTAGCATTTCCTTGCTTCAGCTGCTGCTTCCTGGAGATTACTGACTTGGACACAGAGCCAAGTTAACACTGCTTTACATGTTTTTGGAGAAGGCTTATTTCCCAGCTAGCCCATTTGTTGAGTGATCAGAGCAGATACATGTCTGTTTCTACTCACAGAAATAGACATTTAGTTTCTTTCACCTCTACATTTCTTCTTGAGATGCACACCATAGTCAACTGGGACTAGAAAATATGTCCGTCTAATGAGATGCATGAGGTGACATGGTCCAGATGTTGTAAGATTGAGGCAAAAGTATTCATTTGATGCTGCTGGAATGCTGAAAGCTTCTGGTGGCTCACTTATCATAGGAAAAAAGTATATACAAATTTCTTCCTTTTCTTTTGCTCTGACCAGACGTTGCAATCCATCACCAACAATCAATAACTACATTATTTGATTTTTTTCTATATTACAACATCTCAGTTCACAGGAAATTTTCCAAGATAGTATCACAAAGTTTTATTGATCCAGACAAATGTGCATTTTTGAGGGCTATTCCAATCCCACTTTGAAAGTATTCCTATAACAGCAAAAAGAGAGAGGAAAATAACCATGCCCTCAGCTGGCTTAGTTTGGCAATTCTAGTCCATCTTACTTTTAAATCATTATAAATTTCATAATTCACAGAGCACATTGTAAATATGAGATAACAGCCAGGGCATGCTAAACTGGCAATAATCACAGACAATTGGCTTTTTTGTGATTATATCACGGCAAAAATGGTTAATATGATCTTTGCATTGCTACAGATGGAACAAATGGCAAAGACTTTGGGGTCCATTCTGATAAATTTTGGAATAATAATATGATTATTTTCTGGGTTTTTTAATGATGAATTCATCACATTTTTCTGGGAAAATGAGAACACTGTTTCTTGATGCTATTTCATTGGCTTTGTCTTCTCATCAGCTCAGACATAATGTTGTACACAAAGGTTTTTATGCAGAATTTGGGAACTTGCATGTCAAAATGTCAAGAGACACAAATGTATAGTAATTGGATCCATTACCACAGAAAACTTGTCATTTGACCTATATTAATTATAAAATTCATGCTTTTTATATAAACCAGGAGTCTGTGGTTGCATGAATAAGAAATAAAGAGTAAAAATAACATAAAACGTGCCAGTGTAGTGATCAGCAGTTTGAATTCCAGCCAGCAGGTGTTCTTTAGCAGCATTTCTGAGGTGTCAATACTGAGATAGATACTGTTTAATATAATTATAAATGATCAGTATGACAGGATGGAATCCACCCTCAGAAAGTTCAAGGGTGACAACAGGTTGAGGGGGAGCTGTTGATGCAGGAAAGGTAGGGCATCTCAACAGATTGGATAAATGGGTGGACAAAAATCTCATAAAGTTCAGCATGGGCAACCAGAGATTCCTGCACTTGGGACGGAATAAACCCATGCACCAGTGCAGGTGGGGGGGCTACGAAGCAGCTCTGGAAAAGAACCTGGAGCTGGTCATGGTGGACAAGAAGTCAGCAGTATACTGCTACTGTGGTCAACCCCACACTAAACTGTATTAACCAGCAGAGTGAGGGAAGTGATTATTCATTGGTACCTGGCACCTATGAGTCTGCTTTGGAGACCACTATAACTCATTTTGTCCTCCTCACTACAGGAAAGATGCTTTGAGACTGGGGAGACGGCAGTGAAGGGCCACCAAAGTGGCTAAGAGCATGGAATGTATCATATGAGAGAAGATGACACCAAACTGAGTGGGAAGGGATGTAACCTAGAGAGAACTTGACAAGCTTGAGAAGTGGTCCCATGTGAACTTCTTGAAGTTCAATAAGGCCAAGTGCAAGATACTGCACCTGGCTCAGGGCAGTCACCAGTGTCAGTACAGGCTGGGGGATGAACGGGTTGAGAGCAGCCCTCTGGAGAAGGACTTGGGGATATCGGCGGATGAAAAATTAGGTATGAGCCGACAATGTGCACTCACAGCCCAGAAAGCCAATCATATCCTGGGTCGCATAAAAAAAAGTTTAGCTATAACTCTAATTATGTTGAGTTATGAGGTGGTTCTCCTCCTCTACTCTGCTCTTGTGAGACCCCACCTGGAGGACTGCATCCAGCTCTGGGACCCTAAGCACAAGGAAGACATGGACCTTTCAAAGCAGGTCCAGAGGAGGCCCATGAAAATGATCAGAGGGCTGGAACATGTCTCCTGTGAAGAAAGGCTGAGAGAGTTGGGGTTGTTCATCCTGCAGCAGACAAGGCT
>JAVKLA010000017.1:20670899-20682407 GCA_034782735.1 Sagittarius serpentarius
CACAAGAGCAGAGTAGAGGAGGAGAACCACCTCATAACTCAACATAATTAGAGTTATAGCTAAACTTTTTTTTATGCCACCCAGAATATGATTGGCTTTCCAGGCTGTGAGTGCACATTGTCGGCTCATACCTAATTTTTCATCCGCCGATATCCCCAAGTCCTTCTCCAGAGGGCTGCTCTCAACCCATTCATCCCCCAGCCTGTACTGACACTGGTGACTGCCCTGAGCCAGGTGCAGGATCTTGCACTTGGCCTTATTGAACTTCAAGAGGATGAACTTCATGACAATGAACTTCCTAATTCCTATGAGGAAAAGCCAAGGAAAATAAAATACCAGAGCCAACTTGTGTTCTCCACCCTCATGACATGCATTTGCACGGCGACTTTAATCCCCATGTCAGGCTTTCACCATGTGAAAACCAGGGAAACTATGCTCAAAAGTCAATCTTGGGCAATCCAAATCATTGGCTTGGAGAAGGGACTCCTCTGCCTGGCAGCCTGAGGAATAAGAAATACGTTTCATGGTGGTATAGAATATGAAGCCATCATAAAGATGTGGGAGACTGACCACCTCTCCTGGTTTCAGCTGAGATAAGAGTCAATTGTCTTCCTAGTAACTGGTATAGTGCTGTCGTTCGGGTTTAGTACTAGAAGAATGTTAGTAACACTCTGATGTTTTCAATTGTTGCTAAATAGTGTTTAGACTGAGTCAATGACTTTTCAGCTTCTCATGCCCAGCCAGCAAGAAGGCTGGAGGGGCACAAGAAAGTTGGGAGAGGATACAGCCAGGACAGCTGACCCAAACTGGCCAAAGGAGTATTCCATACCATGGGACATCATGCCCAATATGTAAACTGGGGGGAGTTGGCTGGCAGGGGACAGATCGCTGCTCCGGAACTAAATGGGCATCAATCAGCGAGTGGTGAGCAATTGCATTGTGCTCCACTTAATTTGTGTATTACAGTTCTTTTATTATTGTTATTGTAATTTTATTAGTTATTGTTATCATTATTTTCTTCCTTTCTGTCCTGTTAAACTGCTCTTATCTCAACCCACAATTTTTACTGTTTTATTTTCCCCCGATTCTCTCCCCATCCCACTGGGAGGAGGGGAAATGAGTGAGTGGCTGCGTGGTGCTTAGTTGCTGGCTGGGGTTAAACCACGACATCACCCTGAACCACATAATTCTTTTCTTGCATCTGAACATTGGAGTGATTCTGCATACACTTATCATTAAAAATGTAGATAGTTATAGAGACTTTCTGACGAAAACAGAGACACAGAAGGATTTAATCTCGGTGCTTACTTCTTTTTAATGAACCAAGACTCAAGTTTTTGATGATACCAACTTAAGACCATGAAGAAATAATCTGCCTTTATACACTTCATAAAATAGGTAGTAGACATGAAAAACTGAGTATACAGCAAAAAAAAAAGCAGAATGTGGGGTCACATAAATTCAAATGAGGGAAAAAAACCACAGGTATTTATCAGAGTAGGTCATATGCCAGAAGAAGGGAACAGTGGAAGTTAATCCCTCAGTTTCTGAAGCCCAAAGTCTGTTGCAGGATGTCTTTGTAGTGGGCAGGCTTTAGCAAACACATGGTTTTAGACTCATCATGGGGGATACTGAATGAAAGTCCAAGGCTTGTATCAGACAGGAAATCAGATTAGCTGAACCTTTCTGAGCTCAAAAGTATTTGAAACCTGTTCAGTGAGGACCATCTATCAGATGAACTGAAGTAGGCAGGCATCCCATAGAAGATCAATAACATTTAAGGTAACAAGAAGATATATGGAAGTTGAATTAAATTTGCTTAGGAAAACATGCACCTGACATTTCAGCATGTATTTCACCAAATGTAACAAGACTGTTTCAATGTAAGGCTTTTTATTATTATTTAATGTTAGAGACAATATAATCTCAGCTGGTATAACACAGCACAGCCCCACTGAAATCAGCAGAGCTATGCTGATTTATAGCAACTGACGATCTCATCTTGTATTTTTACATTAATAAGCTTAGAAAAGCTATTTCTTCACAAATAGGAAAGCTAATTGTCTGACCTTTCAGCCTCACCTCTTTTTATAGCTGTCTTGGGGATTTACGGAGAAGAGTTATGAGAAACAACCCAGCTCAGGACAGGGTTAGCAGAACCTCTGCACCACTCAGGTTTCTCTGAGCGTGCCTATGCTACCCAGTGGGGCATGATGCCAGAGCAGCGGAGGTGCCTTCATTACTGAAGTTGTTGTATTTCGTATTACAGCCATGAGACAGCTCCAGAGCTGAACTTCAGCATCCGGTGTGCAGGTGGGACCTGGGAGTTCAGGCGGAACGATCTTTGGCTTTTCTCATCACAGCACGGAAACTGCAATCCTTAGACAGGCTCATGATCTTCTTTTTAAATGCTTTTCACTTTGTGGGCTGGACGGAATGGGTTTCAGGCAGCTATGTTTTATTCCATTCAGAAACTTCAGCTGGTGGGTTTGACCAACTTCTTCCTTAAAACAATTCAATTCTATTTAGCACTTGGTAACATATATTAGGAAACATGTATTTTAAAACAATGATGGAAACTTTTTATATTCTACCTCTCCATCCATCTTGTAGTTATTGGCAGCTAATCTTACGCTTCACTACAAGTCAAATGAGATAAATCTTCCTCTTAAGTTACTGGGGCAGAACTAAATCAATCTGCATCCTCTTAGCCAGCCCAGATCCTGCTGTGTCTTTGGGTCTTTCAGTCTCGTTCCCTTTTGTTCATGCTACCTTGAGTGCTCCCCATGAGAGAGGGCTGGAGCCATTAAGACTGTTATCTCTAGTATTGCGTCTTAATGACCCTTAAGTGTAAGCTGTTAGGCACCAATTAGAAAGGCCTCCTTCCTCTTTCTCTAAGTGGGTAGGCTCTATTAACTTGACAAATCCTCAAGGTGAACTATCTATTGGGTACAGATTAAAGTTGTTTAGGAGGTTTTTTTTCTTCCCAGAAGCAGCTGATTCAGCAAGACCAAAATGCTTATTAGGAATATATTGCTTTTGAAAAACACCCAGTGAAATTCAGTCAGAGCTTAATGAAACTGCTTGCTTTTCTGCTGATGCATTCAGTGGGGAAACCTGACTTCCTTTACCATATGCAGCGATACGGGAATCACACCATGAGTGCTGCCAGAAAATCTCAGTGCTTTACTGACATGGAGCTGACAAATTGGAATTTTTTAGCTCACCTTTTTTAGCCTGGTCGAGGAGTGCTGAAGTGTGTATTGATAAACTCAGTGATTTCAGGCCCTTCTACATAACATTTATCTGTTTCTCAGTTATGCCCTGGCCTCTCAGATTCCCCCTCTTGTAAGTCATATAGAAACTACAAAAATACCAGGACCCATGGATGACCTGAGGACCTGCATTGTCAGGTTCAACACTATTTATTTTAAATAATTTCTTGTTTATTTTAAATATTTAATTAAAACTGCATGGAAACAATTCTGCTTTTTCTTTCACAATGAAGCACTTCAGTCTCTCTCCTCTCCAAATGTTGGGATTTTCTGTGACCAAGAATTGTAGCATTTTACTTCATTTCTAGTATTATGGTGCTGATAGTAGGAGACTTGGAACCAGCCTCACTAATTATCAAAAGATAATTCTACCTTTATTATACATCTCAGACAAGAGCTTATGAAAAATAATTCTGTAACACTGTTGTAGAGTATTATCTGCTTTGTGCCCATGGCGCAAGGGTAGAGGAAAATTTTATAGCCATCATGCAAGTTGCATCAGTTTGCATCAAATATGGATCTTTTTATGCAAATAGGATTCCCCACTGCTTCTATTACAACTTGCTGCTAGAAACCAGTACCTGCAAATTCTCTTTCCTTCAATGTGTTGGGGATTTCATTTCTATTGATGACAAATGCTATTACACAGTAAGGGATTATAGGAATTGATTTAGAACAAAAAATATGAGAAGGATTATATATGCAAATGGAGGAAGGAAGGCCAAAAGAGTAGTTTAGAATGCAAGAAATGATGGAATAAAAAGCAGAAATAAGAATGTACATACAAACAATAGACAGCATTTCTGTTACTGAGAATTAGACTCTATGACAGCCATCATGCAAAAGTGAATATACTCAGTGCTAGAATAGTTTTTGGCCAACTGGAACATTTTTTTAATATTAGCATGGGAAGAATACTAGGGTTTTGACTATGTGACTTGTATGTGACTTTACAGGCCATATATTCTGCTAACATAGAATTGCATAAATTTATTTCAGTGGAGCTTAGATTTACACCAGGATATGAGTTTTGTCCCTCCTTACTGAATGTGTCTCCTTGTTCAGCTTCTCCGTCACAACAAAGCTGGAGAAAATAACTGGGCTCAGTTAATGCTGTTTTACCAATGTATCCTCTCACGCTTTCGGATAGCTGCAGGATGAGACGTCGGATGCCTAATTTTGATCAGTTTACAGTTTTCTTTGCCACTGTTTTAAGTGCATAGCTACTGAAAATGAGTGAGCTTTAATGAGAAGATGCATGATCGTTCCTGTGTATCATTCTTATGGAACTACAGGAGCAGGACAATGTGTTATGTATCCAAGCATACAATCAGCTATCCAGAGAGGCAGAGAATAAATGTTTTCTTTCCTATGAAAAGACTTTTGCATAAGGGAATCTCATTGTTAAATCTTTGCTTTCCATGCAGCTTTGAAAAAGAGCTGCAGGAATGATGAAGAAAGATTATGGAGGAATCCGCATCTACTATAAAGTGCATGAGTTTCCCAGTGCTGCTGCTATAATCATATAAAGGACAGAGATTTTTTGCTTATTTGATTGTCTCACTCTATCTCTTTTTAGGTTTTAAATAAATAACTTAGGAAAGGAAAGGATTCAAGTAAATACTTGGACAAAGGGGTTTTGTCCTCCTAAAACTGCATTAATCAAGGAAGTGCATACTCCTATGTAGTTGGAAGCCAAGTCTGTAAATTTGTCCTACAGAGACACTACACAAGCCTTTTTTTTTTTTCTGATTTCCTCCTTTGTTCAGTATTATTGTAGAAAGAAAAACAAAAGGAGATGCCATCTTTTTCATGCATATGGTGACACTTAGTCTTCCCATGTGCAACACTTCACACTGAAGCATATGGCAGTCACTGATTCTGTCTAAAAACACATAGAGGCAATATAAAGGCCCAGAAAAAACAACAACAACAACTAAACAAACCAAAATAAAAAAAAAACACCACCCCCAAACCAAAAAACAGTGATAAGAGCTATAGCCACCCTTTTATCTTACTGTTTGTTTAAAATCATTCAATCAATTGCAGGGCCACTCACAACGGTGTAGTCCAAACCACACTTCACCAGTTTCTATATGAAAACACCTATGAGCAATTGTAAGGTGCCTGTACAGGCTGGTTCTGCAGTAGGATGAAATCCATAATACAATTAGGAAAACAGAAGTTCTGCATGCAGAGGAGATTCATCCTTCCCTCTGGAATCTTTCAGAGGATATTTTAATATTCCATGTGTAGTTTTGCACTAAATGTGTACAGGTAATAAAATATATGTCAGAGAAACATTTCCCTCATTTAAAATAAAATAATAAATAAAAGCTTCTTTTGCTGGGCTAAAACCAAAGCAGGAAGCAGAGAGTGCAACTCAGTAGCGTTTGTTCTTTGGGTATGCTTATAAAGTTTTGCTTTCAGTACTCGGAAAGCAAACAGGTTAGTTCTGAGCTTTAATCAACAGGGAGACTTCCACGGACTGCTACTGGATGGAAGTCTGTTAAGATGAACAAGCAGTGTTCAGAGAAAGAAAATCAAGTCTTGATTTTCTATAGTTCATATGCACACTAAGCATTTTAAATAAATAAATTGCTATAAAGTACTGTGAATATTGCTATTTGCATAGATTAAGGTATTCAGTGATTATTAAAGAAGCTCCTGTTCCTCTGAACCATTGCAACGTGTCACATTAGTTGAGAAATAACCTTTTTAAAAAATAATATTGTCCTTCTTTCCCTCAAACTCAGTAGCATAGAATCACATAGAATGTGATTCTCTCTCTTCTGCCTGCCTATGTTACATGTTCCATCAAAAGTGAGAGAAGAGTTGTTCAGTTCTTCCAAGAAGAGTGGTCATACATCTTCCTTACAGATGTACACAATTAGGTAATAAAAATCAATACAAATGTTTCCAAACTAATCAAATAGCCATTGGCTGAATTTTCACCTGACAGCAGGAAAGTATAATGTATAGCAGAGTATAACATGAAGTGCTGTGTTTTATAATAGGAATACACGGTTGTTTTTCACTGAAACTAACTCTTTTCAGAGATAATTACCTTGTTTATTTACTAATGATCACTCCAGATAAAAAGCTATGTCTGCTTAAAGCATAAGATTTTCACAAGTAAAAACACGCTGTTAATTTCAGAAGGAAATTGTATATCTTTATATTTAGAAATAATTAAGCAAATGATTTGTCAAATTGCATGTAATAGTTTTACTTTTATTGATGTTGATCTTTCACAATATAGGGAGAGAGAAGTAATAAAGATAAAATCTGTGAAAGATGCCAAATGGAGAACATTTATTTCTATTTTTTCTAATTAAACAAGCTTTGTAAGTAAACAGTCCTAAACTTTGTCATGACCTCTTCTTAGTCAAGATGAATACACTTATAAGAACTGCCATAATAATCTTATTTAATACTCTCTCTGGGCCTGTTACATAAAACTTTAATGAATAATTTGTCAACACTAGACATAAATCTCTCTGCTGATGCATATCTTAATCTTTTTCATAATTTGCAGGTCAAAGTCTATTATGCTTAATGCAAAAAAAAAAGTATCTAAGCAATATTAAAGATACCATATTCAGACAGGTTTATTGCACACAGATACATCCATTCACACTGGATGTTTCTCATTATCAGCAAAGATATATATATTTGCAACAGTAGATTCAAATTGCACCTTTTCTTTCATTACCTAGCTGCGTTATAAGATTTCCTGGGCTCCATTTAATTTATTGCAGCTTCTTGTCATGCAAAGAAAGCACCTACTTAAAAAAAAAAAAATCTACATATCAGATTGTATAGAGACTTCATACTGGGAGAGAGATTATTAAAATGTGATTCATGTGTCTGAATCTGAAGTAAATCACCTGATTGTGAAATAGTTTCTAAAAGAAGCTAATTTATCTTGCTTGTTTTTAGCATATTGTAATTTAAATTAAGGGTAAGTTTTCCTGCATTTTGTGACTTTGCAGGGCCATTTCACAAGTTTTCTTTCAATCTCGGTGTTGCTGTAATAATTTTGTTTATTTCTTGTTCAATGTTCCTATTTATTAATCTTTTTTTTTGTCTTTCCTTTAAATAGACTGAAATTAACAGTGTCCCCTGCATTTTATGTTTTTTTTACTGATGTTTTTGCACCAATTAATTTTTCTCAGAAAAGTTTTCAATTAAACCCCTGGTGATAGGAGGTGGAATTCTCCAACACTAATCTGGAAATTCCACCTCCCAATCACTGGGGGGTTAATTGAAGATTTTTCTGTGGAAAAAATTGATTGGTGTATAACCAATCAGCAAAATATTATGAGACTATAAGGAATACTGTTAACCTTGGACTATCTAAGGAGAATAATATTGCCTTATTTGAAAGAGAAAAAAAAAAAGAATCATAAGAAACATATTAAATGGGTCAGCATACTGAAGGAAAAATTCATCAGTGAGCTCCAAGACAAATTCTCATTGCCTTTTAACACAACACCTTCCTGAAATGGCACTCTGATTTCAGCAAGACATGGTGTGTCCTGTGCTCCTGCAGGATGAGCGATGTGAAAAGAACAGCGCTTTAGTCCAAGTCCTTACATAGTGTTAGTTGGCAAATTGGCTTCTTTGCCTTTGATCTGTAGATCTATGGTGGTTAAAAGCAGTGAAGGTTCTGTGCCCAAACCAGCAATATTCAAAGAATTAAAAAGTTCACATCAGTAAATGTGTTTGCTTCAGACTACAAGCAAAATGGACAATGTCAGAACTCTGAAGAAATTTTGATAGGTTTTTTGGGTAGTATGCATGATACAACAAAATCACAGGAACTGGGAAAGATGCAGATTTTGTATCGCATAAGAAAAGATCCTTCAAAACCCGGGAGCTGGAGCTCCAGCATTATTGAAATATATTCTACTAAATGGAAAACAACATTTATTCCCCAATCAATAGACTCCTGGTAAATCACATCCTGGTGTGAATGAATTTCATAGATTACATTACAAACTCTTGATATGCACCTGTCATTCTTTGCAGATCTGCTACTTCAGCTTAATGCATTGATCAGCTAATGAAATATGGATTCAAAAAGAAGAAATAATTACTCAACTATAGTTCTCCATTGATCTTCTTGTAGTTTGATACCTAACCAAAAGCAGGTTTGTTATTGTGATCCACTAGGCACAGTCTCTAACAAGTCTTTTATTTGTTTTCCAGGAATTTCTGAAAAAGCATTTGGCAGGAGTGAGGGAGGTGTCCTATTTTTTGCAGGTTTTATGAGTGTTTTGCTGGTATTAAATGTATAAACAGCCTAGGACTTTTCACCCTCAGCTGAATGAATTAACAATGGATTGGAGATATACTTCTTGCTCTCTCTGTGACCCCACGATTTGCATTCCTGTCTGCACAGTGGGGCCAGTTAACAGGAGGAATGGAAATACATTCTCCTATAATACCCCACAGCCAGGTGGCTAATGTGTTTATTCATCATGTAGATTCAAAACCTCCCAGGATGAGAACCTAATCTAAACTGCTGTTCGAAAGGAAAAAGCCAGTGCTACCACATCCTCCTTACAAGGAAGCTCCAACCTGCTGTCCACATCACTTTCATTTTCCAGTTCTATGAGAGCACCCAACCCAGATGTCTCAAAGGCAAGATGCAGGGCTTCTGGTACCCTTTGATCCTTTATGCTTTACATTTCTTAATGCTACGTATTTCCTGCTGTTCAGCATGGTGGGTGTTGCTAATCTCAGTGGAGACACAGAATAACCCCATCTATGTATAGAGAGACCTTAAGGAATGTGCATCAGCCTGATGAGTTCCTCTCCTGGAGCTGAGCACTTAAGGGTGGCAGTCCTGATTACCACTTCATGCAGCACTTTTCTTATCAGTTGAATGGGTAAAATCAATGTTTTTCATATAGTATTCCTATTAACTCATATTGCCAGAATCTTTTTTGCTATGGGGGATTACTTCATTACCAAATTACTCTGAGAAGCCCTTCCTACATACATTGTGCAATTCATGTCATGAGAACAACCAGACTTGATGCTGAGACTGGGAGATTTTGTAGAAGCCAGGCAGCTGCCAAACGTGGAGTCCAAAGATCTGGAAAGCTACGAATATACAACCACCTTTTTGTTGAGGCATGAAAACACTGTTAAAGAGTTTTTCTGCCTTACACCTGTAAACAGCTGCAGGTGTATTTTGACCATTCTCTTGTCGTAGAAAAATCCTGGAAGATCAGAACCTGATAATCTCACAGCCATTCAATAAAACACTGGAATTTATGTCACCTCAGAAGTCTAAGGAAATAATTGATGATTCACTAAATGTATTTCAGTAACGGTAGTTAGAATATTATTCTACAAAATATGTGAGGAAACCATGATTTATTAGTACCCCAAAATCAATAGAAGTGATCATATTTCTAAAAATGCTTCCAAAGTTATCCAGGATATACAGTTCATTAAACAGGCTTCTGAACACAATCCCTGATATATATACACAGTAATGTATATTCAATAAATATTTAGCCATCCGTTTCCCATTATCATTCAATGAGAACAGGATGTCAAACTCTTTTTCCTCCTAAGAAATCCCAGTACCCAATACTTCAAAGAAGGAAGGAAATTATGTAAAGACATTTGTGAAAATGATCATTAGCTTGCATGATAAAAGAAATTCACATCGTGGCTCTGAAGAGATGCATCATAACATCTGAAATGTTGAATAAAATACACTGGCATTTCAGATGTACGCTGAATTGACCATAATAGATCTGATCCTTTCATTTACTTGGATTGCTTTGTCCACTTGTAAATTTATGGGTCAAGCTAAAAGCATCATAAATAAAGTTACTTCTAATCAATCAAGTTCAGTCATGGTTTTTTCCTTCTGATATCCAGATATTTTTCTGATGGATTTCATACAGATATCTGCAATCATTGTCTGTCTGCAGCTTTTGAAAAAGAAAAATACTCTTATCACTAAGCAGTGGATTTACTCAATTTACATTCACCACGAACAAATTAATTCCAAGTTTATTAGACAAATATAAGGAGTATGATCCAAATTTATCAAAATATTTGCATATATATTTAATCTGAAATACATGACCAGCTAATCCTGGTTCAGCCGATGTTGCCTGTCCCCAACCCCGTTTCCCTACATACTCACTACCCTGATAAATACAACTTGCAGCTGCTTACAGATCTTGAGTTATACTTGGAAGCTCTTCTCTGTAGAAGTGTTTCAAATCTGGACCCTTTGTTCACAAAACTTAGTAAGTTATCTCTGTGGTCTAGAGAGGGAAAGCTTGAGGGGTCATGAGTTTTAGCACTGCAGAGGGAGAGGGGAGTTCTGGAGTAAATTTATCCCTGTCTTACTACCAAACATAGTTGTTTTTCACTGCTAAACTTCAGGAATTTTCCCAGATAACTGCAAGCTGTACACTTGAAAACACAATACTGCAATAAATCAAGCATGAGGCTAAGACTGAACAGAACACTGCCCCTTTTCACATGGTGTTAATTTAAACTGCACATGCCATACCACTTATTTGAACTCCAACTCATATTTAGTTCTCTTCCAGTTCATTATTTTGATTTCCAGGCTATATTTATTTGAAATCATAAACTCAGAATAAATTAGATGGGAAAGGATGCCAGGGGTCATGTGTCACGACCTATGCTAGATAGACCAGGGAAGGGTTGAGGAGAGTCTGGAATTCCCTCTGGCTAAATTAAGGTGAAACAACGCCAAACTATCAGTTGAACATTTTATTCATGGCCGAAGCAACCTGAACTTAAAAGGCATAACATGAGGTGGAGAGGTTTCCCACAACAAGAACTGGCACGATCACACGTGGTCACGACACATCCCCTGCAAGCCTGGCTTATGTGGGGATTGATTGAGGGCAGCCATGAGGAGAGCCCTCCCGCTGAGCCAGGGGGTTCAGAGCGGACCCCCTTGCATTCTAGACCCCTCACTGAGAGGAGTCTGGGGTCGGCTGGATCCGCTCCTCGTCCCAGTCCTGGTCAGCGGTTTTATGTCTAAAGAGATAAAGCGTAGGGATTACAGAAAGAAAAGAGTAAAACTACAGGGTGGGGAGGGAAGATGGGTGAGGGTGAGGGTGAGGGTGAGGGTGAGGGTGAGGGTGAGGTCCCAGGGAGGGAGTACCCACCCCACCCAAGCCTGCAATTCATGCCCTTTGCCCCTCCTGCGGGCGGGCCC